>VZTZ01013760.1:23489-174385 GCA_013400955.1 Drymodes brunneopygia
CCCCCCCCCAGATTTAAGTGCATTTTCTCACTGATTCTGATTTCCATAACAGCCATAATTTCACTCTTCCTTTTCAAAAGTTCAAAGCTCCAGTGCTGGTAAAGTGTATAGGGATAAGATTGAACCCTTGGAAAACAGCAAAACACATGAAGGCAAAGGTGCGTGATAAAACAATTTATCTGTGGCTTTGCAGTTATTACACAGATAACATTTTGATAAGTGTATTATATTCAGTAACTTAGTATCTATGTGTGTAATACATAATTTTTTAGTTAAAAGTTTATCTTCCAAAACTGTACCGTGTTTTTCAATGAGTCAGCTGGTTACAGTGACTCCTGCAATTTGTGAAGTGAATGCATTTATGTATTATGACATGAAATGTGCTTCATTCATTTCTGTCCTGCTGTTTATTTATGATACTACTTCAGAGGAGATGAGTGAATATTCTATAATACCTTTCAAGAGGTCAATGTAGCCTTAACTATAGTGTCTTCACTCTGCACTGACTAGTAAATCTTTGTTGAGGGACGAGGTGGCTGAGGTTTGTATGCTCACCATGACCTGCATGGATTAATGGAGAGCAAAGGTTCCAGTGAGTGTGTTTGTACAAACATATATCTACAGGAACCCCCAGGCATGCTGAAAGCTCCTCTGCTTCCCTCAAGGATTTGAAAAGATGGGGAGGAGGATTAAAAGAGTGGCAAACAGATAGAAAAAGATGACTGTTATGTTAACTTCTAATTGTCTGGCCTTGCTAGTAAAAGAGAAATTGCTATTGTTTAGTTAGCATGAAGATGCTGTGGGGTATTTGCATCTTTCCCTAAAATAGGACATTTGGAAAGTGACTGAAAAAAATCATTATTTTGGTTCTGTGTGGATTTAAAGACAGAAAACAATTGATCTGCCCTCAAGTCCATAGCTACCCAAGGAAAGCAAACAAAATAGTGTCTGTATTGTACATAAGTGGCTACAATATGATTTTAAAGTGAAATTACTAGCATCACTTGAAAACTTCTTTCTCTGCTGGTGCCAAATTTTCAAAACATTTCAAACACCTAAAATCTATTCCATCTTTTCAGAGGAGTTCAAATGCTAAGAGAGCTGCCATGGCAATCCATCCCAGTAGCCATGCTGCTTCCAGGGTTTGTCTGGGATCACACAGCAAGGTGGAAGAGCATGGACTCTCAGTGAACAACTGACTTAGGGCATTTTCCTGGCACCAGCTCTCCTTCCTCTGCATCATGTTTCTTGAATCAGGCTCAGTGCTTTTTTGAAACAGCCCACCACAGGGTAGAAAACTCAACTGGCAAAAAATGTGAATAGTGATCCAGTGGTTGAGTGAGCTGAACTGCCTGACTGAAGAGTGAGAAGGGAGGGGGAAGAAAGAAGAGAGCAGTGAGCCACTATGTTAGAGCCACTTTCTCTTGAAGTCTTATCCTAAGAAAAAACTCTAGGTAAGTATACCTGCAGGCAATGAAGCTCAGGTCTGTTTTTCTCAAGTGCTCAATACTTCTGCTAACTCCCATGGCGACACCTTAACAGTCAGATTCTCAAAAGGACTTAGTCTTCAGTGAGCACCCAGGGTGCTGAGGCCTTTAAAATTTCTGCTCTCTTCCTTTGCTGCCTACTTGGGAAATGAGATTTTTGTAAAATTCTGGCTTTACTCAATAAGTAAAGCTTCTTAGTTAACTGCACTAGCTGAGGGAAAGACATGGATCTTTAATACACTCCACTAGTATTTGCTAGAGCAGTCCAGGTTGGTCATAAAGTGTCTCTGCATGAAGGAGGCTGGTGTCTGTATTTCCTTCCAAAGCCAATGCAGAGTGTAGGGCATGAAATGCCATGAGATGGGGGGGTCAGTCTCCAGGTCATGGCCAGGACACACAGCCCTTCCCTGAAAATCATTTCTTCCTCTGTCTAGCTCCAGGCTGGGTAGAGCTCCTTAAAACCATATCCTGAATTTTGATGAAATTGTACAGTGCTAGAACCCAAGAAGATGTAAAGATACTCTGTCCAAGGACTCCAGGAAATTATGCAATCTGCAAACCATTTACTACCTGTGTGTTTTAGCCTTGGATTTTGCAAAGGTGCTTAACTCTGCTTTATGGACTTCCCATTAAACTTATCTCATTGTAAAAGTGTTTCTTTAGGGAGGTGAAAACGTTTCAACCTTAAACGATTTAAATCAAAATCGCTGAGGATTTTTACACACAGGGAAGTGGCATCAGTTTGCTCTAAACAAACTGTTGATGTGAAAGCACCGGCACACCCCACCCTCACTGGGGCAGCATTGGCTGGCAAGGCTTCACCACTCCCACCTCCATTCACAACAGAATGGCAGACAGGGAAACGTGCCAGGGCCTCAGCTACTCAAGTGTAAAATCTGCCGTATTATCACAAAGGCCGAGAAAGGTAATGGAATATAAATTGGGACACCTAGATGTAGAATGCAGCCTCTGTCACTTTGGTGCTTCGACATCCTCTGATAAAACCTCGACAGGGAGACTTTTCAGTGTGATTTACCTGAGAAAAGAGCATCATCCTTAGAGGCAGCCGTCCGTCCTTCATGGGTGATGAGCCCTCCTCTGGCAGGGTGGGGATTTTGGGTGGCTACAGCCCCTGCACCCCTCCGACCACAGACTCCAGACTTTGTCCTCTCTCTTTGTCCTTGTTTTTGGCAGCCAGACAGAGAGAGCAGAGCACGTGGGTGAAAGGGCAGAGACACAACATGTTGGGACTTGGCCTCCTCCCTCTCAGAGGTGGCGCGGTGGTGCCACCTCTTTGCAGCTCTTGCCTCTCCTCTCTGCCTCCTCAATGTCCTCCTTTTCCTTGCTCATTAACACCCCCTGACTTGGTAATGAGCATTAAAGTGTAATTTAGCGCATCCAGGAGAGTGGGAGGAGCGGGACAGGGCAGAGAAGGTGCTGCTCAGGTCACCTCTTTGGCCCCACAAGCTCCTCCCGGGCAGCTGACACTTCAAGTTCGGGATGGAGTTCAGAGCTTCACAAACAGCTCCAGGCCCAGGCAGGGAGCCTGGCTGCTGGCTGCTGCTCCAAGGCTTCCCTTGGGGGTGAGGAGCAGAGTCTGCCCCTAACACCTCCAGTGTTGACCTCCCAAGTCTGTCCATCATGAGGAAGCTCGTGTGGGAAGGGTGGCCTGGCTCAGCTGTCCTTGCTAAGCTGTGGCACCCCGGTCTCCCTGCTCCAGGGCTGATTCTGTAGCCAAAAGCACTACAAAATGCATACACATCCTCAATTTTGCATGAAAAAAGCCAGTGTTGTGAAACTCTCTCTCCAAAATAGGATCCAATAGCTCTGTTTACATGGCCTCAGGCTGATGCTGGCTAGGCCATAAATATCTCACGGCCTGAGCCATGGGCGTGCTGGAGCCTGTTTTGGGGAGGAGGGGGATGTCTTCATTCCAGGCATTGCAAACCAGAACAGCTCCCCGCTATCTGAACTTGCTGCTCCCTACTTACTGTTAATTTGTCCCTTCCTGTAGCTGATTTGTACCTGCTATCTTTAATGTTAATTCGTTAATTCATTGTGTTTTGTCCTACGGGAATGGTGCTGAAACACTGATTCCTGGCCTAGCATTAGCTAGTGAATAACCAAATGAGATACCTTAGTCTTTCCTTTAAGGCTTCAAGAACCTGGGTCTGAAAAATTAGCTTTTTTTTCTTTTTTTTTTTCCTTTTTTTCCCCTACTTCGAAATCCTGGAGGATAAGGCAATGTGGTCACAGCACTTGTGAATGGATATCCTTGTCTGAGGGAAAAGAGGGACAAAAAGGAGACTTCTGATCTTGACTTTCTAATAAAAAAGATTTGGCAAAGATTAGAGCACTTAACTGGAGAAGCAACTTTAACCTCCAGTTAAGAATGTTCTTTACATATTTTTTCAATATAGTTAACCAAGGCTAAGGTGTATCAAGAAAGTGGAATGCAAGGTAAGTGTAAAATGGGAATGAAGGCAGCTTGGAGAGAATGACAGGGAAGCAGACTGAGGGGACACGTAAGCCCAGAGTCTGTCCAGGATGTGACCACACCAATGTCTGCATCAGGGCACAGGACACAATTAAAAATCTTCCAGCAGATCCTTTATGAGAAGGTGTGAAAGAGAGACAACAGCATTTCCTGACCGCACTGATTCCTGTGATCCTGTGTGGTCTTAAGCTCATTTATATGGAACACTGCAAGCTACATAACCTGAATTAATGCTATGAGACAGAAATGAAGCCACTAATGGACAAAAGGAAGCATGAGTCTAATGGTTCAAACACAGAGCTGGGGAGTCAGGAGACCAGAGCAGTTTTACCTGATTTAGCTACTGACTCATCTTGAGAGACTGTGAGGAATTCACTTGTATCAAAACTGTTACTGATTTTGGTTTGGGGTCCACTTTTTCTGAGGTTATGTCCACTTGGAGCTCTCAGACCTGAGTTCCTGAATCCCACAGCTGCCTCATCTGGAGGCTGTGAGCATTCACTCATTCATGCTAGTGCAGCCCTATGAACCTCTCAGGGGAAAGGGCATAATATTATAATTTAAATAATTTACTTTAAACCTTGGCTCAAGGGACAGCATGGCTATTAAGTAATGGCCTTTGTAATCTAGAAAGCCTTCCCTGCCCTTCCCTGAGATGGATCCTGTACTTAACACTTCACCTGGCAAAGCACAGAACAATTTTCCCCCACTTACCTTAACAAGGCAAGTCTTTTACTCACCACACCACAGGCGGGCTGGACGCTTTGATTGAGATGGCCCCACAAGGGCTGTACAAAGGATGAGTCAGGAAAAGTTTTGCTAATCCTGAGAGTCTCCATCAGGCAGTTCTGCGGTATCCCGGCATTGCCACTGGTAGCCAGCTTGGGGTTCCTGTCTGCCCATCGGCTTCTGTTGCAACAAACACGAGGTCACACACAGTCATATGTTAAAGGCTTAATTACAAACGAACTGTCAGCTTCTGCAAACTTGTTTTTGGGTAATGCTCTTGAGGATCATTCAGCTTCCAGGGGTAAATTGGGTGGAATTGAATCTAACTTCAAAAAAGGCTGTATTTAGGGACAGGTTTGGTGCCTGTCATGTTGTCACAAGTGCCACTAAGAGTACTTGCCTTGCTTCAAAATTGTGGGGTGTTTATACAGGCACACAGCTTATATAGTGGTTCATGGGGAAAAAAAAAGAAAAGGAAAACAAAACAAACGAGCCAACCAACCAAACAAAAAAATCCCTGAAGTCTGTCTTTGTGGATAAACAATTTGCTTTCAGAGGTAAGGTGAAACAAGGTTCTGACCCAAAGATACCTATTGAAAAATTTCTTGTGAGGCAGGTTTGTGAGGTATGTGTAGTTGAAAGCAACAAAGATGAGAGCCGTGAACTCTGTCCTCCCTGCATTTTCCAGTGGTGGGCATAGTCTGGGACATGCTAGGAGGGAATACACCCACACACAGCCCCAGCTTAAGTCTTTCTCCATAGCATTGGATGCTGATTCCTGTAAGAGAGGTCACTTGATGAAGTATATCCTGTCTCAAGCATGATCTGCAATGGCACTGCCTGTATTTTTTCTCAAGCAAAATTCCCACTGACATCAGTAAAAGTTGGACTTCAGAGTAAGCTGAATTTCTGCCTATTTAATCTGATTCAAGCCTTCCTACATGAAACACCAGGGACTGATGCTGCCTCTCCACCTTGGGAATCATATCTCCCCACAGCTGAATGTGCCCCAAGGTCTGCTGTGGAAAAGCTGAGCAAGTCTGAGCCATTTTCAAAATGTTGGCGGAGTTTCACAGCCTCAAGCAGTCATTATTGCACTGGGTCATACCCCTGAGGTAAATTATTAATAATAATAATAATATGTTATTTTTGTTAAACCTGACATCTCCTTTCATCTCAGCCCCATGCTTATCAGGAGCTCTGCAACAACAAAAAAGGAAAGTTTTATTTCCACATTTCCATCCCTTCGTCTCATCACGCCACGTCTGCTTTGGGGAGTGAAGAGTAATCTGTGGAAAGCTTTCATGCTCTCAAACCTACCAAAACATGCAATATTAATTGGGATTATTAATTGTATTTACTGCACTAGCAAGTCTAACCTTGTTAAAGGCCAGTGTGAAGATGTGGGATCATTTCTGTCATTTGGAACATCCTGCATACTACCTCCTCTCAGAAATCAAAAGGAAAATTACCTCACTTTTATTAATCATCCTTTTTCTTACAAGATTTTGCCTTTTGTTTAGCTGCACTTCACAAGGAGAAGGTGTGTTTTCTGTGCTGCTTTGAGATCTTGGCAGTTAATGGAACTCTTTGATTTTTAAATAAGAGTTATTCCTCTGAGTGTACAGTATAAACCTAACAGGCAAGGGACTGTGCCTTTAAGTTCATCAGTTTTCCCAGTGCTGTACTGGAAGGATTGGACTGAAACTTTAAACATTTCTAGCCATACCTAGCATATGTATAATTTATAAGCCACACACCGTTTTCTGTCAAATAGGCGATTGATCTGACTCGGATCTCGTTAATTATCCTCCACATACATTATACGTTAACAGATCTTCAGTATACTGTGTATCAATATTAATAAGATTATAAAACACTATTGATAATTAGGAAGAGAAAGAGACCAGGCCTTTGATTCACTCTGTTACTAACGCCCCTGCATCTCTAGATTAAAAAGAGACCACTTTTCGTTTAATAATATCAGATCAGTACATCCATCTTCTAAAAGGCTTTATTAAGAGAAAGCTAAGATTTGCATCCCTATGCAAGGGGCTATTTGAAATTGATTATGGAGGCATCATTGATGTGTGAGAAATTTGTTTCTCTGTCTTGTCTAAAGGGGGACCTAATAGGTGGGAGGGATTTAAGGTGGAGCACTGCACTCTTGGATCTTTGATCAGGAAATTTCTATTTTTCTTTGTCAGGCTATATTTGGTAAGCCACATTGCCTTGTTTCAGAGGAAATTAAATGGGATGTCATATTTCTTCCTTTAAAAAATAACAACATCTATGTTATCACACTCCAAAAGAGATCGCTGGAATTAAGTAACAATATTTATCTTTAAATTATGTGGGTCAAATTATTTTTTTCTTTACTTTTTACAGTTTTCTGTACAGGCTGTCTGCCCTGCCTTTTATGTTTCCATTAAGCTCGTTTGCAACAAGCAAACCAGAACAATGAGTTGCCAGTGAGGGCTCTGAAACATTTCATATCCAAATTGAATCAGGTAAACTTTGCTTTCTTAGAAATTTTGTACTAAAAAGGGAGGGAATATCATTGAAGGATGACAGAGAACACAGCATAAGTTCAGGCTGCCAGATGACTGGTCCTCCACTGGAATGCTGTATTGCACCATAGTGGCATGGGAACCAACACTCTGGCCAAGCCCAGGTGCTTTTTCTAACACCTCAGGAAAATTATTTGGGATTCAAGCATGAGACCCGATTTTGCCTGGCTGCTGGACATTAGCAAAATCACCAAAGAACTTATGTCACTAATCAGCCAGTCATTGTCTTCATGAAACTTCAGAGCAGCTCTTCCTCGGGTCAGCTGGCACAGATCTGATGGAGCCAGGCAGAGTTCTCAGGCTCCCTCCCTGCTCTGGAGCAATTCTGCAAGGCATCCTTCCCACTGCTGACTCCCTTGGGCTGGCCACAGTTAGGAGACCTCATTCCAGCCACCACAGATATTTTAAGCATCACATCCTGCAACCTTATGGAGATGAGATTTCTAAAATACCATGTTCAGGACCCCACAGCTTCTGCAGGGGGGTATTCATGTTGCTGTGCAGAACAACAGGCTCTAGTAGAAGATATGATGTGAGCAGAAGAGAGACACTGAGAAAAACTACCCTCACTTGGACAGGGGCTTCGATCAGGAAAACTTCACACATGTATTTCCCTGCAAAGTAGCCCAGCAGATTCTCATTTCTCATGGTAATTCTGCTAAAACCCTAAATAAAACCATCAATTTATGGCTTCCAGGAAATCTGCCCTATATATAATCCTTCCATTCCCTAGAGCTCTGTGATTTTGAAGCATGCTGGGAGAGATCATAGTTTGCAGGACTGTGGAAGGGATGCTGAGATGAGGGAGGTCCCAGACTGCTGTGGCCACTGCAAAGTCTTGGGAAAGTCCCTTCATCTGCCTGGGACATCCATCATCCTTGTGAGGGGTCACAGGAACTGCCTGGGTGCAACCATGGAGTACAGGACAAACACCCACAGTACCTAAAATGCCAGTAGGACCCCTCTGGCACCCACATCAACTGGAGCAAGGCCACCAAACAAGGTCATAACACTTAAATTGCTCATTTTGCCTTATCTCATTCCATGTGAAACTGGGAAAGGGACAAACAGCTGAGACATAGAGGTGGTGGGGCACAAGGAGAGATGATGACCTGCTGGGGACAGGCTAAGCTGAGAGCAGGTACATAAACCCAGATTAAAATTTGTGTACCAGTTACATGAGCAACATAAAGGGCTTTCTATGTTGCTACAAGTGTAGGCAATACAAGGTCCAAGAATTGTTCTTTTTTAACCTCTCAGATGGTTGTGCCCTTCTTCTCTCTTGAGGGAGCCTTGAAGGAAACTGTAGAAAGGACAGCAAGAGACAACAATGTGAAACGAAATCTAAAGGCTTAGAAGGACATAGAATAAACCAATGAAAGTGCCACGAGATAGCACAAAATCCCCTAATTTTACTTCCTGGTCCAGGAAAGTATAATGACTGGCAGATTTTCATGGGAGCTGGGATTTTCCTGCAAGTCAAGTGCATATCAGGGCAGCAGGACCTGTCTGTGCCAGCCTCTGGCTAAAAGCTTGCTGCCCTTTCTCTCTCCGACAGGCAGCTGGCCCAGATGCACCATGGTGCAACTTCCTGAGCCAAAGTTCACTTCTGGTGGCAGGGCTGCCCCCTGTCGCATGGGACATGAGCCTGGGACTCTGAAGACCTATCTGAGCCACATCACATCCATTCACACTAGTTTTTTTCATACAGTTCAGGCCAAAAATATCTTGCTATGTGTTCCTGGAGATGCACCACTGCTGCGTGTCCTGTATGCTCTGTATGTTGTGTGTGAGCACAACAGCACTTGCATGCACAAGGATGTTTACAAAAGGCAGCAGGGAAGTGCCTAAGGTGTGGGTTTCTCATGAAGGAAGAAGTTCATTCCCTTAGGCCCAGAGACATTCCTTTAATTTCTTATGTCCTTACACAGAAAAACACATGGGGAAACAAAACTACTTTCACTGACAGTGCAGAGAAGTGAAGATATTTGCAACACTGGAGGCTAGCTAAAATACCCCTGAAGATCCAGTTCATATTCCATTGGGAATATCCCAAGTTAATGCATTCATGTGAATGTATTTTCCAACAGAAATTCAAGAAAAAGAGAAAGCACATAGAAATTTGGGGCTCTGACCTGTCTTTGCCATTGGCTCTCTAGTGACTGCCAGGCTTGTCCTCTTGGCTGCTGTGCAGTGCAGAGGCTCAGCAAGCCTGGCAACCAGACTTCAGTCAGTCTCTGAGGTCTGGTGCTGCTGCACAGATGTCTTCAACAGGCTGGAACCAGGAAATAGCAGCCAGGAAAAATCCCTCAGCTGACTGGTGCAATGTATGGGACAAGCATATGCTGAGAATGTGGGGAAGTGCTTGTCTACCACCTTGTGCAAATGAAAGATCTGTTGGTGGAATCAGGGCCATAGATGAGGCTGTCAGCATAAGAGGCAAAGGGTTTTGATGGCCAGTCTTATCCATCAGGCAAAATGGGTGTTGAATCTGGGTCATGGGTCCTGCCAGCTTTGGGCTCAAATGTGTTATAGGAAGAGCATGGAAGACTTTGCTTCATTCTGGCCCTGCTGTCCATAGCTGTACAAAATCTTTCTGCCTCTACAGCTCTCAGGCTGGGTCTATTAATAAAGAATCAAAAGGAGGGAGGTGAGGAGAAAATATGTATGATTCCTGGTATCATCACAGCACATGCTGAAAATGAGATCCTTGGAGGCAGTGGCAGCAGTCGGTATTTAGGCAAATTAGGGCAGTGGTTTAATGCATCAGTGCCTTCTTGATGAATCATGGAATCGTTTGAGTGTGAATGGACCTTAAAGCCCATCTAGTTCCAACCCCCGGCCATGGGCATGGACATCTTCCACTGGACCAGGTTGCTCAAAGACTCATCCCACCTGGCCTTGAACACTCCAGGGCATGGCGCACCCACAGCTTCTCAGACAGGCAAACTCTGCTAGTGACTCACCACTCTCATAGTAAGGAATTTCTTCCTGATATCCAGTCTAAACTTATCCTTTTTAAGTTTGAAGCCATTCCCCCTTGTCCTATCACTGCATACACCTGTAAAAAAGTCCGTCTCCAGTGCTCTTGCGTCCCCTTTAGGTATTGGAAGGTGCTCTAATGTCTCCCCAGAGCCTTCTCTTCTCCAGGCTGAACAGCCCTGACTCTTTCATCCTGTCTTCATAGCAGAGGTGCTCCAGTCCTCTGATCACCTTTGTGGCCTCTGAACCCACTCCATCAAGTCCACATCCTTCTTATGCTGGGGGCCCCAGAGGTGGATGCAGCAATCCAGACGGAGTCTCATGAGCACAGAGTAGAGGGGGAAAATCACTTCCCACGACCTGCTGGCCAGGTTTCTTTCAATGAAGCCCAGGGTGTGGTTTATGATGTGGAACCACTATGGTGGAAATGGTGAGAAGGATCCATTGTCACAGAGATGATGCTCCAGGTGTCTGCATTGCCCAGAGCAATTATTACATGGCCTCTTGACATGGTACCTCCAGACAGCTCCATTGTGCCAGGATTTACATGTTATTAACCTCCTCAGTGTTAGTACATCAGAAGAAGTAGAAAATAAAAGGAAAATAATACCCTCATTTGAGCTTGGGCATGGTAGACTATTTTTCAACCCTGGCAACATTTTAGTTTCTATCAAAGAAGAACATTTGCTTTTGTGTTAAGAGGGGAAACCCAGCAGATGAATGTACAGAATGAATAAAAATAGCAAAACCTTGGTGGTTCCGCACTTAAGAAAAACAATACTTGGGCCACTTGAAACAATAAGGGTTTGCTCCCAGCTTGAGATTTTGTCTGACAAATTTCAGAGAGAAGGGTTTTTTCCTCCCCTCCTCTAGCCCTGAGACATACTGCAAAAAAATGCATGCACACGAGCCGTTGTCACTGGGAATGTACCAGCCTTCCATTAACATTGCTCTCTATAGGATGGTGGTTGGCAGGAGTGCTCATTTTAAAATCCAAAGGCTCATGTCTGGTGCTCCAGCCCTTATTCCCCAGAGTTTTTTCAAGCCACTTGAGCCACTTGTCTGGAGCCTGCTTGCTTTGATCTCCTTCTGCATCGAACGTGTCTGGAGAGAGCTCTGCAAGGGGAAAGCATGAATCGAATTGTGTGCTCCCATCTCAAATCTTGCCCATTGCAAAGCCATACCAGGAAATTGAGGAAATGTTCCTGGTTTAAGCTTTCTACCCTTAGCCAGAAATTAAAACCCCTTCATTAATCCAATCTTAAATCTCAACTAGCTGCTGCTTAAAGTGGTAATAAATATTTCATACTGATTGTGTTGCGTTCCTTGCTGTGTTTATTAAATGGAGTTTCTCATAATTCCAGTTATTCATTTTAATAGGTCAGGACTTGGCTGTGATTTAAACAGACCACTGAGGAAACAGCCGTGGTTAAACATTGTAACAATATGGATTATTAATTTAATTGGCCAGCTATTACTTGTTTTGACTCTGTGCTAACACATTTAGCTCAGTCTCTTGTGGCCTATAAACCACAAAGGTCGTGACTTCAACATTCAGAAGAATGGGAAAAAGAGAATCAGGGCTGAGATTATGAGGAAAAATAGAGAAACAGTGTGGGGAAGACAGAGTGGGGAAGGCTAAGGGCTTGCTGGAGGCAGTGCAGGGCAAAAGGGGATTTATTTAGTAGCTCAGCAATAGAACATCCTCTAAACCACCAGCCAAACTAGCAGTTTCTTTCAGTCTGCATCCCTCTGAGGTGATTTCAGAGAGTGATTTTTACCTGTGGGTATAACAATAGTATTCCCACATGTTTAATAACACCTCTACTTTATTTCTAAATTTTTAAATCTAGTTTAAATTATGCCATGCAAAGAGCTCACATGTGAATAATCAGCAATAATATTTATAAGTGTGTTAAAAAGGCCAATCATCCCCACCCTGGATGGTTTCACTGCACCTTTATTGAAAACCATTTCATGATGCTAGTTAGATACAGTGTGGTGAAAAAGAACATTCCAAAGGGCATGCTAGCAAAAAGGGACAAGCCAGGAAAATATGTGGGGTTTATCTTCTGTGCTCAACAAATGTGGTGCAATTTGTACCACGGACTTCTCCACTTGAAAGGGGTCAAATCTGTCCATTGATTTTTTTATGCACAACTCTCACTGACTCCAAATAGGGGTTCTGTGCATTGAATAGCATCAGGATATGACCCCATATTTGTCTTGGCAACTGTGTGTAAAATGTGGCAGTGGGCAATGTTCCCTTACTGATGCCTGTGCCAGGTATGCTCAACATTCAACTTACACAGGTGCTTAGACCCGGCCGTGAAGGAAACTATATGAATAGAAAAGGTAGACAGATAAATTAGGCAGACAAACAATCAGGTATGAGTGTCCATTTTCAGTGTTTATCATGTGCCTTGGAATCTGTAGCTGTTTCTGTAACAAACTGCACAGGCCAGTAAGTTGGAAGAACACAGCCCAAAACCTTTGTCTGCAAAGCCAGGCTCCAAACCATGAATCTAACATGGGAAATGTTGCATGCATGAGTACAGCATACATAATCAGCAGTAACAGCTGCCCAGACAAGTTGGTGGGATTCCAATGCTGTAAGACTTCTTCCATCCTTGCCCTCTTATTCTCCTTCGCATAGCTCAACCCAATTTTCCAAGACACAGGGACACTGGGAAGAAAGACACAGGCTTGAAAGCTTATTGATTGTGTAGAAAAGAGCCAGATGGAGAAAAATTCCTGCATTGCTTCTTTCTGGCTTTTTCACCTCTCCTCCTTTTCTGCCTCTCTCCCCCTCTCTCTGACCTAACTTTGGCCCTGCTAGAAGCCTTTCTTCACCATGCCAGCCATCACTCACGCCCCTGTTTTGCAGCCCAGCTCACCTACAGGCAGACCCCAGCCCCACAGGAGTTCCCATATTCCAGGCCAGATTTCCTTGTTCAGATCTGGTCTTAGGCTTCAAACCCACTTGCTTTCTATCATTGCATCCCCTATCATGCACACCGACTCTTGGCTCCTTGCTGGCAGTTTTTATCCTACCTCTGAGCACCTTCTACACCTTCTGTACTCAAGAACCAGTTTCCAGATTCAAACTCTCACTTTGCCTAGCTGGTGACACTAGTATCAACATCCTGTAACACTACGATCCCCCTTCACCTATTCAGGATACATAATTTTTTGCATGCACAGAGTACAGACCAAAGGCTAGGATGACACTATATTAAGACTCTTGCAGAAATCCTTTAAAAGCTTCTGAGAATTCTTTGCCCCATGTCATCAGGCTGTGCACCTCCCAGATTCCCCTCCTGCAGTAGTCTAGCTCCACCACTCCTCCTGGCTCTGTGTGGCAGGCAAGAAACCCCAGCCAGTGGAGCACAGCTCCTCACCCAGGGAGCCATCCTTAAGCTGCTGCAGGTGCCACGTGCTGGGCCCTTGGATCTCTAAGTGCAGCTGACAAACAGGGCTTTCTTCTGTGGTGCCTAGCACCAGCAGCCCCTAAGGACAAGATACCCTTCCCTTCCTCTCCTCCACCCCCAGCCCTTGCACACAATACAGTATTTGTCATGGACTTGTTTTCCAGTACATGAAGAGCACAAAAATGCATGCTCTTCTATGATAAGGTAAGCAGAGTGACCCTGTAACATTCCACATCTGAACTCAGAACGGCATCTGCCTCACAGCTGTCCTTGTAGCGAGCATTTCAAAAACACAGACAGCAAAAAACAGCAACAATATCTCATCGCCGATGTAGCTGCTTACAGCACAGTCCTCACTGTCTTCCAAATACCCATGTTTGAGAGGTGACCTACAGCTGTGAAATTTGGATGCAGATTCCAGCACCACCCCTTAATTTCAAGGATGTTCCAATATGAGTTTTACACAGAGCTGCAGTCCAAGTGCAAGATTTGTGGCTGGAGCTAGGTTCAGATTCTGAACACCCTGAGTCACAAAGATTTCTAAGAGTTTTGGCTTCGTTGCAGTATTCATGTTCCCTCTTACTTGAGTGCATTGACATATCCTCTAGGAGTCATGGACTAGGAGCCCACAGCGAAAGGCTCTGCACAAACAGAATAAAAATAAAGGGAAGAGTTTAAAGTTCAGAGTCAAGAGACAGATACAGAGAGAAATGTGGAAGTGCAGGGAAAGAGCTACACTGCCAACAGGACAGTCAAAGTGCAGTTGAGTTTTCAGTGGTCATCCAGTCAAAGGAGAGCAGAGGGAGATTTTGAAAAGTGAACAAGTCAGCAGCATTGCAAATGTGTGCAAAATGCTTCTCAAGAAATGTGGGTGAAAAGACAGCTGGCATGAAAGGACAGCTATGGACATGGACATCTCAGACCAGCTGGAACAAGAGCTGCTTTTGAGGAAATGAACAACAGGAAATGGATGGAGGGGGAAGAAACCTTGAGGGGCACTGAAGGCAGAAGCAAACTGCTGCTACTTGCTACAATAGATAAGGTAGTAGAGGAAGGAAAAAGGGAAATTGGTGGGATCCATGTGATGAAAAATGGGCACCATTTAGAGTAAGTATGAGAGGAGATATATAGAGTTGGACCAGAGAAAGGCATCTTCTAATCAGATGAGAAGAGCTTCAACAAGCAAATTGGTTGGGAGAAGATTATCTCAAAGAAGTTGTGCAGAAAGTGCCAACAAAGGTAACTTGGATGCAGGGTTTTAAGAAAGAGCAGTCCAGATTAAATCCAATTTATTTATTTGACACTATAAAGAGAATTATGAGATTTGAACTTGGATAGAAGGAAACAAATCACAGTGGAAAGAGGAGTCAGGAAATCAAAGATGGTTGCTGAAATCAAACACAGATGAAATCCCTAAAGAACAAGACACAGAAGGAGGACTGAAAAACTGAAGACACGAGTGCAAGGGAGCTCAGGGGCAGAGAAGTTGCCATCATGAGTGCAAGAGTTGCTGGAACAAGGCAGAGCATGGGACACAGCAATGAGGGCTGGTACAGGAGGGAGCCTGGTGCACGCTGAAGAGTGACTGCAGGTGGAAAAGCAGAATGACTGTAGACACAATGCTGTTCAGAAAAGAAAGAATGGAAACTGGGGTGTTGGGTGGGTCTTTCTACAAGTTAATAGTTCAGTTTGCATGTGTAGTCCTTCACTTAGTTCTGCTCTACCTTGTTCATTGGCTCTGGGGTTCTCTGGCAGGCAGTGCAGTAATAAGATCACAAACTCTTCCTTGTCTTCAGGTATCATATGAGAGATTTTAATAATAATAATGTGGCTGCAGAAAACCAGAAGAATATTTAAGGTATCTTTTTTTACCTCTAGGATTTTTCTCTCCACAAGATGTTGACAAAAATCTGCATTTCTAACATCACAAATTTTTAAAAGAGGAGGGACCATTAGGTCATCTGGAGAAAGTCCTGTTGAAAGGTATCAAAATGTCTGTGATTGCTCATGTGCAGCAACTCCTTCTTGGATGTCTTTAGGGGATTAAGATTAATACTTTGAGTACAGGAGCATGAATTAGTTCAGTCAACATCAGTAGCCAAAGAACTGATTACACTGGCTTGTGGCTCTGCTGTGGCGCAGATGGAGACCATTCAGTAAATTCCTTCACGTAGAGAATGATCTCCCTTTTTTTTGGAAGATAGGTGAGGACACAGAAAACATCAGAGAGTGCAGCAAAGAGCAGGTGCTGGCACTCTGCTCGTGCTAGCAAGAGTGATGTAATACTTAAATAAAAATAATTAGGTTGTTGGACACAAGCCTTCATATAAAAAAACAACACAGAAAACACATGTTTTCACATGTTTCCAATGCAAAAACCACCTGTCCCCAACTGGTTTAATGAATGTTCACATGACTGTGAAGTTTAAATGAGCATGCAGTGGGAGTAGCCAGCACACAGTGGGTCAGTGTGAGCACTGCTGTAGGTGGCACTGCAAGTTGTGAGCTCCACATGCTCTGCATGCCCTGCCCGTGGGCCAGGGGAACATGTGGAGGAAATGCCTCATTTTGTACATCTTCAGGAGAAGGAATGAACCTATTGTCTGCTCTTCTGGGCAGCAAGTACTCTACTCCAAGCCCAGTAAAACTAGTGGGAATCAGATTCCAGGATCTTGTTGACATTCTGCACATTCTGTGGTTTCTCTTTTGTCAGGATGCACACAACTTTGGTGAGGAAAGAGGGGAAGGGAAGGAAAGAAATGTTCAGAATTCTCTCCAAAGTCTTTTGTGGGAGCATTTATTGGTTTTGCTCTCTGTGCATAAACTTGCTTGCGTGGTCTTGAGTTGGCTGGGTCATTGGTTTCTGCCTAAGAGTTTACTAAAGTGAGAGTAATTTTTTGTTTCCCATGATAGCTTGTATTTTGAAAATGGTATTCAACAATGTTGGCTTTTTGTCTTTTTTTAAGGAAAGCAATTGTTCATTTAAAAATATGACACTAACAAAATATTTTGCAGTGTAAGGACAGCTAAAAATGCATTTTGCAAACAGTACAGCACATGACCATATCTCTTGGCAGATATATACATGTTAACTCCACTTTAAAGAAGAGATTCAATCACTTGAAACTTGCTAGCAGTGTATATTGTGAATAGCACATGTGAATACATTTTTAAACACTATAAAATTAGTTAAAAATATTTTTTTTTTAAAAAAGGCCTGTAGAACATATTCTGGAACATAGCAAAGAGCTGGTTTACAGTGCTCTGGTGGTTTTCTTCAAAAATACACAGCAGCAATGGATCATTACTTGGTTTTCATTCTCACCTGCCTCTGACTTGTGCAATTATACATTTCTGAAACTGTTCTGATCCCTTTCCACAACATATTTGTAGCATCCACACACAGTCTATAGTTTTGCAAGACAAATATGAATAATAACTTATCTTGCCTAAACAATTCAAGTGGAATCCTAACTGCCTTGCTAAAATAAAAATCTTTATAACTTCCAATAATTAGCCTTCATCATATGCATAAAGATGTTTTCATCCTTTTTTCTACCAGCTTCTAGAGTTAAATCTGGACTCTCCAAGAAAGGTGTAAAAATACAAAAAGTTTTCCTCTTTTACATACATTAATCAGGTTGAAATATCAGTATTTTCTAAATATCCAACAACCTTTGCAGTTCTCAAGTGGTTTTTTGAGTCCCCAGCTTGCCTCACAAGCTTAGGATGTGTAGATTTGCAGGCTCTGTTACCCCTTAATATTCATATCCACAGAAAAGAGTGACAGGCTTGGGGAAAGACCCAGAGAATTATTCCAGACTCTTCAACTCAGATTTCATTTTGTTTCTTGATAGTCAGCACCTGACTGTAATTAATTTTGAAAAGTTTAAACAGAACCTTCTATTTTTTGCTGACTTTGGAGCAAGGGCATTTGTCTATCCCTCATTAATCTTTATGTCACTTGCAAGAAACATCATACCTTTTCCTTTCGGAATAGATTCCTCAAATAGAGGTCCAATGCTGCAACCCTTGTCCCCATTAAGATTTTGCTAATGACCTTATACCACTCAGAACAAAGATTATTAAACTGGGCCAGATGCTTGCTAGATGAAGAGAAGTTGAAAAGCAGCACGAAAACAGAAGATTTCTCCTTTGACCCTCCAGTAGAGTTTAAGGCATCAGCTTTCAGTGGGATCGACTTAACAGAAGCAGGGTGAGTTTAATGATGAGTATTTTCCAAAATCCCACCTGAGCATTTGTTGGTGTTGGGTGGAACCCTCAGCCAAGTGTTTCCTAGCATGGTTTGAAAGGTTACTGAGTCCTTTAGCTGTCCTGTGGATACAGGCTCTGGGCTTGACAATACTGGTAGGCATTTACCTACTTGCTATTGCAAGAGGGTAGGAATGCACTCAGTCTGAAGATTAACTTCCAGCCAAGGAGTGAGAACTTGTTAATATATTCCAAGAGTATCTCAAGTCCCCATTTTCCCCCTCCTTGGGTTCACATAATATCATCCTCTTCACCTCACAGGATTAAAGCTAACTGGATATGAAGGACAAGCATGCACCTTCATAGAAGAATTTCTCCCAAACAAAACAGAAGTATTTCCTACTTAGAACCTTCCCTTGCTGAGCCCCACCTTTGGTAATCACAGAATGAAACTTGGAGCAAAGAGTACCCAAATCAAGGCTTGGAGATTTCATAGGAAAAGGAATGAAGAAAGAATAATGACATTTAAAAAATATTGGGAAAAAAAAAAGGTACAGAGGATTGGCTATGGATATGTCTGAGGAATCTGTGTAATATTCTAGTACTGGAGAAGGGCAATGTTATTCTTAAATCTCCAAAACCTGACAAAACATATAAAAGAGAGGACTGGGTTCGCAATTACTCCCAAGTGCAACATTATTAAGTTCTTCCAGAAGGGACTTCACTGTAATAAAAACCGGGTTTGTTTCTCCATTTTACAAGTCTCTCTGACCACATATGTTCAATCTGCCTCTCACACCACCTTTGAGTTTGCTTATTTCTGGATAACCACATTCTCTCACTGACACAGGAATTTAGAGTCAACCCAACACACATAGAAATGTTTTCTATCTGTTAAGCAGTGCAGTGCCAGAATATAACCCAGGATGTCACTGCAATGCACAGTGTCCTCTTAAGGAAAAAATACCAAAGATATACATGTGTTAAGGACTCTGTAAGATGAGGCAACTAGCTATTACCAGAGTTTACTTATTTGGTACATCAACAAAAGTGGACATTAATTCCTTAATCTGAAAGTCAAGATAACTCATCCAAATAGTACTGGTAGGAAAGGAGATTAGGAGAAAAAAGAGCTTTTACTAAAGCCTGAGGTTTTTTCTGAAAGTCTGAGAGATTTTTGGCGAGTTAACACAGCCCCTATATTCAAAGGTGCCTTTAATTTAAGACATCCAGCTTTCTGGGTGTCCAGAAAGGGGCAGACTGGCTACTGAGAGTCAGTCTGAGTTGCTGGGATGTGCAGGTGGTGCTGGGAATCAATGTCAGGCCTTCTAGGAGACACAACATCAGTGGAAAGCACTGACCTCCAGTGCTCCACACTGCATCCTTCTGCGAGGACACCAAACGGCAGAACTGTGTCATTATCCTGCTGCTTGTAAAGCGCAGTGGATGGAATGTGCTACATCAGCACTCACTGCCTTTATTACTGACGGGGAAGAGAGTCTCACAAGGAAAGAGTGAATGAAATTCTGAGTGCTGTGTTACTCTGGTTAACTTCTGGGAATCTAATTATTTGAGACGAGGTGCACTTAGGAGTCGTTCTATGTGGGTGTAAAAAAATTGCTGAAGAACATCCTGCCTCCCCTCCTCTATACCCTACCCTCAGAAAAAGAAAGCAGGTGAGGGTACATTTAACATTCAGAGTCTTTTATACTACTAAGTGAAATCAGAACAAAATATGGTAATTAATCCATTGTGCATTCAAGGATTCAGGTTTCAGCAGCAGATGGGAAAAGTTGTGGATCATAACCCCATGCAATTTTTGACAGAATATCAGTCAAATATAGTTCACACATCTTCATGTTTCTGTCAGTCCCTCTCATCTAAAGTTAATTTAAAGTGACAAGATCTACATTAGCACTTTTCAAAGGGTAATGCAAACTTTAGAATATTCACCTCAAATCAATACCCATCCAGACTCCTAAATGGTCAAACTGGCAAGCTCCTGAAGGTGATACCATTTTGCTTTTTATGCTAAATTTGCCACCTGTTTCTGGGGTTTATGCATTAACCTTTAAACAAATTGGTTCAAAAGTGTGGCAGAGAAGGTGGCACCTGTTTATTCTGTGTGATACTGTCATGGACAAATGTATAAAAGCGAGTCAAGGCAAATCTGTTTGTGCAAAGTAATAGTTTGGATCTTAACCTGTGGGTTTTTTTGAACAACTCCTTATGCAAGTGGTGTACTTTGATGCCCTGCTTGCGATTGGGGCACCTACTTCATTTCACCACTGCAATAAAAGAGAGTCCAAAGCAGAGACCTCACACAGGCTCCCACAGAAAGTTTGATCTGGTGGCCCTGGTGCTCACAGCAAACTGCAGCTTTCCTGAAAAGTGTGTTATTTAATAGAAACAGTAATTTCTCCCCTTTTTCAGCCACAACAGCCTTTGTAGGCTGCACATCTGCAAATGTATGCTCGCGTATTTTTGTGACTGACTTGGGTGTGGGAGTACAGCAAAGTCCAAATCCTCTGATCTAATGCTATTGCTGTGCTGGTTGCTTGTGCTTCTGCTCCTTGTGTTCACATTACCAAATAAGAGATCACACCCTGCAAGGCTCTGCAGAGCTCATCTCCAGGGAAGGCAAAAGCACTTCTTGGCATTCGGACTGCACACAATCCCAATATCATCGCCCTCCCCCCCCCGGCCCTGTTACAAATGATTTAAGGCAGGCTGTGAATGAGAAACAGAAGGTAAACACTATTTAGCCTTTATTGCCTTCCGTCCCAAGAGTAACTTGGCTTTGCCTCTGGAGAGGCGCCCAGCTCAGCCCTTCTGGAGACACAGTCACCGGCTGGGGGGTGTGTGTGTCTTCTGGAGAAGGTGCAAAAGAGAAAGGATCACATTGGTCAAAGGACTGCAGCTTCTGGGGTTTGCTGGGGCTGAGATGTGGTCTGGAAGGAGGCACAAAGCCCACCAGCAGCGGGTGGGGTGGGGAAGGGTGGGGAGAACATCCAGTCCCTCCTCAAATTCTCCTCCTTTCTTTTCCATAAAGCAAACCCTAAGATAATAATTTCCCTGGCAAAACTGACTCCACCTCACCTCATATCCCTCACACAGGTTGTGCTCCAAAATGGGTGATGAGGCAGAACAGCATGCCAGCCCAGGCTGCTCATCATCTGCATGGGGTACTTAGATATTATAGGATGGATAAAAGGATCAAACTTAAACATGTGCCTGGCTCATTTATGTGGCTGGGTGAAAACACCACAGGAAAAATAGCTAACCAAAGGGCCCCCAAAGAAAATGGTTGAAATAGGTCAGACACACTTTTCCTCATCATTTCAAACTTGAGATAACTTTGCCAAGCTGTAGCAAGAATTTCAGTTCTCAGGTAGGTTGTGGGTGATAACTGGCTAAGATGCTCAACTTGCAGAACTTAGTTTATTTGTTCCAGGTGGCATAAATCCCTACTAAAAGCCCATCACTGTCAGCATCTTCCCAAAGGCCTGAACTGGATTCTCTTGGTGCCTCAGCCTGGAACAATCATGAAAATATTTCACTGTGGGGACTTTCTCTGTGCAGTAATTCAAGTACTAGAATAAATAAAACCTTTTCCCCTGCTTCTTGACAAAAAGGCTTGACTGGGAAAAAGGTTCTTTTCTTTCATAGCCCTGACCTATGAGTATTTTTAGGTTCACATGAGGGGACTGAGTGCCAGCTGATCCCACCCAGTGTAACCAGGGAACCTTGTTTTCTTGAGTGTCTAGTCATATACACCAAGGTGACACTACACAGGTTTTTTTTCAGCAGAGCATTATGTTTATGCAAATGTCTATATTTAAAATAAAATAAATATTGAAGCCCACAAAGGCAGAACCTGACACGTCCCCCACTCATCTGCTTGTCCTCCTCCTGTATATCCTTACTGCCCATAAACCCAAAGTGGGTTCTGCTAAACAGAGGAAGAAATGAACTACTGGAATCAGGCCACACACGTTCTTCGTGGTTGGACTCAATGATCCTGAAGGTCTTTTCTAACCTAAATGACTCCATGTTTCTGTGATTCATAGACCACTTGCCTGCAGCACAAAGTGGCACGAGTTGCCAGGTGCCCAGGACAGAGGAGCTCCAAGGCACAGGAACCTTGAGTTCCTTTAGCCCTTGGTGGGGTTTCCAGATGAAGCACAGACATACAAACCAGGCTTACCCTCTTAGTTTTTACCCAGATGTGCTCTGGCAGAGGCTGCTGGGCTCTGGGCTGGCCAAGGGCTGTCTGCCACTCATAGGCTTTGGAAAAACTGCTGTAGCTGCTCCCCAGGAGACTGGGAGGAGGGCCAGGAATAAAAGAAATCTCCTACAAGAATCCAGGAGCCAGTCTACACCTGAAATCTCAGGAAGACTCAGGAAAAAGTCCCTGGTGCTGCTGCCAAAGTTAAACAAAGCAGCAAAGGACTGAGTATTCCATGTTGGGGCTCCTGGGGAGTTTCCTTTGTGCCTCCTTCTTCTGCACCCACTCTTTGTGCCTCAGACCTCCATGATACCATTTGGTCACTGAAGCCAACACTGGCAATCAGACATTGGGAGTTATAAATCTCATCATCCTTCTCATCTCTCTTCTACAGCCAAGAATTTAGTGAGAGACATTAGAAATGAGGAGCATATCCCAATTTGGGAGTTAAACACCACTTTTCCTTGCATTCAGGAATTTGTGCTATTTTTCTATTCTATTTTTGACATCATAACTATAGTGATCTGTAAAGCAGGAGCAAAATCATTCTTCTTTTCCCTTCTGTAAGGGAATTATTTGTATTTTCTGCCAGATGCTGCCTCCTTTTGAGGTACGCACTGAAAACAGCTATACAAAATTCTAGGGAAAACTGTGCTTGCATTTTTTCAGCAGTCATCTCTTCCCTAAGATACACGAAACCAGTGAAAATCCATGTGTTCTCCCTGCCCTACATTTTCTGTGCAATTTCTGAAACTTTTACTGCCTGCTAAGAGAAGCACACTGCAGGAGGAAAGCACATCATCCTGGGTAGACCGGTACTGCCAGCAGGGCTGGCAGCAGAGCTGCAGAGCCATCCGAGTAGGTCACCCCCTGGAGCGAGAGCCATGAGCTCCTCCAGCCTCCGGGGCTGCCCAGGAATGGAGCTGGCACACTCCCTCCTCTCAAGCAGACCACGGCAGCAATTAATTGCATAGTAATGCAAGGATGCAATTAGAGCCTGGCCAAACACAACCTACCCCCTCTCGGGGCCTCCAAATTTGGAACACTTTCATTCAGCAGCTCACCCAGACACGCTGGTGAGAGTTGATCTCGGAGGAGTATCTGACACCCTTGTCAGCAGCACCCATCCTCTTCCTCAGTGGGTGAGAGGAGTTGGGTGCTGATGCTCTGAGCATGGATGTCTTGGATGTCTTCCCACTTTGTTTTGCCAATGTGCTTGCTCGGGGGTGTTTTCCTGACAACCCAGCAATTTTGATCTTTCTTCCAGGAGGCCTTTTAGTCCGTGTAACTCCCTGAGTTTATCCTTCAACATGCCATATTTCAATTATGCCACTTATAAAGAGTGCAAACTACTTACATATAATTTGTTTGTTTGTTCTGCCTGTGCTGTCTCCTTGTTTTTGTCCTCAATCAGTGAGCTACCCAGAGCAGGGCAGTTGTCTGTGGTTGTTTGGAAATGAGCCGAGCACATAAAGTCTTATGATTCTGGGTCCATCATCTCCCCTTCCCCCCAACTCACCACAAATGGACTCTATTACTAATCATAACTCACAGCCAACATCTCTTTGGTTTTAGAGAGGAAGAGATTTTCAGCCTCGGGCAAAAGACATCCAGTCTGATCATGAGAGATGCTGAAAGCTACGGGGGTTGCTGGCTCATAGTATCACTGAGGATATAGTCCTTGGGGAACAACTTCCCTGCTCATCTAAGTTTTCTTTCATCCGAAATTCAGGCCTGCCCTGTCCCAGTTAGCTGAGTAAAATCTTTACAAGAAAAGAATGGATTTGGGTGCCTCTGGTGGTTTATTTTTGGGTGTTGAGCACAGTGGAGGGACCTGCTTTGCAGAGATGGCTGAGCAACTTCCTTTTTGAAAAAGAAATCTCCTTACACATCCCAAGCAGAGCACCCTGAAGTGCAGGAATCTGAAATGACAGGTCAGTTTTGAAAATGGCCATAAAACTGCTCAGAATGAAAAATAATGTGAAGATTTTGAACTTCTCATCAGATAGGGAATTAGGGCTCACCTTCTATGCTATAAAAACCCTTTTATTTTTGTTCTTGTAGCATTTAAAAATATTGAAGACAATAAACATTAGAAAGCAAAGTTTTGCTTTCACTGAGACAGAGGTCTGCTACCTGTACTCTGCTACTCTGTCCACTGCTTCCCTTTAAAGCTGGTGGAGGAAACTCCCCCAGCACACCAAATCCATGTGTTTGTGTACTGCTTGCACCTATATTTATATTCTCTTAATTACTTTGTATCCCATACAGTTTTAAAAACTTCTCTTTTAGTAACAAAGCTTTCCAGCTCACTTTTGTCTTTCTTTTAAAAATAAACAACTTAAAAGAAGGCAAGATCAGAGGATTAAGTAAATTAATGAGAAAGATACTTAAAAGGCTTTCAAAGTCTCCTTGCAACACTGGCATGTAGATTTCTTAAATAAGTAATCATGAGTTCGCAACTCAAATTAGCACCACCGTACACGTTCGGGAGGTCTGGCTCAGGAGGTATAAAATTTGGACCCACCTCTGTAAAAGAGACAAACCAGGATGTTCAGTTTAATTTTCTTTTTTCCCCCCTTTCACTGCATTTCCCCCCCGCCAGTAGCTGGTGATGGCATTTCAGTGTGGCAGGCGTGCTTTGGGTTGTTCAGAGAGCGGGAAGTTGTGCATCTTTATGCACAAGGTGTAGGCAGCACAGGCCAACATCCTGCTCAGCTGTCGGGAAAGGTGGGAAGAGCTGGGTCTCTGCAGCAGCTGGCAGGTGCCTGAGTGCTGCTCTGCAGGCTCTGAGGGATGGGGAGACGGGGAGGGGATGCTCGAGCTAGAAAGAAGCAGAAAACACAGATAGACACAACTGAGGCCAAGCTTTGAAAGACAAACCGTAAAGGCTACAGACGGACGTCTTAGCCAGGAGGCACGGAAAAGTATGAAAGCAAGAAGCAATTAGGAGTATTTGTCATAAGAAGCATTAGGAAGAGAACAACTTTGACAACTTAACCTGTGGCATGTAGGCAACTTGCAGCTTGCTGTCACTGGAGCTGAAGTGCAAGAGGCACCATTTTACAAAAACCCCAACGTTTTCCTAGTTCAGTCAAGGGCCCGTTTAAGTTACTGGGGAACACAGAACCTCTGCACTCTGCAGTGCAGCACCTCCTCTCCTTCATGCTTACTTTCTGTTGGGTGAGAACACTCAGGTTCTCACCTCGAGGAGGAGAGACTGAGCACAAAGCACGAGCCCTCCAGCAGCACCCAGTGAGCACTGCCCTCCACACGCCACAGCCACGGGGAAGCAGTGGGACTGAGGAGGCTGCATTGCAGTTTGATCTTGGACACAGATAAATATAAATACAAATATAAATATAAAATATAAATATTGTTCTCCTCTCAACAAATAAGTCAAACTCTAAGGCTGGGTGAGAGGTGGGAGTATGCAATATGCTTTCCCCCGGTTAGCAAAGGAACCTGTGCCTCTCTTCAGTGGCATCCAGACCTCCTCTGCTTCCCCCTGCAGATTAACCCTGACGGTCATCTTTGTCCTCTTGGGCAGAAGACTGGCAAGGCATGTCCCCACTCTAATTTTGGGAATCTTGCCCATGTATCCTGCTGCCTTGAGAAGACACCTCAGCTCAGTAACCTTCTAGCTCCATTTCTGTCCAGGGATAAGGACTAAAGTTGTGTGGGACAAGTCTGGGCCTGGGTGATGAGGCCCAGGGTCCCTTTGTGTCCATTAACTGAGTTGTGCAGGCTCCCAGCATCTCCCCTGATTTTGGCTGTGTGAATCCTGGACTCCTGAAAAATCAGTGCAAAAAGACCTAATTCCTCAAGTTTGTCTCTTAAAGAAGTTTGGAGTAACTCTCTGTTTGTGCCGATGGAAACACCTAAGGCCACAGGAGATGTTCCCATTCCCCAAGCTCTCAGGACAAGGAGGCCAAGCAACTTGAGAAAACAATTTAAACAACATATTTAGTAGCATTTAGAAATTTAATTATCTAAGATTTGTTAGAAGGGTTTGGTCTTGGTTAAAAAAAAATTCCCAAAAATATTGTTGAAAAGGTGTAAAATAAGATGATTAGTGAAGTAAGTGTGTGTGTGTGGGGGAGGTATGTGTGTATAAGCATGCTAGAGAATTCTTTTATCTCATTGAAAGACATTTGATACTTATTAAAAGATTATTGCTTTAAGGCATATTTTGATTTTCTGCCTAAGACTGTGGAGAGTCTTGCTACTGAGATAATAACAAAGAAACCTTAAACATGAAAAAAAATACCCACATGAAAGATAATATGTTCCTTATTAGTAGTGGTATCATTTTCGGTGGGATTGCTTCTCTCCAAATATAACAGAAGTTTAAAAGTAAAAGCCCATTTCCAGTAAAAAGAGACACCACACAGTAGTTTTGAACTTTTTTTTTTTGTATTCAAAACTGCTTGTGTGTGATACTTCATTAAGCAATTATCATGACTATTTACTTCAAAAATTTATTTACAGTTTCAAGATCTGTGCTAAGGAGAATACAATCAACCGTGTTGTGTGTATCAAGACAGAGAGAGTTAGACAAATCTATTAGACATGCCCCAACAATGCTTTTAAAACTACACTTTTTTTCTGCTCCTAGATGAAAGCATTTTGGGGAGTCCAAAAGTAATCATGTGCAATTTTAGAATGATTGAAACCTTTCAGAAACTTGACTATGTATTTGATGTATTTTTACATATATATATATTTTTTTAAATGTGTGTTTTTACTTTGGTGTTTCTGCTCTCTCTTTACAGCACCTTTCTGCCCTCAGACCTTGCAGAAAGCTGGAGAGTCGAGTCCAGTGTGGTAGAAGAATATTTCAGTCAAAGAGATGACACAGCTGCAAATATAAGCTCCTTGTAGCTGCAAAACTGTTAGTTTAGAGGAGTAATTTAATTTTTATTGAAGTTAATTAAAGTCCATTTGGAGTGATCTAGGTGCAGAAGATAACCTTCTCCATGGGAAGGGAAAACAATTATGGCTCATAAAACTAAATAAACAGCATAGAAGCAAAAGACCATCCCAAATTTACAGACTCTTCCTAGTTTACAATGTACTGAAGTTTAAATACCACATTAATAACCTCCTGAGCAGAGAGGCATTTGAAATACATGCCTGATTAGTGAAATGGCACATTAAATTCATTTTTCTATGAAGATGTGCAAATATTTTATTTACTCAGGAGCATTTACAATTAAGATTTAGACAGATATCTTTTGTGTTTTGACCTACACTTTTTTCAACAACACCCATCACTAGAATAACTGTGCTGCCTGCAAGAACATGTATATACTCATTTGTATGAACATCGAGGAGCATATTATGTGGAACACATTTAGAGGAAGAAAAATACATAAATAAATAAATATGTGATTTTTTTTCCCTCACAGAACAGAAAGGTTAAGTGATCACTGAGTGAGGCAAGAAGTGCTTTGGCATTAGTGGAAAACTGCAGATCAAGAGAATATTTTTAACAGCAAAATAAAATCTCTTTACATTCAGTACTTCCTTTGTTTCATTCAGGACAGTTGAATGGGAAATTCTAGTAGAATTAGAAAAGGGACACAGCCCCAGGAATGCAGCAACCCAAACCCCATTAAACATGCATGGGGAAGATTTCCAGCCTGCTGTGCAGGGAGTTACATGCCCAGGCTCTGTTAACAACAGTAATTGTGCATATAATTTCCTGTGAATTGCTCTGAAAATTCACCTTACAGACTTTAGCTCCATGTCAAGTAACTCAGCAGCCATTTATTATAGTCTGAGGGTGGAAACCAGAACTTTGAAACTGCAGAATGGCAGCAGTTGCCTTTGCTCCCCTCCCTTCCCACACTTTTTCCAGTCTCCATCCACAGAAGGGAAAGTCTGAGGGCCAGGTCCTCAGACAAAGCAGGAGTGTATCCCCAAAGGATGCAGCATGTCCTGTGAGGTGATGGCTCCCTGTCCTTGCTTAGGTCTCTGCTGGTCTCATGATGCTCCTTGTTGGGGTCAGCAGATGTTTGATTGTGTGCAGACCTCTTTGGACCCTCTTTCACCTCTGGAAACCTTGCAGAGGCCTGGGCCTGGAAGGAGTAGTGAAGGTGTGGGTGGCCCAAGGAGGAAAGGCACAGCTGCAGTGTGGTGCAGAGTTAATACTCACAGGGGCCCAGAAAGTGGGAGAGGCGGCAGCTCCCACAGGGTAGGAACAAATAAACTCACCCAAAGTGATGGACTGAAGGTGCTTCAATAGCGGGTTTCAATCAGGCTATTAAATCATGAGTGGCTGACCCCAAAGAAGGGGCTGGTACTGAGGTGCTCACAGGGTTTCTGGAGAGGGGAATTGCTAAGAAAAATTTCCAGGACAAAAGGTACAAGTGAAGCTCTGAGAGGAAAAGTTTGCAGTCCGAAACCCAGCTGACAGTGCCCTGATTCCAGGCATTACTGTGAGACATGCCAAGCACCCACAGCTGCCCTGAAAGCTGAGAGTTTTATGGGAGCAGACCAAAGAACAACTGAAATAAAAACTTTCTGTCCTGGAAAAGCAGCAAAATGCCAAGCTGCCTTCCCTGGCAGAGAAGCAATTAAAAGTTTGGCTCTATCTGCTCGCAGAGCAGTGAAAGCAGAAAGTAAAATGGAAGCTACATCTGAGGACACTGCAGAATCAGGGCAAGCCATGAAGGTAATTTGCTGTAGGAGACCACTGGGCTCCAGATCTTACAGTGAATTATGTTGAATAAGATCACCCCCCATCTGGTCCTCTGCACTTGGATACTAATTAAAAAAGTATACAAACTTCTCATCCACAAAAGTATGGACACTCTCAAGCATCCTGACTGTGAAACAAGAATCCCGCCTTCTCCACCACACTCCTCACCAAACTACCCCCTCAGCCCTCAGCACCAGGAGGAAAGGACAAGAGGAAAAAGCAGAACAAAACCAAGATGTTCTTGGCACAGTGTGCCCACAAGGTTAGGCAGCGATGCACTAATGAATAAGGTTCTCCAGGGAACAATCCCACATCAGTAGGTGGAATGGCTAATCTAATAGTTTTCTTCCATATCTAAATTCTATAAAGGTGTAACTTGCAGCAGGGAGCATGTGATCACTCTTTGAATAAGCAGTGGGAGGGAAAAGGATATGTTTAATGGCCAGAATTAGTTTCCTTACACTGGTTTCCTGAGCCATTGTGCAGAATATGCAGCCTAAGAGTAGTGTGAGACGTTTTTTTTTTTTTGATTTTGAAATGGGTACACATCAAATACACCCATCCCCCAGACACAAGAAAATTCTCGCCACATGCTTCTGTCCTCCAGACTTACACAGCATTTTATTGTATGGAACACATCAGAAGGGTTTGGTTCCCTTGTAAAAGTTTTACAGGAAAATCATTGAAGAGCAGTTTTCTTTTTTTTTTAAAATTCAAAACTAGAACCAATATTCTGGATTCCCACACTTTGGTGTGGACTGAGAGAAAGCTGTGCTTTTCTGTACTGTAGAGCAGAAATACAGACCTTGTATAATTAGAATTGCAGTCATGGCCTGTGGGATCTAGTGATTTGGACATATTTTATTTAACCAGCTTAGTAAAAGGTAATATTCAGCAGCTGTGATCTATAGCAGAATTACAATTTTCAGGGTCAAGGAGGGATTTTGATATTAGGAGGTTGGGCAGAATTGCTGTAAAATCTCATGAGCTGTCGTTAAAAATAAATGAGAAAATAGGTTATCCAAGAGTCATTGTAAGGGAAAAATCAATAGGCAGTGTCTATTCACTTGGGCTATCAAAATCCTTGAAATTTGAACAAAAGTTTCACGTTTAGTGTGCTGTAGGTTTTGAAATGTAAGTGGTGAATGCTCTGTGGGTACAAATTCATTGTGCTGTGCATTCAAACAAGGAGAAACCCTTCTGAAGTTCTGGAGTTCTCTATTAAGATAGTACAGTTCCTCCGTCACTGCGTCAGACATGTAAAACAGTTGCCAGCAAAACTTCAGAAGCAATTTTAGCTAACTGGTGACAAACTCTCTCCTGGAAAAACCGCATTTCTTTATCTCACCTTGCTCCTCTGGGGTTCCCTCCCCAGTCTGGCTCCCAGTGGATGCAGGGAGGGGCTGCAGCCCTGGAGCCCAAACAACTTTCCGTGAGCGCACGCGCCCGGCACGGAACCGTGACCAGCAGAGTTTGGGAGTGAGCATTATTGATAATTTGGAGCAGTACACATAATTGATATGGAAGGGGAGTACCATCCTCATTCAGAAACAATTAACTTCCCCCTCCAACACAGCAGTTCAAAGAAGACTCAGCCTTTTAAATATGAATGAGCAGAATTTCAAAATATGCAACTATTAGCTATTACAATACACACATGGAGTAGGATTTTTTTTTTTAATATTCTCGTGGCTACCAAATTTAAGTGTGACGTGGATGCAGATATGCAGGAGCCCAAGTCGTTCATGGACTCCAATCAGTTAGAAGTGGGGAGGGGAAAATGAGAGGTTCACACTGCTCATACTGGGTTGTATGATTTTATTTGAGCCACAACCTGATACAACCCAAAGTCCAGTTAATTCTTGGTTCAAGACAGACAACTGAGACTTTACAGAACATACAAGAATTAGCAGAAAACACTCATTGCAAATGGACATCCAAAAAGAAAACCTTTCCCCAAAGCTCAACAACGGAGAGGAATTCAACAGACTCTTCTGCAGCAGCCCGATGAAGATTTGTACATTGTTAATTTGATTGCAGGAGGTGCATGTTAAATAGAAAAGAACTGAGTTTGTCACTGTCATCTGAATCCATTCAGTCAGTGCAACAAAGGTATATTTAACTAAAATATGAAACAGACTTGCTAACACCGCATTATTTTCTCAGGCTTACAAAGTTAAAAAAAAAAATTAAACTGAATATAAATGACTTTGAGCATTTTTTATGACACCCACAGCCTAAGTGATCCAGATAATGTAATCTAACCATCATTAGAAACCATGAAATTACAATTCCTCCGGGATGGATATTTATCTCTCTGTTACATACAGAAAGGCGATTAATTAGTAGCTCTTTCAGTGTTTAACATTACTGTGTATGGAGGCTGATTAAAATCTAACTATAGAACAGCTATGATAGCTAACACGTAATCTGGGGAAAGTTTAGCTGGGGCACGAAGAAGCACCTTATAAAAGAAAACTTTAAAAAAATGTACTCTCAGAAGTAGGTAGCTTCAAAGCCAAGACACAGGCTTCCTTCTAATTTCTATTACACACAGCAATCATGACAATTACTGAGATTTCAAAAACCTCAGTATTCAAAACCACTAAACCCACGTCAAATATTTTTGCAAAGTGGTACAATTCACAGGATATCCTTTTGTTTTTGAGAAAAGTGTACAGAACACAGTCATGAAGGGAATCACACTGTCTTGAATGGCTTACTCTGAAATTTAAATGGGAGGGTTTGCTAGGGTGTGTCTGTGTATGTCCTGTATGGACAGCACAGCATGCACACACTGTGTGGGCTAAATTCATATTTCTGGTGTAATTCCACTGGCTCTTGTGGAATGCACCAAAGATGTGTCAATGTGTGTGTGCAGACAGTTTCCTCCAGGATCCCACGGGAGACAAGAGGGCATGGATAATTTCACTTTGGGAGGAATAAACAGAGGCAACTTTAGCAGGTTTGCTAAAGTTTCATTCCTTTTGTGAATGAAAATACTGGAGGAATTTCACACAAGGGCAGCTGAAAAATCCCAATTCACTAGTTGTTATTTTGAAAATAATTTCTTACTTTGGCATCACTGTACCTAGGTATGGGAACTAAGAGGTTTGGGCTGATTGAGAACAGGGAAGAAACTTTAAAAGCAAATGTGAACAGCTCAGCAAAAACTCCAAAGTAACTCTGGTTACAAGTAATTTTTTGAAACTATCAGGTGAGACCACAAGTCAGTACTGGACATAGGTTATATTTTAGTGAGGACACGCAGAGAGAAATTGGAAATACCTTTAAAACGTAGTGTAAAGAAAGGACACTTTACCATCCCCACAGCCCCCCAGTTCAGGTCCCAAAGAACTGAGCCACTGATTCCTAATCCTCTCCATTGCATCAAGTATTGTGTAGATGCTGCTCTCTTCTGGCTGCCTACACAAACTTTAATATGCAAAATGTTAATAAAAAGTGAAATAAAAGGCTGAGAACAATCAAAGATGGCCTCAAAGTGCTGAGGGCAATGTGGGCACCTCCAAGGCCTTGCTGGGGAGACGTGACCTATAACCACTCACCTCATGGTTCTGATCCTACACCACATGGGCCACAACCTCCTTCAAAATTTCCCTTCTTTCTTCCTGAAGACCTCACTCAGGATGACCCACGTTCATATTTGGAGGCAAGGGGAAGGCACACTCTTGTTTTTCAGGAGAAAATGAAGATGCAGATGGGCAGCACTGTCTACTGTGGGCAAACCACACAGGGCAAGGGCCACAGCTGTGATGCTGTGGGTAGTGTGTGTTTGGCCATCTCACACCTCATGACACCTGACTATCAACAGCTCAGTTTTGGATTCTTAAAAAAAACAAGGACAACTGAAACCCAGTGAGAAAGCATATATAAAAAAAGAAACATAAAAAAATTTCTAAACTCTTAAGTGACCCTTGCATCAGGACAAGGATCTTTGAGCCTACCCAGCACAACCAAGCTGCCAAACCAAGAGTGTCAGGGGTCACACCACTCCTTCAGAGAGAGCAGAGGAGGAACAAGATGCCTTTGAATAGGTTGGAGGTAAGAAGTAAGAGGTCACCATGGCATCCTATTGCTCCACTGTGGGACATGACAGGATAGGACATTACTGGGGTCCAAGATGACCCCACGATGGTTGACTTTCTACCCTCTAGTTCCACCCTCTAGTTCCTGTCAGGCACCTCTGACCACCCTCTCTGCAGACTTCCTCAAGCAGATCTACTGGGTCAGTCCTGTGCTTCAGAGGAGATGCCACACCCTGCTCCATCCATCTCACGTGCCCATGTGGTAACATCACGTAACCATTGTCTTGCCTGAGAAAGAAAGAGCTGCTCTGAGGACAGGACAGGTGACATCTGTCAGTTGTGTGAGTTCAGAATGTCCAACAGCACCCAAGTCACCAGCACGAGCTGCAGGACAGCTCAGGCAATGCGTGCAAGCCGAAACATCTCATTCTCGAGAAAGAGGAAATAGCCAACACTGATGTAACCCCACACTAATTCATGGTCCTCCTTAAGGTTCTTAAAAGATAAAATTAATCTCCAGCTCCAGTGATATCTGGCTATGTCCTATGTCCCTGGAACCCTGCTGACCATGCAGCCAGGGCACATGGCTGGGGCTGAAGCCTTCTGAAGGTGGGAAGTGCTGTCCCTGTGACAGACCAGCTGCTTTTGGTGGCTGGAGATGTGCACTCTGTGCCACGTGTTTGTGTGGCACTGGTTTGCTCCTGCAGCGGGAAGGAGAGGAAGTGCAGTCCTCACAGCATCCGCGGGACTTGCAGGGATATCTGTTACAATTCATTAACTAGTGCTCTAAGAAGTTACAATAATAACATTTCAACAGAGTTTCCAGAGGGAGTCTCAGAAACTACAGGAAAAGCTGACAAGTTTCAATCCATTTATCAAAGCACTCCAAGACAGATGAAACAGCAGAGCTGCTTAGTGAGGAATGTCTCTCTTTCTGGGTGTCCAGAGCATTTCAGTAAATAAAAAGCTCTTTAAAAATAAGTCAATACAATGGAATCCCTTTTGCCTTTTGCCAGCGCTTGTATTACACTTACACCCAAATGACCCTCCTACCTATAATACTGCAGCATTTACATACACATCAAATGGGTGCTTTTCACTTACATAATACATTTTATCCAGGGATTACAGAGCACATTATATATTAAACATTACACCACCTCGTGAGGTAGGTTAGCATTAATGAAATTGTGGTGGGTAAACTGAGGCACTGGCCAGCTTTATTACTTGCCTGTCGTCCACAGGCAATCAGTGGAGAAGTCATTAAGACGTTGTTCAAACAGCAGACACACAAATGCACCTACTTGTATGGGTAAAACAGACTGATCCATGTGTTCTAAAGCAACTTCAGCTGCTCATCTGGAGACACTCAGGTCTTGATTTTCTGAGGGCAGGAGAACAAAAGACAAATAGGAGAAGACAAAAAGAACAGAAAGCAAATATTTGCTGTTGGAAATATATTTCTTTGCATGCCAAACTGTTTACACAAAACAAGAGCCATCCAAAACTGAAGGACACTTCAGATGCTGGTCTCCAATAAGTTGATTTTCTGAGTAAAGATTTTTCTAGACCTGTAACAGGGGGTTTGTTAGGTTTTTGTTCAATAATGTTGGTTTATATTTAGCTTTTGTACAGCAGAGGAAAAAAAAATCTTTGGTTCAGGTCTTTGAGCCAAGCATCTAGGATGAAATTTTCAAAAGCACTCAACAGTGGCTTTTGAAAATAGAATTAGGCTAGTTGCTGAGACAAGCTTTGAAAGCCACCCCCTACCTCCTTTAGCATTTCAACTGAGAGCTGATTTCCTTGGTGATGGTACCGTTCCCTGTTTTAGTCTCCCCATCTCATGGGCTGCACCAGTATTGCTGAAGCAAGTTGGATTTAAGGCCAGGAAGGCAGGCAGGAGACAGGCAATGTGGTCATGACCTCCCCAGCAGGTCTGCTGCCCCAGAGTGCTGTGGCTGGACACAGGGATGCTCCCTGGGTGGCTCCCACTTTCCAGCCAGCCTTTGTTCTCTTTGTGGGAGCCCTGGCTAATAGAGGTGTACACCCTTCGCCTGATGGGTAGGTGAGGCTATAATTACCTCAGTAATAAGGTCTGATTCTTCCCTGCTCTGCACCTCCTCGGCTGGCCAGGAACACTTGTCTAAAGTGGGTGCAAAATGCTACCAGATCAGAAAGATGACATTTTACATCAATGGAAATGACCAGGTGTAAGGAACAAAGGCCTACATAACAATGCTCTCAACTCTGTTGTCCTTTAATTAAGTAGTTCCTCCAGCAATGACACTAATGAGGCCTTGTTTCCTCAGGGTTGGATTCTCTAGTATCTAAACGGGATGTGAGCTTTTCCTGGGGAGAGAGGCATTTATAATTTCTCCCTCCCAGGTAGTGTCCAATTTGGGTGGATGTCACGCTGCAGCCTCTCTTGGTGAGGACGCCAGTGGGACATCTCTCCTCTTGGCTGCTCATTTTCCTGAAACCAAAAGAAATTTTAGAGAGCTCTGTGCTTCTATTACATTTGGCTGAATTTGGTCAAAGGCTCCAACTCAGCAGGGGATAGGAAGACAAATTCATCAAATAAGACAGAGCAACGACATAAGCCCGCTCCTTCTAAGAAGAGGAGACGGAATATTATTTTTTATTTAAAAGCAGGTTTTCTAGTGGTGTGGTAAATACTCATAGGGTATTTTTTTGCTGCCTTGGGAGGCATGCCTGACTGCAACTCCTGCAAGCAGTATCAGTAAAAGGAGTAAAAGGCAAATACATGCAGGCAGGACACGCAGCTCAGGCAACAGGCAATGTTACTTATCTGGCTACAGAAGAGAGCTGGAAAGTTCATTAAGTCCACAGAAGCAGCAATCATGTTCACTGGGGACAGTGCTGATCGGACAAGGTCATGGGTCTGAACGGAGAAAGCAACTGAACAAAGAAGCAGCAGTAGAAGGTTTTCTTTGGGTTTGGTCCAGGAGAGCAGTCACAACATGGCAGCCAGCAGGATGCGTGCACCATAACGCTGGCAATGCAGGCTTGGCAGCCTGCTCCAGACCTCTCTGGCCACAGGACAGCAGGGACAGCCCCTTTCCTGTACAGAGTTTAATGGCTCAGAACCACTTAAGGCCCTTGAAAATGTGTAAAACTTCCACTTTCCAACACTGCTTTCTGGCAGGACAGACATCCAGCTAACGCCTTCACTTCGCACACTCCTGAACATCCCATCAGTGAACAGGCACTGGCCTCATGAGAAACCTGACATTGCCTTGCAGAGTCCACAGCCTTCATCAGCTATGCCACCACCACCACCTGGTATCTTTACTTGTGATAAAGCTAAAACACTGAGGCAACACCCAGGCTGCATTTCTGTAACCGCAGGATAAATCTGCAGCCGTTCCCCAAAACACCACAGTGCCTGGGTGGGAGAAGTACCAGCTCCTCACACTTAGCCTACCCCACATTTGTGGGTTATCTAGAGTTTTTTACCTAATTATTGTTGCCTGGGGAAAAGCAGACTATTCCCAAATACACCCTGGGATGCCTCCCCAACTGCAGACACCATTTTACTTATACTTGTGCTCAACAGTCTCCCAAGCAGGTTTTCCAGCCTGGAGAGGTAATCACGTCTGTATGTTAGTGGGAGACAGAGAGCTGCTCAGAGCGAGGGCTGGGAGCTCCCCCTCTCTGTGTCTGTCCCTGCTGAACTTGTGTGGTGTGAGATGGAGACAGAAGCAACAGATCCCAACAGCACCGACCTGTTACAGCCATACCTTCAGGAAAAGTCCAAGGAACTACCAGTGGACCTTCCTGAGCAACGGATCAATACAGAGCTGCATATCAGCTGCGCCGTTATTCACGCCAAAGGCAGTTGTTTGGATGAAGGGATGAAGAGTGCGCAAGTTCACCGGTTCTCAGCGTATGAGCTCTTTTTCCCCCCACCTCTCCTGTAGATGCCTTCATTATTTATGCGTGACAAATAAAAGAATGCAGTGGAAGTGCTTCTCAACTTGCCCCTCTGTTTCCTGACACGCAGAAGCCGGGACTGTGCACCCAGGCCTGGCTGAGGGCACGGCAAGGAGCCGGTGTGCCAGTGCTTAACATGCACGGAAAACCCACTGCCAGGCAGTAGCTGATGAAATATTCACCTGCTACATGCCTCTTTCCCCCAGGTGACTCCAGAAGTGACAAATTATCCCAAGGAAGTGTGAGGGAGCTTTGTTGACTTGGATGGATTTGCTCTGCAGCATCCTGTGATACGTCACCGCACCTCGCTCGCCATTTCTGCCGTCATCCCTGCACAGGGACCCACCGAATGCAAACTGCATTCAGATGTATTCAATAAGAAAAGATCAAAGACTGACTATTATAAAGCAAAGGGAGCCTAACACGTACCCTGCCTTTGACTGTTACTTTTTTTACCATCTTAAAATTCTCCTGAAGCTTCTCCTTCCATAAGGGGATTATTTACAACGAACAACCGCAACAACACAGAGAAAATATACTTAGAGATAAATACTTTTTTTCCTATAAAAAGTAGCAGTTATTTTTATCTGTTTCAAAACAAAATCTTCCCATGGTTTCATACAAAAACCAAAAAAATGCCAAAACACACGCTGTCCCCTACAAACAAAAAAAAAGCCTGAGCCCACATCCTCCTTGAGTTTATCATAAGCTGTCAAGTTGCTAGAAACAGAACTGTGTAAGTCATTACCACAGCTAACAACTTTACTGGGGATCCACATGTAGCTCTTTCCCCCCCTACAAAAGTCCTACCAGATTTTGAAATGTGAGTGGTGCAGTTCAAAACAAAAAAAGAAAGGGACATGAATTTTTTTTTAAATTTAGGATGTGTGCAAAAGTGGTTCATTTACGACTACGTAAAAAAAAAAAAAAAGAAGAGTGGATATAAATATTTATGATTGGAAATTTCATTATTTAAAATTATTCTATAAATTTGCTAGTAACTCGAAGATGAATGCCTGCTGTACAGTTTGCAAATTAAGTACCATTATTTTTCTCTTCTGCACTTGAATATTACTCACAGCTAAAGTCATTTAAAGGGGTTAACATCAGCCTTAATTAAATATTAAAGTGTGCCTGTACCTGCTGCTATTGTTGCCCTTAGAATAAGATATAACCTATTTTTGACAAGTTTTCATCTTTCTCTGTGGAAGACGCTACATGAAACCAAATCAGTGGCAAAGAGGAGGGTAATGAATAATCTATTTCATATTCCAGCAGTACCCAGAGCTCTGAGTGGAAAAATATTCAGTCAGATGATAGTATGAGGCTGCTGAGGTACCACATGACGCAGCTAATGTTTAAATAATAATAATAATAATAAAAAAAAGCGATAAACAAATCATTAGCCCTTAACAGTTGTTTAATGCAATTTGTTAATGAACGTAATGGTGGGGACTAATAATGAAAGAAAATAAAAACGTCTAAACAGGCGCCAAGTTGCCAGTGATGCTCAATTATTTCCTTGTCAAGTTTTTATGATTTAATGAGCTCCTCTGGGACTGACGGCTGTCAGTCAGTCGTGACTTTTTGACACCATTACAACTTCAAATACAGCAGCAGGCAGGCTGTTTTCCTCGGATTTGAAATACTGAAATGATCTGACAGGTTTAAAGAAAAGATGTGCAAAAAAAAAGGAGAGAGAGAGAGCAAGAGAGAGAAAGAGAGAGAGACACAGTTGCTTTTTCTTTCTTTTTCTTTTCTTTTTTTTTTTTTTTTCTTCTATGGGGCAGACAATCTCTGGATGCTGTTTGGTAATGAAAACCCAATCACAGAGGTCATTATCTGATGAGGTTTTCTTGGAACTGGCAGGGTTTTTTTTTCTTTATTTCTTTACTTAATGATAACCCTCGATGGGTTTGCCCCGCATGGGATGGTCAGAGCCGCACAATTTTGTTCACCATTAATTTCAGCCTTTGAAGCTCAGAGCTCTGAAGCAGCAGCAAAGAAAACCCCCCACCAAGCTGGCTCCAAAATAAGACAATCCAGCCTGCCTTAAACAGAATAGCAAATGGCCTCCCATCCCACAGATGGGAACTGACGTCAGTCAAGCTACATTTTCTGATATTTCCCCAAAACGTATAGCATTTAAAACCCTTTAAAACTTAAGAGTCTTTAATTAAATTGCTTTTGATTTTGTATCAGTGCAGAATTAGTTTATTTATTCTGTGAGCCAAGCTGTTTAGCAGGGATGGATTTCGCACACAGCACCACGCGTGTGTTTTTTAATTTGTCGTTTCTCCACAAAGGCTGGCAACATTAGAAACATTTTGCTCTTTGAGGTTTACATTTGTAAGCACTTGGATTCATTCACAGATGTGCTGTAAGTGCAACCAAACCAGTCCAGGGGAAGCCTGCACCTGGGGGTGTCACCCTACCTGTGGGTGGTTGGGGCTGTGCTCTCAGCTGAAGTCACTCAATCCCCACCAAAATGTGCGGATATGGTGAATCTCACACACGCACTTCCTGGGCCAGATGAACAGGGGTGAGAGAGGAGTAATAATGTGTTTTGAAGAGTGTAATGTCCACCTGAGCACTATTTTACGTGTGGGGAGTACATGAGGATGCAAAGCAGGCACAGAAGAGTTATTAACAGGTTAGCATGAGAAACATAGCGATGGCGGGCTCATCAAAAGTGAAGATGAAGGCTTTGCGTGGCAGTCTCTCTCTCTCCCTCATTCCTCTCTGAGTGGATGTATCTGATGTGACACTATGCCCTAGATTTATACTGGGATAAGGAAAACTAGCTTCCTTTCAGCTTTTTGCTGATTCCAGCAGGTGGCTAGATAGAGGGCAAAACCTAGTCATAGGTCACTGTTAAGATCAGTAGTCATGAATCAATTCCCATGATAGCTAAATTATTGAGGCAATGCGGAGAATGTCTAGGCAACAGACGGAGCTTAAGATTTCCTTCTTGACAGTTTTCTGCTTTACAAAATATGCATTTCCTAATTTGCCGAGCTGAGGATAAATATCTGCTAATGCTGCCAGGCTTCATCCTAATTTGTCTGAACTCAGCTCTGTGCCATCACTCAGAGCTAACGGCCAGAGCTCTGCTCACACAACCCAAAATGCGCAGTTTGAGTGCGCATCGTGCCTGAAGGCTGGAAGCTGAACACCCAAATCTTTCTGTGTCTGAGAGCCACGTGGTAAATGCCACACACCTGGTGTGAAAAGGATGAAAGGAGAGGATTCCCAGGAGGCAGCTGGGGGCTCCCATGACCTTGTGACAGTGCAGGGCCGTCAAGGTGAGGAGTTGAACATGACTGTCTTGTGCAGAGCAACACCTCCTGAAACCTGGGTCTGAAATACCCAGGAACTTTTGTTCCAGCACCATCCTACAGCCATTGGCACGAGCTGGTAGAGAAACACAGCACATAAACCACTTCTAAACTTTGTTGTGAGCTGTGTGTAACACTCAGACAGCAGAGTTGATCCTACATGCTTCCATTTGTTTCAATGAGTAACATTTTTCCTATGGATCCTTTTATTCTACATTTATCACCATCTTACTATGCTTAGCTGTGGCATCAGTGCCACATCCTTTTAACTGAGTTGTTTCCATGTAGAGAAAACAACAACACATTTGGGGCCGAAATAACCTCCCAGGAATAGCACAGCAAGTCAGCAGAGTCCACAGGGATGCCAAAACCCCAAAAGTACTAAGGCACACATGAAAATTCAATGCTCAGCTCCTGCCTAACATGGGAGAAATTTAAAAGTCACCAGATCTTTCTTTCTTTGAACATCTTTTGGAAACATTTTATGGCTTAAGTTCAAGGGCTTAAAATTCCTCTCTATTTGCAATATTTGTAAGGGATTGCAAATAATGAATTTAAAAGTTATTATGAAAACATGAACTTTATCACACCACCAGGGATAGAGTTGTAACTTTGTTGGAGTTGTAATTAATTATAAGCCAAATGACCTCAACCTGTCTAAAGGAGAAATACAGCCAATAGAAAAAGAGAAACAGCTCATTTACACACAGGTAGATGAAACTATGATATATTATATCAGCTAAAAGCATATATAAATTAACATTTTTACAGTTTCTGTTTAAAAAGTGGAATATCACATCAGAATTTAATACACTCAAAATATTCCAACATGCAGTCTCAACACAGTCAGGCCAGTATTAAAAATCTACATTATTGTTTAATGCACTATAATCACACATTTGTTGCTGAACTATTACTTATGATCTCTTTTCAATCAGCAACAAATAGATAAGTATCTTTATACATCTTCATTAAGGGCCTAGAGTGTAATGCTTATCAGTACATATATCAACACTGGGAGATTTAAAAGAGATTCAACAGATGGGCTGTAGCCACAACTAAATTTTAGGTAAGTGATGCATTTTCATGATCTTGATGAAAGTGGAATTGCTTTGAATAAGCAGAAAAGAAAGCCTAATTTTAAACAAAAAATTGTTAAATTGAGTTTTGGATTCGCGCCATGTATTAAACATCATCCTAAGGCTGCTCTCTTTTTAAAACTAGTTATTGTTCTTAGCCAGGTTACATCTATTAGATAATGCATGATTGGGAGTTAGTCACAGAAGACAGGTTCACTTTCTACATCATTTGGTCTCTGCTTTACTTATATTCTAAATCACAGGAGGTCAGATACTGCTTGATATTCACACACCCTGCACAGCACAAGAAAAGTGCAAAGACCCCTCTTCCCTCATGAAACTCTGGCAACTTCTAGGCTAATTGTGTGTGGGTGAATTCGACACACATGAAGTCTTTTTATACCAGAACAAAGCCTCACTCCAACAAATATTAAGATCCTGAAAACACTCAGATAAAGACAAATATGTAAGAAAAAAATAGCCCCACATGCCATCAACTATGCCATCAATAATACAAAATATTTTACACCACTTGCACCTGAGTTGAAGAGTGGAAAAGAGAGGGAGACTCTGTCAGTGCAAGAGAATGATTCATGTGACCACTTTGTCTTAATTACTCAGAACAAGCAGTTTGTTGCTGTTTAGTGAAGAACAAAGATATCAGCGTCCCCTGACAGAAAAATAAATAGCCATCATGGTGGTGAAGATGATGATGACTGCCAGAACAACGATCAAAATCCGGTTTTGGATGATCCTGGAAAAAAGCAGAAGAGACAAAAAAATTGCAGTGAATAAAACAAAATAAATCAAATTAGCAGTGTGTATATATATATATATATATATAAAATTATAAAATGAGGTGCACAAATAAATTAGAGAAAAGACATATGCCCACAATTTCAGTATTTCCTCTACCATTCTGTGTATCTTGATTATTTTTTACTTCTCCCAATTTCCAGTGCTTCCAACCGTTTCTTTATGTAGCTATTAAATCCAACTTTTGTATTCAAGAAAGAAGTAGACTTTTCTGATTTATGCATGCATTTATATACACATTAGAATAAATTAAATAAATTATGTTCCAATTTATTAACCTTCTAAGAACAAATGAAAAAAACAGTGTTCAGTCAATGCAATCCAAGCAGGGTGGTCTGTAATAGTAAATATCATTACATTTTTTAAAACCATTCTGAAATCTTCATGGTGTTTTTAATCTGAAAAGAAACAATTTATTAATTTTCAAGGGATTTTACTATTAAGGAACAAGATTTCAAGGAAACACATGTCAATGAGATACTCACTTGTACTAAAATACCAAGGGAAAAGTACAAAGGATAGTTTTGAAGAAAGGGATGATATAAAGAAGCAAGTGTCAAACTGTGAAGCTTATGTTGTAAAAGCATCTCTTGTCTCTGTAGCATACCTTTACTTATGGTAATAGGAAATGTTACATTTCTATGCAGTATGAAAAAAATGGAGATTAGTGAAAATAAAAAGATGCCAGAGGTAGAAAGTCCTAATATTTTTCAATCATTTGTTGGGAGAAATTCCTGCTTCTAAAATCAGTCATCACATCACTTCAGATTTTCCTAAAATTAATCGGTCAATTAAAATTAGTAAATCAAGAAACAGTAGAATTTGAGGCATTTTACAGGAGAATTTTGGATTGTAAGAATTCAGTGTTTGTTATTCCATTCTCATAGAGAGGGAGGAATATTTTCACAGGCTCTTTACAAATAGGAACTTTTGCAAAACATACTTGTACATGAAGCTTTGCACCAGAATTGGTGAGGTACAGCAAAAAAATCCCAACAACCAAACACAACAAAAATCACCTCAAGTTATATAATTTTTCCTCATGCTTCTGCAAAACAAAACAAAGTCTTCAAGAACCAAACAATGGTAAAAAGAGGTAAAACTGTGTTTTGTGAAACATCAAACCAAGTACAACTTGAAGACAGGGAGTGTAATGTGTTAAAATGAGCATGTTTCACACAGTGAAAGAGAGAAGAAACTCCAGAGAGCAGAGGGGAATTTTTCTTGGTAAATGTTTTTCATTTGGATGCGGGTGGATATACATATAAATTATATTGGAAAGTGTAAAGAAAAATGCAGTTTTAACCAACTCCAGCTCTCTCCTTGCTTACCCCCCACCTAAAGGAAAAGCAGTAAATGGATGGATGAAAACTGTCACATCAGACAGACACCCTCCCCTGTGACACTCTAAAAGGACTAGCTCTCTATCCTCCTGACAGGTTACAAAATGATCACATTTGCTGACACGTCTTCCGCAAAACTGCTTTAGTGTTTGTGTCCACTTTCCTAGCAGGAGATGAATGGGCTGCTTTGTCCTCATTTATCACTTAAAGCTGAACTAAGATCTGTCTCGTTTATTTTTCCCTTCCTCACTAGAAAGGCTCAACCACAGCATTAATTCTTTCGCGATGACAGCTAATTCAAACTTAACAGGCAATATTTACTCTGCCAAAAGGATGAGGAGGAGGGAGGGATGTTTCTCACTCTTTTTTTTCCCTAAAAAAAAAAAGTGTAGCAGGCTAACAAAATAAAGCTAATTAAGGGCTTTTGGTTCTAGTTGGTTTGCACTTCAATTTAACACCTGAACTTACAAGCTTCTCTTTTGTGGCGGGGTGTGACATTCTCTGCCAAACACCTGATAACAAACGATTTGCCCAGGCAAATGCATGAAAACCAGAATATATATTTACTCACTCGCCCTCATCACTCCTGAAAAGACACTCAGCAAAATTGAAACTCAGCAGTGAAATAGATTAAAAGCATGAAAACTCTTAAAACATTCAGCCTTAAGTAATACACAGTGCAGCTGGCTTGACAACCATTTTATTTGTGGGATGTGGGCCCCAAGGCATCCATAATGCTAATTTACAAAGGATTAACTGTGAGTGAAACTCGCTTAATCTAACACATAGTTAGGCAAAGGCATACATAACATACTGGGTGTTTAAATCAACTCCTCCTATCTCTGGCCCACTGAAAAAATCATCACATCGTCTGAGAAACAAAACTAAAGAAAAATGAAAAAGAAGCATCAAATCCCCTAAATGCTTTATTTTTAATACCCTGTCAGTACACACCTGATTGCAAGATTAAATAATCACTGTCCATGTCTCTAAAATCCTTTTCAAGACAACACTGAATGAGGCATGCCACCACCTGTATCTGCTAATTGAGGGTTCACTTAAGGTGTGAATCTAGGAAATATATATCAAAGTTCAATTTCTAGGAATCTGAATTAGTCTGCACAGTGCAGCAAAAGAATATCATATTAAAAGGAACAAATTAATCATGAAATAGGATGGATGTTATCAACATATTCCTACATTGAAGCATTATATACTTTTAATATTCAAGCCCACAGTTAAAGATTAATTTTATATCTTTAAAAAAAGAATAATATTGAGTTTTACTGTTTTCCTTTCAAGTGAGCAACTAAAATTAAACTAACTGCATACTGCCCAAAGGATGGGGCTGGGAGCAGAATGACAGAGCTGTTTGGCAGCAGCAGGACAGTCCCGAGGAGGACTCAGTGGTGCCTGTTGAAATCTGAGGCTGGGAGCTGCTGTTAAGACAGAGAACACAAGTTCTGGGTGTCAGCACATTTCAGATCTCAAAGTCAACTGCAAAGGACTACCCTTCAGAGTAAAGAAAAATCGAAGAGGAAAGGGGGTTTTGAGTGATCCAAGACAGTCAAGCCAGCTCACAGTTGTAGAACAATGGTTGGCATTGGCAGGACCCATCTGTAGGGAAGCCTATAGTACTGTCACAGCCAGACACTGCCAGTGGGTATTGCTCTAGGCAAAGCATCAAGGAATTCAAGTGGGGGAGGGAGTGATAATACCAAAGGAGAAGAAAATGGGGCCTAACACTCGCTACAAAAAAAATCCCAAAGGCTAACATGCTCACAAGAAGCAGATGATAGTCTTTTATCTCTATTACACCTTAAATTCAACAAAATCTGGTGAATGAGGAAGCCTAGATTTTTCTTTGAAAATGCAAAGCATGTTTACAGGGTAAATAATTTAGGAAAGAATATATACTTGAAAGAAGACACCCATTGAAACATCCATGGCTAAAATGCCTGAAGGCAAAAACTTGTGCATTTGCATGCTGCATTTTATTAAGTTAGCACACTGTAGCTTTAAAAGAATGCATGGCCAAATTAAGAGGAATGTGTGACTGAAACATCAAGGATTCCTCAAGTTTACATTATGAATCACAGTGCTGTTGATATGAGATGAATTAACCATTTAGTTGATGCAGCTCAGGCACTGAATTCACACCAAGTTCTGCTGGAGCCCTGCGCGGAGCTCGTTAACAGCCAATGTCTACTGTTCCTTTCATACTTGAGGCTCTAGGAGCACAAGGGCTCATTCTACTTTGAGTTAGAAGAGACGAAAAATCTGTGCTTTTAAACCAAGCTCCATCTAGTTTATTATGGACAGCAGCCCGAAATATTTGGGTGCAAAACCACACAGAAAGCGTAACTAAAGCAGATGCAAGAGCAATGTTAACTGACGCACTGGAAGAGCTTTCTGGACTAACAACACAGGAAGCACATCCCTCTCCTCTCAAGTTTCCTTCTGCTCCACCTTTCAGATGCCTGACCCTTTATCCTGGCTTCTGGTCACAGTGCCTAATCTCCAACCAATGCTTTGCTGGACTGTGCTTCCAGTGAGTGCCAAATTCATGACACCATCATGAGGATCACCTCCTTGCTGCACAGGGCAAGCACCGCTCTGCAGAACAGGTCCCACTTCCGCTACCAAACACTGATGTTCCTGGAGAATCTGCTCCCCTCACTCCTGCCCTGGCAGAAATTGTGCTGCCTTTCCACATTTCAAACCCCCAAAGGATTCGCTCCTGTCCGTAGCTTCACACACACAATGGGTCTAACTCTGTTTGCGCCATGTTTAGATCTGCTCCGTATAAACACAAAGCAGTTCCCAAATACGCTTTTGCAAACCTTACATTAAGGATGCCAACCGTGTTTAAACCTTTTTATAAAACTGCATTCATTAGCAGGGGAGTGCACGACATCTATATGGGTTCAGCCTGATGTCTTGCACATGTCTTAGTGCCTGATTGACCAGCATTGAATAATGATGCCTTGCCATTAAGCACTGATGGTACAATAACAATTGTCATGAAAATTAGCAATCACGGTAACATGTTAACAAAATGCGAGATATAAACGAACCAGTGCAGAATCTGGGTGCATAAAGAGTTTTGTGTCCTTAACTTGAGGACTACAAATAAAATACTGCAAAAAATTTCTTACAGAAGCTCAACTCTGACACTGATACAAATAAAAAAAACTCAAACAAATGGCTTGGGGGATCAGTTAGCACACATTCATTACAACACAGGGCTTTATTCTTAAAGGAGGCATCTTGAAAAATAGTGCCCTCAAGAACACAGACTGATTGATGATGGAGCACTGTCCAACAGTGTTTCACTGTAATATGTATTTATGATTTAACTAGAAGTGATTCCTATCAGTTTACTGGACAGAAAGGCTTGTTCTCTGTACACAAGATCACATTTTAAATGGCCACTTTGAATACTCGGCTATTGCGTTTTTTGTGCCCTTTTATTTCTGATTGGCAGTTTTTGCTAACGTGAAAGAAAATAGGTGCATGCAAATCAGTGGCAAGTGATTTTTAAGTGTCCAATATTCATGTGCAAATCAGCAGATTCAAACAAACTCTAAGCGTGGGTCTAGTCACATAGGCAAAAACACACCAGGCAAAACTAAACCTGTATTTTAAGTAATATAGCTATATTGACATACCTTCTGGACAGACACAATTATTACTATATATAAGGACATCCTCGTTAGGATGAGTTTTCAAATGGAAGCACTAAACCCCACACAGGGGAATAAAATGTTATGATTGGTAAAGCAAAGCCTTAGATACATAATGATAAATCTCAAGTTCAGGGTATCTGGGGGCTGTTCAATCATTCTCATCTTCAGGTTTAAGAATGCTTTTCTTCCATAAAAGCAACTGGAAAGAATGAGACAGGCTGTGGCAAAAACATAAAGACATCGCAACCTACTGTAATAAAAGAGTAAGAGAATCCTGCCTAGCAGAATTACAGCTGGCTGGAAGTATCTGACTTGAGACATTTTTCATCATTAATGACTGAAATTAGCAAACAGAAATACCAGTGAAAAAAATATCTGCACAACTTGCATATGACTCCTTGGCCCTCTTCTAGCTGACCCTGGAAAAAGTGAGGAATTTGGAAAACACTCAAGTTTTTTCCTCTTCCCGACCGCAAACTCTGAAAATAATTCCAAGTCTTTATGTTCTCAAGCCGGAAGACCTAATTACATTGTAATTGACATTGTATATTTAGATGTGAAAAGGCTTTGGGGGTGGTGGAGAGGGGATGGGACTCCCCATGGCTTACTGGGGACAAAAAGACCACTTCCCGAGGTCCACCTTCAGTCTGCAGACTGCTCCCAGCAGAAGCCTCTTTCATGTTCTCTGAATTCCTTCCCAAAGGTGCCTCTTTGTAAGAACTTGGGAAAATCCATTACAAATTGCTGAAAACTGAGCAGATAATCAAATGAAGCCCTCAAAAACAGAGGGCTGGAGAATAAGAAAGGATGGCCTTTTTTCTAGCTGATTTTCTAGCAGGGTTTATTGAAAGAGCCAGGCCATACAAGGCACCTAAGATTTTGCTGATAGGTCTGAGGAATTGTGCAGTGCTATGTCCCCTAGCTTTAAAGTTCAGTCTTAAGGACTGAGGCTGTCTACTTGTAATAACATGGATACCAATCTCTAGTTATAATATTACATTCAAACCACATCAATGTGTTTCCACCTGGGCCCTGAATGAAAGAATGAGTCATGTAATAACAGGTGCAGGGAAGTAGTCACACTATCCTACTTTAAACATCTGAATTGTATCTAGCTAATCTCTCTCAGCTCCCTGTATATATAAGTTTGAGTCCTGCTCTGAACTGCCCTCTCTTTCTCCTGGCCATATATGCACCCCAGCTGGTCAGCTAGGTTAACTGCCTAGGTTAGGTACCTACAGCATAGGAATGTAAATCCCTAAAAGCTTGAACATGAGGCCCAAGCAAGAAAGCTTGCTAGCTCTGAAGGCAAAATCATACAGAAAGGCGTTAGCATATTGTAAAATGTGTGTAATCTCCCATTAATCAGAAATATTGCAGAGATGAAACTCACCAGTGAAGCAGAAGATGCTAATCAATAATTAGCTAGTAAAGACCTTGATCCATCATCTCCTTTTAATGGATCTTGGATTTGCACATTAAATTTTGACCAGAAGTAAATATACTTTTCCTTTGACAGCTTTTCTGGAGGAGTAAAAGACAGAACAGATAACTGTCTCTCAGCTGATTGCCTCATGAAACACACTGGCCTTCCTTGACTCTATTATGTTTTTACCTTGCTGTGTCATCTTCTGACAATCTTGCCATCAAGACTAAAACTTAGAACTATTTTCATTATATCTGATAGCTAAAATACTTATGGAGAGATTAAATTCATAATAGAAATCTTGCAACACATTCCAAATGAACAGTATTGGAGTATAGTGTTATTTGGGAGCCATCAGGGTTATCATGGCTTGCATGAGCCTTGTCTCAGGGAGCTGGCAGTCTCTGGAAGTGAAAATTGTACCCAGGTGATTAGTGGGGTATGTGTGGGGAGTGAGAGGGGATGGCCTAGGAAGGAGAGAGATCTACAGGAACAATTGGAAATCAAAGGTGGTAACAGGGAAAGCCTGATCGAGGACCTCAGTGGATGTGGGGCTAAAGGTCAGAACACAAACTGGAAGGGTGCTGAAAATCTTGAACTAGCCTGATTTTATTCACTGCTTATTTTTAAAACACATGGGAAGGCACTTCTGAAGGACGAAAAGTATCCTTCTGCTCCTGAGAGACCCTGACATGGAACTTTTCTCTACGCGGTTTTGATGCAACTTCAGCTTTCTCCCATCTCCATGCCCACTCCTTCCACAGAGGGAATCAATTAGGTTCTGACTGTCACTAGGAGGCACAGCGGGGCTCCTGAGGCCACGGAAACTCACCAACCCAAATGGGAGAGGGATTAACTCATTTCATGCAAAGCACAGGCAACACCAGATCCCTTCAGCAAGTCTAAATGACGATCACATGCACAGTGGCAACTGCAAGTGGAAGGAGTCAAGGTTGTCTTAATCTCCAGCCAGCCTTTCTCAGGGTACTGAAGTATCAAGAACAAATCACATTTAGTCACCTGAGCATGACTAAGAACCATAGGCCTTAGCAAACATTACAAGAGCTTTAGCAAGAGCTCTGAGGGAGGGTGGATAGCCCAGCTGTCAGTGCAGTGGCATTCTTCAGCACGTTGGGTACATGAAACCCTGGTCCCCAAACAGTTAACTGGGAAAAAAAAATCCCAACCCCCTCATCAGCACTCAAAGCTAAAGCAATTATTTCTCCAGCAGAAGAAATGTATGCAAGCCATAAAATGACAAGAACATACATGATCTCATATTGGCTTTTATGATAAATATAGTTAAATTTACATTCTGTGCAATTTAAAGAAAACAAAAATGTCAAAAGTCTGCCTCTTATCGACTTCCATAATCATTAGAAGCCACTAAAAGATATCTCTTAAACAGATGAAAGGAAGTAACGTCTTTCACCCTGCCTCAATTTAATTAATGACTAATCTACAGCTTTTAGGTGTGACAAAGCTGGAGACTGGACACACACACTCTTCTTGCATTATTTTCTTCTTATTACACTGTATTTGACTGGGCGTCTTTTTGTATGGCAAGTTTCCTACAATTGTCTTAACAATGTTGACCTCTTTTGTAAAAACCTGAAGGCATCTGCAGCAATTGTTCCTGAAGATGTGCTATCCAAAATGTTGCCATTTCATGGCACTTCTTGAATGATAGAATAGAATTTTTTTTGGTATATATTCATTTTTTTTTAAATGCTATAAAAGAAAGGAAAACAATCATGGCTAAGGCCATTTGTGAGATGGCATTAAAAGAGCCTACTCTGAGACAGATAAAAATAATGAGAATCTTTCTGTCAAGAAGGATTTAGAAAATATCACTAGCATTATTAAAATTTAATTTTTTACTGTGCTTTTTGGTTCCCCCTTTTCCAGTGATAATGAGCAGGACTGCACACCTCCACAATGCTAGTACTTGTTTTGAGCAATAAATTCAGCCTTCCAGTCTGAAGACATTTCAGACAACAATTTTGACTGCTATAGGCTTATTTTTCAATCTTTTCTGTGCTTTGAGTCTTCCTATAAAAACCAGTTCATAAGCTAATTTTCCACAAGGCCAGTGGAACAAATAAAAATCAATTTTTGCCCAACCGGTTCAGAGAAAACCTGGGAACAGTGAAGACAGAACAGTGAAAAATAAAAAGAATCGATGTATTCACAAATGGTTTACCTGATAGAGAACTATCAAATTAGTTGTCAGGAGATACTTGCCACTATGAAAGTATTTTCCTTTCAGCATGTTACAGTATTTCTATTAGGGGAGCAGAGAAGCCTCTACTTTGTCGTGACCTCAGACACCTTGGTTTAACAACCACGTCCAAAGCCTCCAAATATTCGGTAAAACCATGGGGCACAAAGTCACAGTGCAAGAGCCCTTGCAGGTCTTGCAACCAGAGGGACCTGCAAGTCCAGCTGGCTTAGGGTGGGTGTAAGTCTTCATGATCTCCTGGAAGGCACAGAGATTCCTGTCTCAGTGAAGGCAGGAGACATTCATGACCTCAGGCCAACCTTGTCAAGAGGAATTTGGTTCATCAAGAGAGGGAAAAAATCATAAAAAACACTGCCCAGACTCCCTCCTTGGTTAAAACCCCAAGTGTTCAGAAGCACACTGAAGGCTAAGCAGTTTAATCTCTTGGACAGCAGAACACAAATTTCTCCAAAGATGGGAATCCCATTCATAGACTTCAAAACTTTCAGAATCCCAAGGACAACTCATGGCTTTAATAACATGGCCCAATCCATTTCATCATCTTCTCCACTAATTGGGCAAGTGTTCCCAAAACTGCCATACTGAGAAGGGATGGAATAGGTGCTCATGCCTGTCTGTCTGCAGCCAGAAAAATATGTCTGGAAAATTGATTGAAGAACAGAATCTACTTTTTAATACAAATTAACCATCACTGCTGTGGAAATAAAACAAATTTATAATTTACAAGTTTAAATATTGAGGAAACTATTTTTAAGTAGCTATAATCTTCACTCTGGTATGTAGCATTTTATACACTCCTTTATTTTTATGAGTTGGCATTAGAATGTGACTCATTTTAAGAGAAAAAAAAAAGGATTAACTACATTACTCTGAAGTAAAGCTGCACATTACCTATTTAAAATATTGAAACACACCATGGAGATATCATTTCTAGGGCCAAACAAAACATTACTCAATGAAGAAATGGAATGAAATATAAAATATTCAGAAGAGGAAGGGTATTTGGAGCTAAGGAGTTTCATTGCCAATAAACAGCATTATAATAAATAGTGCACATGTAGGAAAAAAAAATATACCTGTTCTTCACTATTTGAGATGTAACACCTTAGTGTGGGAAACTAATAAAGATACTACTCTTCCACTAAGCACATGTAGGGAAAAACTAAAACCACCACACATTTTGATTCTGAATCTCTTACAACTGATGCTAATTTGCTTACGATATCTGCCTGATTTAGAGCTAATCTTCTGTAAATTAACTCCTAATGCTGTCTGAAATAATCCTCTTAATGCTGGTCTGTCTTGAGTACTTTATATCAAACACCATGAAATACACAGGCACACACAAGGCGTGCAGCATCTGTAGTGCTGTTGGCTGCTCAAGAGTATTTGCTGTGCCATGGAGGCACAAGCACGGTGCAGAGCTGTGGGGCCCTGGGGCAGCTTGGGGATGGCTCTGGTTGTCCCCTTGGAAGGGGACAACCAGCCAGGACCGTGTCCCACTGCCTCCTGGCCACCAGGGAGAAGAGGAGGCTCTTTGTCTCCTGACAAAATGGTGCAGGGAGGTACAGCTCCATGCTCCAGAGCTCCCACCTCCAGCAGCACATGATAATGAGAGAAAGTAAACCGCTCAGGCTTTGAGATTTCCGAGCAAGGAGATCTGTGTTAAACAGCACTAATTATCAGCTGGGAGCCTAATCTGATAACGGGTTTGAAAAGACAGAGACAGACCATTTTGTTTCTCCAGCGGAGGAAAATATTTTTAAGGGTGTTGCTTCAGCATTGGCAGCTTAATAATTATTGTCAGTGTGCTTATAACTCTGTATTTAAAAATATAATTTTTCTGCTAAATCCACTGGAACAATTTTCTCCCCCAACATTAATTTAATGATAGAGCCAAAAACCTAATTGATATTGGTGAGGAATGCAATACAAACACATTATTTTCTTGGGTTTTGAAACATAAATGGCAGACACAACTTTAACTGAATGGACTTCTTTATGTTTTAACAGACAGTTTATTGGCCCAGACTCCTATATATAACAAGCACAATTCCAAAAGCAATACATTTTTAATTGAAAAATTCATGTATTTTTACTATGTACAAGTAACATTGTCAGATAAAGGGCTTTTAAAACAATTTTAGTATATGGAATGTTGTTTAGAAATTATATTCTCACCATAGCTTATATGAGGCTATTAAATGGAAAAAAAATCTATTGTTTAAATCATACTTTATTGGAACTTGCTTTTTTAATATATTAAAGAACAGATAAAGCACAGTGATCAGTGAGCCGTATGTGTCCAACAGCCCTTCAAGAGACTTGTGGAAATGTATAAAACAAGCAGTGATACAATCCTTTGCCAAACACTGTCATAAATTTTTTATTTGGCAGCTAACATTCTCACTAGCTTTCTTGGCAGCAATTGGGACCTTTAGCAAGAAAGGTGCAGGAGAAAAATACCTTGTTTAGAGATGTTTTCAACACTTTCTGGGATTTTTCAGAACTTCTGCCTGCAGCATATTTTACAACCACAGTCTCCAGTCACCTGATGAGTGGGTGGTGGTTTTAAACTTTTTTTTTATATAGACAGCCTACTACTTCCCTCTGGCCTTCAGCCTAGGATGTGAGTATGTGGAGTGGGGCTGTATGTTCCACAGAGATACAAGTGGTTGCTCCTCTCTGTCTAGACAAAAAAACTTGAAAATAATATCAGAATGTACCTTTCATTGTTCCTGATCCTATCTGTATCTTATTCCTGGGTGACAGAGATAAATGAAAGTCAAACATATGCTGATTACTTCTGCATTTTTCTCTGGAGATCTCTGCAGAAGAGCTGGTCACAGGTGCAGCTGCCCCGGCCAGCCAGTGAGTTGCTGAGAAACAGAATTGGGAAATAGATTTCTGTGCCCAGGTCCAGAGGTTTCTTGTTTGTTTGTTTTCCTTTAATATACTGAGTTTAACATCTGAGGCACTACCTTCCTCCATGAACCTAGATGTGCTGATGTATGAGTCTTACCAACTTACTTATGGAAAAGATATTCTATATTTTGGTATTTCATTATTTCAGAATAAAAATAAGATGAACCTATTTTACATCTCAGCAACTTCCTCCAAAACTTTCACAGCAGTAAGATACATCTCAGTTCTTCACATGAACAGAAAGGCAACAGTTTGTCTTCAACAGCTGTGGACCAGGAAAACACCTTTTCCTTATCTGCCTCAAATGAAAAAGGCTGGAATTTAGTTTTAGACAGCACAAATTACTTTAAACACAGGTCTAATTAAAGTAATGCTGTTACAACTATAAACACAAATTAAAAGGCTTCCCCACAGCCTGTGCTCCAGTTTTGCCTGCCGTGTCTACCAGGGGCATCACCCCCCGAGAACGTTTCAGAGCCCACACAGACATCTAGTGGCAGGTGAAAACACTGCACGGTGGCACCGCCACCTGGCACAGCTCCACGGGGACCTGAAGCCACGCCAGGGGTGAGGTGAGCTACCTTTGCTACCACTGTGGATGGGCAACCAAACAGGGAAAGATCTGCTCCCTCTGTGCCATCCCAGCAGTCATGGTGAGACAGCTGTTCTTGTGGCAACTCTGGCTGCCCAAATTTACATTATTATTGATTCTCTTCAATTAACGCAGAGCTCCTTTTGTCTTTCTGAGTACCTTTAAATGTCTCTCTCTCCTTGCTACTATTTTATTTTACTTAAAAACTGCAGAGGTTAATTATGTAACATAATTTGAAAAGTTCTCTGAGCGTGGCTACGCGCAACGCATCTCACTGAACACACTGCAGCAAGGAGATTTTACAGACAGCAAAACACACACGATGAGAAAGTGCAGTCAATAATAAATTCTAAATGGTTGGAGGAGGAATATGACTTGCTCCACAGTCCGCATCAATCAATGGAAAGATGCCTAAAACTTCAGTGGGGTTTGAGTCCCACATCTGCAAAGGAGATCAAGCACCACAGCTCTGCACAGAGTTGTAAGAGCTCAGTGCCCTGATTCTGCTCTGTTACACCATTTTAAATCAAGCAGTACTCCGTGGTGTCATAACCTTGTACATCTGTGTCAGACCCTGTGTTGCAAGGACAGACTTGATGCCAAGAATGCAAAACAGATGTTGCTAATGTTTTCTTGTTGTCCTTTAGGTTGTTTTCATGGGGTTCTGTTTTCATTTTGGGGAGTGAAACAGGTTGACAGGACTTTTCAGAGGGCAGACTGGAGGAATGCTTCTGCATCTTTCTTTTTATTTTGTGTGCATGCGTGAATATGAAGAGGCTTTGAGTTACAACTGGGAAAATCTCTTTTTTTTTCTTTTTTTTTTTTTTAAGCTTCATTTGAGCTATGCTCAGTTCCCTTGAGGCAAAGTGAAAGGTAGCTATTTGTGGATGGGAAAAAGGGCTTTTGTGAACAGCAAAACTGCATCACCAAACAGCTTAAGAAAAAGATTTTTTGAAGTTATTTTTTACTACTACTTTAAGAGGAAACAGGGATAAATATATCTTTTTTGCATGTTGACTCATTAACAAATTTAGCAATAAACACCTTGCAATTAAGTCCACTAGTTTACTGCTGTCCAGAAGTTTCTCAATACTCTTTGCACAGAAGGTTTTGGAAAACACAGAACTAAGAAATGGTGAAGGCAAATCCCAACAGCTTGCTCAAGTAAATCTAGCCAAGGCTTAAACTCACTTCTGAACAGTGAAATTTGAGATGCTGTATCAAATAAGCAGCTCTTTTTCCCTGAAGAGAAGAAACTGGGTGTAGCTAACCTAGTGCATAATAGGTTTATTCTCATTCACAAAACAGGAATTACTTTATGGCCCCAAAGTAAAACTAGCACAGAAATATACTGGCAGATTTGCTGCAGATGTGTGTTGTGACACGTATGCAGGGAATCTGCTATTAATCACACGCTAAGATTTTAATATTATGTAGGGTAATGCAAGCAATCATTATGGTGGAGGTTCTGGATGCATAACAGCCTAAGCCACAAATGGGACTTTTAAATTTAACTCATTTGAGCTCACTCTCGCACTGCACCAGTTGAATTCCTTGGTTCATCCCCCCACTCTCCACTACATACGTTTATTTCAATATCCATTGTGCCTTTCTTTTTGTGTTTGTGCTCCGCTTCCTTTCTTGAGACACATGACAGTTTTGGGGAAAGTGCAGCTTTTCAATTCTCCTGTTTGCCGGACTATGACAGGAATGTTCTTGTTAGAGGGGCTGTTTGCAAGACCCCTGCACACATAGCCAGCACAGGAAACAGTCTGGCTCAAATGCTGGAAAAGCCATTCTTCACCTGAATCCTACAAAATTTGTGTCTGAACATAACTAGAACCTATGTATCCATACCCGGGCTAAGATTACTGCGGACAATTATACCGTGGAAATGCATTATTCTGACAAAGCAATCAATCACGTTATTTCTCACAATTTCAGTTCACCCCTAAAATTTTCCTTACCTCCAAAGCCAGCTGGATATTATATTACTGAAGCTGTTGAAAGGGTGTAACACTAACCATGAAGCCAAAGGCCACTAAAACTATGCAATGCATAAATTTTTATTGTTTGCTCAGCATTGAAATCTCATTAGGGCTCATAACTCATCGGCGCACTGCAAACATTTGCATCTGCTGATCATGAGAACTTGGACGGAATGTACACCTTTGGCTAATTTACTTGTGATGTTTTTAGATGAGACTGTGTTGCTTTTTATTTTCTTTTAAAAAGTCCTTATGCACTTGTGAGTCAAATGTCCACTTTTTAAACTGAATACATGAAAACTTTCATTTGCAGTTTCTCAAGGTTGTTCTGTTGCTGGCAATGTTCATGATCATCATTTTACAAAAGCTTCATTTGACTTAGTATTCAGGGTAGTCATTGTTTGAAAACTGTGCCCCATAGAGCATTTCACTTCATTCATCCTTTCTGTTTTATGCAGCCACATTTTAATTAGATTAAAATTTGTCCTCCAATTAGCTTTCATTAAAGTTTATAGATTACAGGAAAAATCTCCACTGAGTTGTGCTTCAAAACTGTGCCTTAAGTTTAAAATGAAATAACTGTGCAAATGAAGCGATTATGAAGATTATTACTATGCAAAAAACATCAGTCGCCTCTTGGTTTACTTAAACATTTAACTCTGTAATTCATTTTGCCAACTTCAATACCTCTGTGTTCTCCAGAGTAGTCATCATAATAATACCTTACAGTTACAGGATACCTTTCATTACCAAGGATCCTTAGGGGCCTGATTCTGCATACCATTATTGCTGTTGAAGTCCCTGAAACTATTTGAGCAAGTGCTCCTTGCTGCATGTGAACCTGAACTCAAGTACAGGTCAAATCCTGCTTCCAGATACCCACATAGCGTTACTGCTGATCTGCGCAGCTCGGAATGCAAACCAGATATGAACATTATGTAAAAAGTCCTTCTGGGTGAGATGTGGCAGCTGTTTAATGGTGCATGGTTACAGGACTCATCTCTGTAAATGAGGGCGTGAGGACAGATATTTTCCCCCCTCCCCAGTTAAAATTGCAGAGAAAGCTGAGAATGTAATTATCCAAAGAGGAAGCAACTCGGTGGGACACTGGGGCTGGGGCTGCATCTCTGCTGTCACTCACGTCTTCAGACGTGACATTGCCAAGTATCGCATGCCCAGTCACTAATACCTCCTGCACATGCAAATCTGCTATGTGCTGAAGGCAATATAAAGTTTACAGCTCACCAGGCTTATCCTACAACCAGACATTTATTCTGGAGCAACCTCTTGGTGGAACACAAGGGACTCCATGTCGGAGCAGGGCACCACAGAAACGGATCTGTTTGCAGGAAATTCTCTCCCAATAGCAAGAGCTATAAATATATACATATAATTAAAAAAGAGAGAGAGAGAGAGAGAGAGAGAGAGATGTAGCCAACATCTTAAAACTAAAAATAAAGAGACTTGGGTTACAAAAACAGGGACCTGTCTTTGCTCTAGCAACGTATTTCTGATAGGAGGAACACAGTGAAAACAACCACTTTACTACAAATGAAATGTAGCTCATAAGCATGGGAGAATTATTTCAGTGAAATGCAGGACTGCAAAAAGCAGTTTTCCCTAATTTTCATGTGCGAATTGGTTGAACAACTGCTAGTAAATCTTCACATCCCTGTGGTAACTAGTGTTATTCCCACTTAGCAGATGGCAAAAGTAAAGTTTAAGGGTGTCAAAGGCTAGAGGGGAATTTATAGTTTAAATGCTCTGACTCAAATGAAGACCACGTTTCCAAGATGCAAAGCAAACAGCAGCAATACTAATTTTAGGAGTCATGCCTAAATCTATCCCTTCCTTCACCTGTACTCCTCTTGGTGTTCCCTTCTGCCATCTCGTTACAGCATGCCAACCTCAGTTGTGCTGACTCAACAGCTTGTGGGGCCATATGATGAATCAGATCAAGGAATTGATCCAGGATAAAAAAAGAAAGAGGAAACTGAGAAGGGTGGAGAGGTGAGGAGAAATATTTTGCACTGGATCAATTCAATTTGAAGACATTGACTGGAAAACAGAAGTGTCCATGTAAACAAGAAAGCAGCTGGATGCAGCATAGGGGCAGGAGTGAGTATTTTTGTGGGCAGGAGACTCTGTTGTTGATGTTGATGGTTTTGCACCACAGAACTGAGGTCCAAACCATTCTGAAATCATTCAGTTTTTGTAATTTAACTCTTCTATAACTCCCATCTACCTGCCTCTGCCTGCTTTGGTCTGAGGAAGAGCACAGTTACTCCACACTACCTTTGCACAAGAAATTTGCGTAAGGAAATTCAGAAACTGCAAGTATTTTACTTTCCACAGTTAAGACCTGGAACACCAAGTTCACCTTCTCAGTTACACTGACTATATTTCAGATATACTGCTCCATTTCCTCAATAGAATTGCCATGTTTCATAAAATACAGACAAACTAGTTATGCTTTATGTCAAGGGTGCATTTACAAATAGTTTATAAAGGATTTAGATGATTAACCATATATTAAGACAGTTAATCAAATTTAAGAGGCTATTTTAGAATTCTACAGATCAAGCAGTTATTTATAATCCTTGTTATTGCTTTCTACCTTACATCCAAGCCTAATGCACACCATTAGAATATTCTGCTAATGCTTTATCAATTATTTGTGTTAGCAGAAAAAATCCAAACAAAAACCCCTCAAATCCTATGGTAAGGAATAGGTTAGATAATTAGGACACTGAGACTCCTAGACTAAATAAATTAGACTCAAGAATCAAATCTTTGGAGGTAATTAGCCTCTGCCATGATTTGGATACTTCAAGGCCCTTAAAAATCTCAGCGCTCATCACTGTGCACATGGGATTTAGGCAATTTTAAAAAGCTGGCCAAGTGTCATCTGAAAAGGCACAAATGCTGCAGTGACTGCAACAGCTGAGGAACACATATTTTCTTCAAAAACCATCAGCATCATGACAGGATGCTTAAAGCTTCAGTGCTTCATGCTGGTTGAGAAAAAAAATGGACAATGGAAAACTTGAGGAATGTTAAATTTAACTGCTATCCTTACAAAATACAGTCTGCTCAGTTACAACAGAATGAAAAGTTATTTCTTGTCATTTTATTCCATCATTTGAAGCAGTGTCTTCTCTTTTTCATAGTTTTCACTTGGTACAGGGCATACAGAATGTTTTTAATGAAGAAAGAACTGCAGATTACTTTTTATTGTGGTATGATTTATATAGTTTTAAAAAAATCTATTCTGGAAGAATAGTGTATTTGGTGCTATTTTTGCCCAGGAATGGAAACTCGAACTGGAAATAGAGTCATTCATTCACACTTACAGGATGACATCCCGTTGACAGGCATGCAAACTTGGAAAGGTGCTACACAGTCACTCTTAAAATACTACACCATATTTTTTCCTTCTAATCTTCAATTAAGAAAATGTTATAGAGGGATCAGTACATTGTGAAGGCTAAGGGTTCATCATTTGCAAGAGATCCTCTTTCAGAAGTACAAAGACAGAAAAGTAAAGGCACTAACTACTAAATAAACTATTTTCACAACAGCATGGCACCTTCAAGCCCCTCTGCAGTGAGGTGCTGTGCTGTCAGGAGTTCTGCTCGTTCCCACTGTGATCTCAAAGACCATTTTCTAGTCCCATCAGAAAGGTCATCAATCTTTCCTGCCAGGTAGTTGGTTATTTGCCTTGGTTGGGTTTTTTTTCCCAATTTGTGGAGAATGAAAATCATAAAAGGAGTGAAAATACAGTTGAGGTAGATAAACTTAGAGATTCTAACCGAGCTGGAATGTTGTTGGTGCTAACAAGCCCTGCACAAGTGATCTGTGTCTGGCATGCTCTGCCAAACAAACTGCAATTACAGAAGAACCAAAAATAAAACAAGCAACTTTAAACCTTCTGAACGTGTGAGCCTGGGCATAAGAATCATATTTGCACTTGCTCCCACAGGCTTGGTTCCAAGAGGCACACAAAACTGGAGGGACCTTTCTAGTGGGAAGGAAGGAAGGAAAGTTTCCATTTGAGAGGTGGCATTTTGGAATGGCAGAAAGAGCAGCTGACCCCGGAGGCTCTTGCCCCTCAGTGTCAAACTCCTACAAGAGCAGTTCGTGAGACTTCGGCTGTATCATACCTGAATCAAAACGTCAGGGCTCCAATCCACACCACAAGTCATGCTCTCTGAAATTGAGGCACATAATCCCCTTGGCTTTGCTTTCTGTTGGGCTTTTCCACCCTTTTGCATGCCTCTGAAGTGCCAATCGAGATGTGCTTCCCCTTTTTGTCTTACAGAGAAAACCTCAGCTAGGCCCAAATTTTAATGATTTCAAACGATGCGCTCTGTAACTTCCTTTGCACCAGCTTCCTTGTTTTCTGCTGGTTTTAAAAAAACCCTTTGACCCGCTCATAAGAACACCATTTCTGCTTCTGTCATCCCAAATTAACAAATGAATGAGGAGAGGGAAACTCCCCTGTCACTCCAAACCTTCACCCTTCAAGTCCCCCTGCCTCATTGCAGCCCTGGTGCTCTAAAATAAAGGGAGCATTAATGGGCTGAAGTTTCAATGGGACATCAGCACTTAAACGATATTCCCAATCGTGGGCTAACTGGTGGTGGGCAAGGGCAGGTATTTACTTCGTGGAGTCTCTTAGGATACAATGGATTTATGGCCATCAATACTGAACAACACCGCCATTGTCTCTTCACATTCTATCTGCCTCCATTATTCATTTGTGTTGATTTTGATTGATGAAGACACTTTCAAAAAGGAGGGGAGGAAGGAGGAGGGGGAGAGGAATACTACAACTGTTTGGTTTGTAATTCCTGTAAATCTACAGTTCATACTGCAGGAGTACTGCTCAAAAGAAATGTCAATCCTCACATTTTGGGAAGGGGCTTTTCCTTTTACCAGTCTCTCTTCTTTCTGAAAGAAGTGGGGTGCAAACAGTGCTTCCACAACATACCTAACCACCATAGGGGTGGCCCATCACACTTCAATCAGCCAAGAAAATCAATGTTGCTTTTTTTAATGGAAAAGTATTAAGACTTCCACAAAACCTCTTTTGCATATTTACTTCCTATGACACAGCTAATTAAGTTTTAGAGCTGGTTTGATATGTCAAAAATTGCTCGGATCACAGAGTTGAACCCAAGAAGAGTAGATAAAATTTCTTCATTCAAAGTGAAAGCATCTGCTAGAAATCTAACTGTGTGGAAGTCATAAAGAAAAGGCTCAGCTTTGGCTTGTTTGCTTCCAAATATATGGTATTTACTGACCTCCCATTAAAATACCCCGACAGAATACAGATTATGAACCACCCGATACATTTCTTTCCATGGGAGGCACCGTCTGAGGCCTGGGGGTAAAGAGATTCCTGAGAGTTGTTTAAATTCAGTTCACTCCTCTCAAAGTTTTAAATGAGTTTCTGAGCAAGCACTACAAACTTGCCAAGCTCTCTGCTTACTTTTGGAAAAGAGAAAAAGAAAGAAAAAGAAAGAAAGAGAAAGAGAAAGAAAGAAAGAACGAAAGAAAGAAAGAACGAAAGAAAGAAAGAAAGAAAGAAAGAAAGAAAGAAAGAAAGAAAGAAAGAAAGAAAGAAAGAAAAAAAGACAGAAACATTCACCCCATGTTTGCATCTCTCCTGCTCAGAGATCTGCCCCAGCACATGCTGACTGCAACATTCAGTGGACTGCCTGTAGCCAAGGGAAGCCCAGTACCCTCCTGAATATTTGGCCACAGGATTTCCTTACTAGTTCCACCCCTTTTTGTGCTTTAAAGGATGAGCTATAATAAAGCAAGAGAAGCCGTGAAAAAAAAAGGACAGAAAAATTTTTAATGAAGTGGCGTCAGATGTCATAGTCACTACCACAGTCAAAAATCAACCACTCTACTGAAATTTTAGTGTCTAAAATGTTGGTGTTTTAAAATGATGGCAGACTCAGGAAGAAAGCTTTGCTGTTTCCTATTATCTCTGAAAATGTGGACTTAGAAACATTACTTACAAAATAGACAATGTGGCTTCCAAGAAGGAATAGGTGAAGGGACGAAGAGTCTGTGGAACTGCTGAATACACAAAAGCTTGCTACTTGACCACTCAGTTCGTTTTACAAAGCATAATTACATCTGCCTTTTTAAATATTATGTGGTTCATATTAATACTTTCTGTACCATCTTTCATGTTTCAAGGGAGTAGGCTGCTACTAACTGGTGTTAGGAAGCAACTAATTCTAATTACTCAGTATTTCTGCAGCTCCTTGGGACGGATACAAGATGTGTGCAAAATCATCCGGTCCTGCTTTTGAAACTCCCGTCTTCACAATTTTGACTTCTCAAAATGATCTGCTCTTAATATAACATGAGTTGTCAAAGGCTGTCAAATAAACGATAAAACTCTCAGGAAATAAACATCTCTCCCCTAGTAGGTTTATATATATTTCTGCAAAAGTAAAGAATTCTAAAAGTAAATAAACACATGGGAGGATTAGAGGAGCAATAAACAAAAGCATTTCCTCATTTTGAATTTAAGAAAATAGGAGTCTCTTTCCAGCCATTGCCAGGACATACTAATGCACAGAGGTGAAGTTTGTACTAGCTAAAATATTATTTCATGCTAGGGCATGTGAACATGCATTCATCCACACATGCACACACTGCATGTATATCCCTAACCAAAATTTAAATCCGGTTTCTACTGTGCCGTGATGGATTGATGGGCAGAGGATTTTAACACATTTGGACCAGCACAGGCACGGGGACTCCTTGCTGCAAGATGATAAACCTTTTAGTCATAATGAAGGAGTTTACAGGATTCCTAATCCCTGCACCCCACCTCACTTCTCCTGCAGTCCTGCTGAAAGCTTTAAAACAGTCCCCAGCACTAACATGGTACAGAGCCTGTTGAACATGCTGATCTGCTCATGATTACTCTTTGCCACTGTAAAACAATCTAACTCCTCAAGTGAATGGAGTCTGTAGCAACAATGGTGTTATTGACTTGTTGCTCCAGCTCTATTTAGTTATTACCCTCGAGGCCACAATCAATAGACTTTGCACCAAGTCAGCCTAATAAATCCCAGGCTTTCACTGGAGCTTTGCCAGGAACTGCTAGAAAATCTATGGCAGTCAAACACTTAGAGTATGAATAACATAGAAAGCTGTACTGACAGCTGTATAAATTAATTAACAAGGAATGTTCTTACTCTTTTAAGAAGATCATAATGCACGTTTACCATGATTTAAAGAGTCACAGGTAGAGCAACAGAAAAATTACCTTTGTGCTTTCATTTAAAACAAAAATCAAATATGATTAAAACAAAACAGCTTCAGACTACTTTTTCCTCTCTTTGATTATTGGACATGCAAAAATCTGCATTCGCATTACTGCTGTGGCCATTTAATTATTCCAAGTTTGATTTAAAAGAGCCCAGCAACCACTGGCCACTCAGTGCAAATGGTGCTGGCATTTTAACCGGATGAATGTGGACTGCTGTGTGCTGGTATCTGCAAGGGGGACTTAAATCACTGCGTTTGTAATGCAGTGATTAAAACAGAAACAAAAGGAAGGGGGAAAACAGTTGTTCAAGAAGTAAGAGGTTGGTCACTAGTGAATTCCAGGTTCTTTCAGTTCCTCCTGTAATAAGCAAATATTCTGCAGACTCAGCTGTGAGGCGCCTGATCGCGGTGTCCGGAGACGCGCTGAACCCACTGTGGCAGGAGCTTGGTGCCAGCCCCGGAACAAAAGAACCTCCTTTTTGCACGTTGAAAACAAATGTAACAGATCAATAGGCTCTTACAACTGATTAGGTGCCCCAGTGGTACTTTCTGGGAGCATTCAGCTTTCCTAACGAGGGTCACTGCTTTGCTGGGAAGCGAGGAGGGGCTTGGGCCCCTGCCAGGCTGGCTCCCCACCAAGGGAGGTGGGCACAACCTGGGGCAGAGACCAATGCTCGAGACTGAGTTGTGGCAGCCTTTGACTTTTAGGGAAGGGAAGGAAGGCTTGGGCAAGAAGGCAGAACTAAGCCATGCTGTTAGCATGGGAAAGATGAACAAAATCTGTCCTGGGCCTAGGCAGAAAGGATCTCATGTGTGAGGTGAAGGAGGTCAGACCAACCTGTCCTGTCTGAGCGGGGGTAGCAAGCAGATGGAGGAGGGCACAGGCACTTTTGAGTGGAAAAGAAGGTGTGACCATGCTCTAAGGTGTCTTTCACCCTCCACAACCACGAATAGACTTCAAGAAGCAGCCCTGAGAAGTGAACAGAAAGCCTGCTGGCTTTCAATAATGGATGCTCATTTTGCTCCTTGGGGGTTTTAGGGGCTCTTAAGAATCTCACTGGAAGCAAGGGGAATCTTTTTTTCATTTGGGTGAGCAGATTCTTGGGAATCAACAAGGGAAAACACACTAAACATTAGCTCATCCTGGGATCCTTGGTTTATCCATCCTTTCTAAAAGAAGGAAAATCCTGGTTATTCAACTTGATAAAGAAAGGGATCATGTTTGGATCCCAACTCATAGGAAAGGGCTGTGTGAGTGCTGAAATGGAAATATTCTGAACATATTCTCACCCTGAAGATGGACAACCTCACCCTGAATGGTTGGTCACCATAGCTTTTTCCAAAAAAATTACATTTTCAATGGTCATTTTGATTCTGCTTGTTATCAGCAGAGAGGAAGCGATGAAGTTCATTTTACAGCTCTCAGTTCCTCTCCTCTATGGACAAATGCATTTATCTCAATTTTTAAATACAAAAGTAGGGCTTTCAGGAACTTCAGTGTTCCTAAGGATTGAGGAAGCAATTTCTATTGAAGTTTCCAAATTCTGTTTAAGTCCTCCTGCCCCAAAAGGACTCATGAACTTTTTGGGAAAAAAAAGTTATACTTTTCATTTAGAACATGACCTCAAATTTGAGGTTATTTGATTGCTTCTGAGTACTGCTCTTCCCTTCTCCCTTCCATTCTTTTTCCTTTTTAAATATGCCAAATTACTTTGTTTTAAAATACCCCTTTCTATAGAGCCAAATGTAAAGCATATATGCATCAAATAAAAGAGCTGCTTGGGAATTAGGACATATTTTCAAGAATAGTAAGTGAGGTGGAGAGTCAGAGGTTCTGAGGGCTCAGTCCTGTAAAAAAGGCTTAATTTTCATTATCAGATGAATATGTGTCCTTTTAAAACATAACTTTTCTTTAATAGGGTCAATTTCAGTACCCAAAATTCTGTCATCAAAAGCACTATTCATATTTGAAAATTTAGGATTCAGAATTCACTGAAAGTAACTTGAACCCACCAGGGATGCACCTGGAGCCTTCCATGTCTTCTGGCAATGTACCATCAGAGGCTACCATGTGCCATTGTCTGGCACCTTGTTAGCAAAATGGAGTTACTCTGTGTTTGAGTAAAAAAAACCTGCACAGTTTCTGGGTTCTGGGTTACTCTTGACGTTTCTGGTGCCATGTGATTGTTTCTATTCACTAACTTTCTGAAGACTCAGTCAATCACTGTGACATGTTGATGCAGTTTTTGTAATGAGGAGAGGCAAAAACAAACCTGTATTTTTCAAGCAGCTATTTCAAACACGGTATCTAAACTCCTACACCTTCATTTAGGATGTGCAAACATGACAGTGGAGTTCAAACCTTAGCATGTGTGCCAATTCCTGACCTGGCAGTAGCACACAGCACACAGTAACGCAATGCTGGAAGCTCCATGAGTGGAAGGCAGAGACTGAACATCCAGGACCTGCCAAAAGTAACAGTTTGGATCTAGTGCTGGCATCCTTTTTCTTTCTGTGCCAGTTTTGCAGCAAGCTCCACGATGCTGTCAGGAAGCACTCTGCTGCTGGAAGCTGCTCTGCTTTGCTGATGAGATTTAAAACTAAGCTCCTGGTCTTTCGGGAGTCGTTAAAGATCCTGAGATAAAAGTGAATCTCATTAGCCAATCTTAAGAAACTCATACGAAGAGGGACTGCAGAAGGAAAAATAGCTGTTTATGAGCACAGCAATGCAGAATTTCATTAAGTTCTTGCCCATATTCTGCATCTGACCAATACAGAAGAAGACAACTACAGAGACACCAAAGGATTCCCAACCTCTCATTTCCTAACATCTTCAGAAATATTAATTATCAGCTTCACAGCATTATCCAGCCTTCTTGCTTTTTTCTTCACTGCTCAGCTTCTTGATTGAGGCCCCCCTGGCCTCACTGCAGCCAGCTCTGCACACAGCTGGCACAGCTGGGTTGTGCTGTCCTCGGCACCCTTATTCAAGCCACAGTGTCACCCTGGCTGCCTGTCCACCAGGAACTTTCTAGAGTGACACCCACAGAGCATGAAACAGCTTTCCAATTTGGGTCTACTGTGTAATTATACTATCTATTTAAAATTTTTAATAAAACTGGTAACCTTTAACAATCACAGGAGAAAAAACTATGATTATTTTAAACAGACACCAATCAAGTGTAGGCTAAAAATTTAACTTTCTTTTTTTCTTGTCTCTTCTTTCCCTGTTCATTGCACTGCATGCAAATCCCTCTCCTCTCTTCACAAACTAATTTGATGGTCTTATTTTTAAGCATAGTAACAATCGTCCATATTAGTAATCAAATAACAGCATTTTTCTCTAAGTTCCTAGGTTTCTTCACTTGTACATGAATAAGTACAGTAATTCCCAGGCATACAGCCACAGCAAGGCAGAACTTCCAAAAAATTGCATCACTCTTCACAGCAGTGCCTGTTACACTACTCTGCAATTGCCTCTGCTCCTTGAAATAATCCCCTCTGAAATGGAGCTCTGGATTTTGGCAGGTGATAATCCCAAGGGGTACCACAGTGATAGCCAACTATCCGTAACCAATAAATGTAAGCTTGCCAAAGCATCCTCTTCCTCTTTCTAGTTCTCTGATTTCCATATTCTTGAGAGCTGGCCCAGAAACCCCAGCCAACAGTAGACAGCCATATCATGGCACAGATTTAGAGGATGAAGAGTATAAATGGAAATACAGCGCAGTTGAAAAATTACATTTTAATTCAATTTTCTGAAAAACAATCCCACACTTAAATGCACTTTGGATGAAGACCATAAAAGTTGTACAGCTTCTCTGGCTGCTTTTCTAAATGTAAATGTGTGCTATCTCACTTTAATCTTAACTGCTTCTTAAGGTGATAACACTGAACAATGTGGCTCTAGAATATATAGGCCAAACAAGAAGCAGGAAACATTTTTCTTTCCAGCAGGTCTGTAGAGGTACAACAAAGAGAAACACTCTTGAGCACTGGACTAGCACTGAACATAAATGATAACATTGTAAAGGGCTGAGTTTTCAGTGATTTGTTCCTTTCTACCAAATGTTCTGCAGCTAATTGGCTCTGGAAAAGAATCTGTGCAAAGCTGGTATGGCTCAGTCTGCTTTAATTGGGGTGGTGCCCACCAATAGCTCCTCAGGATCAGGGCAAAGACATCCTCCCGCCAAGCGAGGCTCTTATTTACTTGTGTCGCTTCAAAATCTCTCCATTTTGAGATAGACTGCATCAACCCAATCTAAATGTTTTGATGCGTTACATATGTGGAAAATGAGATACTGGCACACACACACATAAAGCAGCTGTTTTCTAAGTGCAGTCCTTTAATGGCCTCAACACAGAGCACAGGGCAAGTGAATTAGTCCTCTGCCAATGGAGACCACGTTACCTTCCTGTGTCTGTGTAACATGGGAAAGGAAATTCAATGCCTGCTTTAAATGACAGAATAAAGCTAGATGTAACTTGCAAATTGATTAATTTTCTCAGCAGACTTAGATTGATCTGAATTTTCTCTTTTGTACAGTAAGTATTCTACACTTGTCCTGAAACAAGTTAGCTAAAATAAATTAGCCAGCGAGGAATAAATTTAAAGGGACACTGACGGATCTAATTTAGCCCCAAATTAAGGATAAAAGCGAGAACAATACAAAATAAATATTAAAAAGCCAGCCTGGAAAAAACCTCAATGCTTCTGTGAGACTTCTTATAAGGAAATAATTTCCATTTAAATAATATTCACAACCTGCAATCGAGTGCTGTGGTGAAGGTGAAATTTACTTTCAGCGAGGTGACACCAGCAAGTCCACTCAGCTCTTCAGCTGCAACCACCAGCAGCAAACAGACCACAATGAGCAAATGCAATATTTCTGACCAGTGATACAGGGTCAGTTGTTGACAGTTTAAATACATTTCTATCTTGCTAGCATAATATTTTGGGGATCATCCATAAAAATTTCAAGTATTTTAAAAGGCACTTATGAGAGCAGACAATACGATCATTGCTGCTGTGATTGTTTTTATCCTGAGGTCCTCCTGAACTGCTATGCCAACTTGTGCACTTGGAAATTCATGCATCCACCACCAACTTCACCCACTTCCAGGAATTCTGCAAAGATGCAGCTCTGTAGGCCTTAGGCCTTAAGACCTGACCTTAAAAGGAGATGAGTTCATTCACATTCATTTAACAGTAGTTTAGCCTAACTGGTTTTGTGGCAATTTGAAACAGTTCCCTGACCTTTTTTCCTGTTTCAAATTCAGCATCTGAATTGCATAGGTATTTAAAAAAAAACCCAGACATTTTCAGATTGGTTCTGTTCAATGGCACTTTCTCACCTTACTTTTCAGTCCTTTGGTCACAAACCAATTTTAAGCCCACAGCACCTCCTGTGATGGGGACTCAGAAACGTGCACACTCTGCTTGCTGCTGTATGAAATAAGACCCATGGCATCCATACCATAAATGATCAGCCACCTCTCATTAGATCACAAGTTGCTAACTGAGCTCAGAACTTTCACATTTTATTTACCAGACACTTTAAGATTGTAAATAAAACCTGATGTACTGAATAAAACAAAAAAGATAAAGGAATGACAACAGCAGTTGAAGTTCCTTGTGGGGGAAGCACCACAGAACACAACATTATCCATGGCTGCAATAAACCAGCATTGAAAAGAGTTTAATAAGGCTATTGAGTAAAAGGTACAAAAAGGAAGTGTAAGGGCAGTTCTTATAGCAAGAAGTAAATTGATTATATCACTCTGCTGGTGATAAATATGGTGATATCAGCTGCCTAGTTGCTCAACTGGATGAAATAGCACGTATTTCACCAGCCTATGGGATTAAAACCTGGAGGTGACAAATTGAATTGGCATTAAGAATAATGTTTGTCTTTGTAATTTTTTTTTCTCAAGAAACTTACTATATTGAATGGGACAAAACTTACATTTAAAGGAAGGCTTTATTTGTCACACATACGATCTTAACTCAATAAACCAAACAAGGCTTTTCTCTCTCCCTAAATCAGTATAATAATGGTAGTTTTGTTTAAGCTGCTTGTTTATACAAGAGCCTGTAGATATATAGACCTTAGGCTAATCCTATTGCTGAAAGTAAGACCTAAATGAAAACAAATCTTAACCAGCAGATCTCTACTTTAAAGACAGCTCTATTCAAATCAGCTATGCTGATTATACTCTGAGATAACCCACACACCATTTAAGGTTGATCACTTCAGCAAACATGAGCTTTGTGCTGCAATTTTCTAGTCTTTTATTTTCCAGGATAGCAAAGACCCCCACAACGACTTCATTAGAGAGTTACACAACTTCAGGCCCACAGATTCTTCAGGGAGAAAGAAATAGATGGAAAAGATTAATTTAAAATCTCTGTACTAGATTCTCCAGCAATGCTGGATTTTTTTATTGAAGAGCAATTTCCATTTTTCCTTTTTTCTTTCATGCACACACTGATCAGCACACAGAGTGATGGCACTTTGACTTTTTCTGGTCCATGTAACATCTACACAATACTCATGAAAATGACTGTGGTTTTCCCCTTCCAAAATGAAGTATTTTCCCAAGGAATACATAATATCTCTCAGGGATACAGTGGAGAGTGGGAATAAGGGAAACTGAAAAGAGAAATATCTTTTAAAAGCCAACAAACATTTTTTTTTTAAAATTTTCAGCGTGAAACAAAAGCCCTGTACCAGAAAAAGATTGGTAAATGCTTGTCTTCTTCAAATACATTGGTAGGTGCCTCACTTTATGTGCACTTGTTGCTTGTGAGTGGATTTAATCTTTAAAAGAAACTTAATTTTCTCTGCGAAAACATTTGAAGAAGAGAACTGATAAACTCTAAATGTAACATGGTCAGCTTGTATTTTGCCCCTTCCTCTACCTTTTCCAGTGAAGTGGACAGAAACAGGCCCCCCTGAAGAAGTCAAAGGTCTGGTCCTCAATGATTGACCTAAGCCAACACAGCCCAATGCCACCAAGAGTGGCTTTAGCACTCCCTGCAACCCTACAGCTCCCTGTGATCTGCTCAGATGAGTCTGGAGTCCTTTCTTAAATACACGTGCATAGGTTTGTTCGTGGTTTCTGCAGAAGCAATATCGCCTCAGGTTGTATTAAGTTTTGGAAAGAGTTTTCAGAGGCAATTTTTGTTTGCTGGAAAGAAAAACTCTGTGCTCTTGATAACCCCTGCTCCCCCTACAAAGAGATTCCATGAGAAGCCCTCTGCTATGGCCAAGAGAGAGGTGGGAGAGCTGCTGTCAAGCTGCCTGGCCCTCCCCCCTCTCCCCGAAACCCTTCCAGGCTGCACACACCAGGAGGAATGACCGGGCTTGCACTCCCTGCTCACCACAAACTCCATTGCTGCAGCAGAAGCACAAGTTTTAACAAGTCTGCTGACTTCAATAGCAGCATTTACTAACACAACACATGTCCACCAAGTCAGGAGCTCTTTAGAGCAAGGATTACAGATCTCCAAGGAAAAATAAAGTCTAAACAAGGGAGGTGATGGGCTGACTCTGAAAGGACAGATGATTTGGGTCAGATGTGCATTAAAAGCTTCAAAAGTCATATTGCTTTTTCTCTTAAACCCTTTGTTTATATGTTCAACCCTGCCTTACCCTTCTGTTTCTACCTAAGATCTTGCTTCTTCCTCTGTACCTGAGGCCTCTTACCCCCTCTGTTTTCCTTCCTTGTCTGGTTCCCACTCCTTGTTACCATAAAGAAGTTTGTTCCCCACTCTTTCTTACTCCTTTGTTTACCCTAAATCTTTTTAAAGATTATTTCCTCTCCCAGCTCTCTCCAATAAATCCATTAAGTCAAGTGATGAATTCATTGTGCTCCAGCAACGTGCCACAGCCACATTTTGAAAGAAAGGGGTGACATTTCATTGCAGATGGGGTATATGAAGAGGCTGAAAGAAGTGCCTGCAGCACAGCTTCCATTCAACTCTGTATCTTCGAGTCTTGAAGACAACATTTAATTCACTACATTGCTCACCCTCACTGATATCTTAGTTCACTTGGCACCTCTTGTTGGCCAGTGATTGAATTTAAAACTGTGGGCTAAAGGGCTCGCTTTGGATTATCTCATGTAGCTAACTGTAGGACATCAGAAAATGTGCACGGAGTAGAAAGACAGAAAGTAAGTTATTGCTGTGTAAAACCAGTTACAACTCTTCTAACTCAGTATCCAAGACTGGACATGTCAAAGTAAAGTTCAAGGATACCATGTGACAGTCTACCTCCTCCTGGAAGGAAGTCCCCAGGAAGTCTCACCCCAAGTCTAAATATTAGACATTATCTAATACCTTTCAAAAGTGAGTTTTTATCTCCTTCTCAGTGCTCTCTTTGTTTGTATTAGCTACAATAATGCTAGATATTTTTGTTATCTACATAAATGTCTAATCTCTCATTCAGTTTTGTAAATTCTTGGCTTCAGTGAATTCCAGTGGCAATGAACCCTTAGACTGATCATGCATTGTGTGAAATGGCAGGTCTGGTTCTGGGAGCTGAGCCAAAGCTGGAAGCTTGTTGGTACGGAAAGATATTTTTAATTGGGGAAGGAACAATTTAAAAAAAGCAAAAAACAACCTGTATATATTTTAGTTCTCTGTTACGTTGATGATGTGATAATTTATTGCATTTTCTCAACTCTTTGGTCCCGTTGTAAGTCAGAAGAAAAAAGGAAGCTGGCAATTCTGGTAAAGGCAATGCCACTGAAAGAGTGGTGCATATATTCTTTTTCTTCTTGACTTATTCATACACATCATTTGTCTGTTTCTTGATAAATGAATTTTCTGGACAGCATTGCTCTTATGGCACATCAAGGCTCATGAACATAGTACACCAGGGGAAATAAGAAATGGATTTTATTAAGTTTATTAGCAGCTAAAAACATGATACTTCAAGGCTGGAAGTAAAGTAATCCACCTACACAATTTGAGTGGAATGAACATTTGGCTTCAACTACAGCTCATATGTAAAATATAAATCCAGTTTCTCCATTGGAAATCCTCTGGGGTTTGGTTTTACACTACCTTGATCAAACTAAGAATTAAAGTTCAAGCTGCCTTCCATTCCCACATGGCAATATGACCTACATGTTTGTATTAGTGGTGCTACTCCTTCCATGCCCTTCCTCATATCACTATTTCCCCCAGCTTCTCCTATTTTTTTGCCTCCTTTCCCTTCTTTTGAAGTTTAAGTGAGTTTTAAAACTATGCAGACAATATATTGTGCAGACAATGGAAAAAGTAATTAAAGAAACTTATAGAAAAAGACACTTTTAAACAAGGTCCCACCTCTCCATCACTAAGTATCATAAATGGAAAAGAGTTGCTACCAGAAACAAATGAAGCAAGAAAAAATAGAGCATTTTTGCAAGAAAATTCCAAAGCTCAGTATAGTTGTTGTCCACCTAAACACAGAGGAAATCTCAGAGCTGCATGGTCAAGGCCATTCTGGAGAAACTGGACTTGTGAGAATCAGGACTTCTAGGTTCAGACCTGCCCCAGACACCCAGCATGCCTCTTGTGGTTACCTCTGTGCCAGAACTTTTCCATCTGGAGATGAGAGTAAAGCTCACCTCCCACAAGGGATGGTGCAGGGCTTAGCCCACATCTACAGTGCTCTGGAGCTCTTGGATGATGCTCTCATCATCTATATCTGAAATGCTGTCCTTACACACCTACTACCTGCAATAATCTGTAGTGGCGCATACTGACTTTTACATTACCAGAAGAAGACTTCTGATTTCTTCCCAGCTCTCACTCCTTGTACCCTAGAAAGCAGCTCCATAGAAAGCAGCTCCAAAGCAGAAAGAAGCGTTGCTGCTGTTCTTACTGCAAGGTTTTCACACCAAGACTTGCTCTGATGGCTTTGCCAGTCAGCTCACATACTCCACTGTTCCTCAGCCAGAAGAGGCCCTGTTAAAAGTCAATTCAGGCAGGCTGAGGTCTCCAAGAGATCCGGAATGGCTCAGACCAGTTCTATCCACTAATGTATCTTCAAGTTGCTGTTATTTCCATTGAAACTCAAAGCCTCTGATTAGCATGGAATAGTATGGGCTCCAGACAGAGGACATCCCCCACTGACTGAGGAAGCAATGGCTCTGATAATCCAGTTCACCTTCCCCTTATTCCAAAGTGTGGAGGCTTCAGTAAATACTCTTCCAAAAGCCACTGTGTTGAGAACAAATGGAATAGAAATTGACAGATTGGCAGGAGACCACATCTGGATACCAAACGAGATAAAAGCAAGGAGGAGCAGCTGCCTGGACTGGATGCTGCAGCAGTGGAGTGCAGGGACACAATAACCAACTTCTATAAATGACCTGCCTGTGTACAAGAGGGAGTTAAATCAGCTAATCATGTATGCCATCACAGGATGGGTACTACAGGGCAGCTCAGAGAGTCAAACAGGCAGTGATCACTCCTTATCTATAAATGCAGCCATGTTTTAATATATTGTGCTTCACCCCACCCTTTTCAGAAAAGATTGATAAGCAAAATGATGAAGCTTTAATGAGCTTAATTGCAAATGCCTTATGTTCTTGCATTGTTGCCAAACAGCTACTTCAACATCCAGCAGTTTACTTAATAACTCCCCCCTCCTCTTCCCTATCCCCTCCAAGCCCAGTAACGTAATTATTCCTGTGGCAACCCCCCTATTTCACATCTCTTTATTTATTTCCCTTCTCCCCCTCCCTGAATTACTGTAAATGGGTATCTTTGAAAGGAGGGTGGCAGGCAGCTTTTGGTACAGGGCTCACCAAGGAGCCCTCCATCAAAGGGCCCTTTGTGAGCATGCCCTGGACCGAGGCCAATCAGATCATCTTGCTGTCTGTCTCTGAAGAAAATTCGCCCCTGGTATGCAAGCCAAGCCAAGAGCGTAGACAGGGTGACTGCACTCCTAGTCCAACCTGTCTTAGCTGAGTGAAAAAATGCTGAAGGGAAAATTACCTGTTTGGCTCCAGACTGAATTAACTTTTTAATATACAAGTATGTTTATTATTTTTCCTTAAAAGTGCCTGCCTATCTAATATATTCATTAATGTTATCTGGTCAGTTCGCTTGAAATATTATGAAAAATGTGCAAATGCAATAAGGTGACAGTGCTTGGAGGCAAAGCAAGATGTATTTTCTAATTATATGACAGAAAACAACATTGTTATTAACAAATGACAGTGAAGAGTAATCTTCTTATGTCCAGGCTAGGATATCTTTCTTGCTCCTCATATCCAGAGTTTCAGGAGAAGTGGATGGCCTTGACACCTACTCTTTTCCTATTCACTGACCACCACAGATCCTCAGCATCAAACCTCCATCAAAGTGTCCTGGAGCCAGCTTTCCAACCCCAGTTTCCCAGTGACACAGCCTCTCTTCCCCAGCAGATCCTCCTGCTCTGTCCTGTGCCCTCCCGGCCGAGGGGCTCTCCACTCCATACTCAGAAATACTGCATTTTCACCATCCTTCAGCTGCTTGCTAAATGTCCTACAACATTTGCCAGTAATAGTTTGGACTGTAGAGAGAGTGCAGAGAGGTTTTGCCTGTCCCCAGTTCTTGCTCTGACACCCCCAGCCCCTGCTTCTATCTCGAATTCCTCCCTCTGCTGCCACTTCCCCTGGCAGCTTCTTCCGGCTCCCTGTGTGCTCTTGACTCTTTTGTTCCCCCTTTTAGAAACACCTTGTAAGTGCCAGACAGGAATTTCCCGACACTATGTCCTGCATTAAGCAAGCGATAATGGCAGAAACAATAGAGAATTATGTCAGTAGGGTGCCCTAACAAAAGAGCAGAATTTAAATGAGGACACAGCTTTGGTCTTTGGAATTTGTCCACTATAAATGACTCTTCTTATTTTATTAGCATGTCTAGTTTAAGTGGAACACATTGTAATTTTAAATGGACGATAATAAAGAAGGATCATATGTCCTATTCTTACATGTGCACTTAACATTCCCTGGGGGTTCTTTCTGCCTGCCATCCCCTCTCTTTCCCCCATCACAGCCCTTTATATTTCTCACTTTATTTAACTATCTTCTAAAAACTTGTTTTTTGCTCCTAGGAGAACCCAAAGCTTGAATCTAGACCTTTGTAAAGCAAATATAAAGCAGAATATAGAACTACAGCAAACTACTTGTGCACTACTCCTGCTCAAAAAATGTTTATTTTGCAAATATTATAGAAGAAAACTCAAATTATAGACAATATTTACAGAAACAGTTGACCTTAAACTTATCCTGGTTCCTCCTCTCTGAAAATTTGAATGACATTAGGATCCCTATATTCCTTTCTTAGTCCTGGTTCAAACAACAACCTGCCAGGCTGCCTTTCAAAGCTGGCCATCACCCAGCAGGAGCAGGGTTACTTAAAAGTAGTCCCTTAAGCAGCCATTCCTCCCTAAAGAGCTGTGCTGCTGTCAAGGGTTTCTAACTACACCACAGATTTTGCAAAAGGAAGTCACACCATGCATAGAAACCTGTGTCCAACACATCCACTGGCACTACTGGCAGTGGAAGTTATACTCATGAAACAAAAGACTAGGTTTCCTAAATGTGCAGTATAAAATGAGTTACCACATTTGTAGTGATATTTTTCTTCCCTGTATTTCTTCACAAGCTACTGTCACTTGAAAACTGGAGTTTCAGAGTAACAGCAACACGAAAATACCAACAAATGAAATGGGGGTTGTGCAAGACAATCTTTCCAAGATGAATTGCAGGACTAGGTTCAGAAGTGTAATTCTGTAGCCTAGATACTGGTTTTAATTATGATTCTGACTGCTTTCATGACCATCAACACAGCCCTTACTTACCCCATGTCTCAGTTTTGCAATTGGTTATCAAGCAAACCAAAGTGCTGTTAATAAGCCTGAATAAAGTGCAGAAATTCTTCTGTGGAACATGCAAGCCTGTGCAATGGTTTAGTGCTGTTAACTTTCAGAAAGACTTGGTTTAAAAAGGATGTTCTACAGTGCTCTTGATTTTCATTCATTGGATTGTGGGTTACAGCCAGGGAGACCTATCATTTTTCTGTTCATTTTTGCCAGGCTCATTTTTGCTTACTTTAACTATGATCAGTTTTACCAGGCCCTGACAAAATTACACCAAACACAACCTTGTTTTTCTTCTAGCAGTGTGCAAGAAGAATAATTTTTACATACCCTTTTCTTCCCCGCTGCAGCCTACAACAGTGCCAAGTACTTCAGATGAGGTAGAAGCATAATTGAATAATTTTAGTAGCCTTAAATCAGGCTGGCCAGTATCAAAATACACTGATTTCTGAAGCACTCATTGGAATTTAAGGGGTCTTTCTGGAATTAATCATTCTGGCACAAGACACAACCACACACCAACTCTTTTTTCAATGCACTAATTTGTCATAGAAATCTGTTCCCTTGACATTGTCTCTGGTGCCAATAGATGACAGTTGAGAGAATATATGTAAAAACAGCCACAGACTAAGCAAGCTACAGATTACAGAGTGAAGAGCAGTCCAAAAATTTTGTATTAAACCATAAAAAAGATGAAACTTGTCTTTTCCTGGAGATAAAGATTGCTGCTGCAAACACTCCTTTTCCATTTCCCAGCTGTGACTTTCCAAAAGGATGCACTATTTGTAAAAAGACAGATGACCAATAGCTATTTCCTGCTAATTTTCCTTCCTGTAGGGATTTGCTCCTTGGTGTGATCTCACATGTTCAGGGATTGTACGTCCCAACTGGAACCTGCTTCGCCTACAGCCCAGTGCATGATGATACAAAGAGAATGGAAAAAGCCCTTCAGCTTCAACACGTTGGCACTGCCTCTGCAAAAGGATGATGAAGAAATGAAGCTGACAGTCTGAAGCTGACAGTCTGAAGGCAGGATGTGTCTCCACCAACTGCGGACGTGCCAGACTACCACAGGACATGGCACCCACTGACCTGGAGTTTCCAACAGATGTGTCCTCTTTCATCTTGCTTCTAGGTCTGGCATGAAAGAGCAGTGAAAGTACATTGGTGTTACAGTCCCTGGGGAAAGTGCCCTCCTGCATCTGCTCCCTCTCAGCTACTGGCTTTTAACAGCATCCACTTCAGGACCACAAAGCCCTACACTGGCACACAGGTCCCCAGGCTGTAACTGCTCCTTGTTTGACTTGGCCATACAAGAGCTCTAAGGCCCTCAAACAGAATCCTAAAATGTGGATACTGTAAATATAATAGGGAAAGAGCATTTGGGCTACCAGGAAACACCCATGGGAAATGTGGTGGCGCAATATATCCCAAACTGTGATACACACCTCATAAAGGCAGGGGAGCCTCTTCAAAGCAGTCACACAGGTTGGCCCAGAACCAGGGCCTTTGCTGCAATAGCACTTGGTGCCATTGGAACAGCTGCAGAAGTAGCTAGGCTGTTATACTTCTCTCTCTCTTTTTTTTTTTATTTTTTACTTTAAATGTAATGGCTATCCATTTGGGGATATAAATTTTACTTGCGCCCTGGAACAGGAACATGAAACAACTAAGTTTCACAAAACTCCTGTAAGACAAATTCCATAACACCCCCAATTTTAGAGGCAGAGACAAATGAAGTCAATATCAAACCCAGGGTGTGCACGAAGAGCTCCTACCCCTGTGTTCAAACCACAAGATAATTCCTCTCCTTTCAGGCCCTGATCCAGAGCAAATCAGTTGGAGTCCTTCTATTGAGTCCTCAATCAGCAGTGTAATCACTTTAGCATGTGTCAGGATTAAAACCAGCCCTCCAAATAAGACCATGTCTACACTGCAAATGCCTTACTGATAAAGGAATACCAGCACAGTAAACAGACAAAGCATTCCTGGGGCAGTGTAAACCTACACTGGCAAATCTGCTCTTTGTAGCGGTACAGTAAAATCATCCCCGCAAGCAAAACAAGCACCATTTTGAGGTATAATTGCATCTACATGTGTAGTGTTTGCTCATTGAGAGGTGTCAGTCTGACCAGAACAGCTGTGCTGATAGAAATCTGCAGCACAGACCTGGCCTTATTTAAAAAAAAGAAAAAAGTTTTAAGCAATTAATAACAATCAACATTGGCTTTCTGGTCAAAGTGGTGTCAGTTTGTCTCTTCAGAGGTTTACACAAATTGGTTGATTTAAGAAAGAGAAAAGAAAGGAATTTAACATGGTTACATGGACTTGCCTTGGCTGGTATTTTGAAGAGTGTAAAGCTATGGAAATCAGATCTACTGTGTGGAAACACCATTTCTGGACACAAAGCCAGGCTTTGTGAGTTTACAGCTAGATTTTTCCAAGACCCTATTCAACAAAGTCCTGTAGTCATAGCCTGCTAGTTCCACAGATGGGGGAAAACGGTGACGTGGAAGAGATCTCCCACATGGCCAGCCTCCCTCCAAGGCCCTAATGACACACTGCCTCTTGCTGCAGATACAGGTATCTTTGTATCACCTTCTGCTCTCAGAAATGAGAGCTTGAGATTGGGGGGGAAAAAAAAGGAAGAAGAATACAAGGAAGGTACAAGGAATATAAATGCAAACAGCCAAAAACGAGGCAAAAATCTGGCTGGGAAAATTCTTTGGAGAGAAAACGTGTCTCCTGAGAAGCCTTTGAAACACAAGAAAAAATCATGGCTTAGCCCAAAAAGTCCCTTTCCATCCTTGGACCACTCTGTTTGCTCCTATTTCAACATTAGGTGCAACTCCTGTTTTGACAATTTCTTAAGATCCACTTGAACGGAAAGAGATTTGACTCGAAGATGTGAGATCTGATAGATTTATGTGAGGAAATCCTAATTTAACAACCAATCCCTTGAATCACATTTCCTTACCCCCAGTAGAATCTAATTGTGATAACCTAATATGAGCTGCCTCCTCTCTGTGTGCCCAATGCAATCACTGCTCTGCTGAGCTCTTGTTCACCCCTGACCAGTCTGCTCCCTCCACTCCTTCCTGCACTGATTCAACACAGCATGTCTGATTTACTCCCCTCCTGCTCCTGGTCTCCTTAGCTGGATTCTCAGCAGCCAAAAGGCTCATTTCCCTGTGGTGCCTTTGCAGACACCACCTCTAATCCTTCATTTCTGTTATGTCCCCATCCTCTGTAGGCATAATCCTTCTGAGTATCTGTTCTTTCATCTACTCAAAGACAAGTTTCATTTGCCTTTTCATTACTCTCCACCAATTTACAACTGAAGGGCCTTTTCTGACACAGAGTTGGAGAAGACATCCCAGTGATGCTTCCAGAGCCCCTTCTGACTCACCTAAGCACTGACATTTCTCTTTCTTTCCATACTGATACCCAGACTATCATTTTATGCCAGCTTAACTCATCTTTCCTCCCCTTGTTCCCACAAGGAAGAATTAGTTAAATAAACAGACAAAACTAGAAACTTGGCAATCTCTTGTTTACTACAGACTTTACCTCCTTAGCTTCCAATTTTTCCAAATTGTCCAAAATTAATCAGGTACAGACTACTTCTCTATTCCCATACTCTAATCAGAAGTGCTTACTTGCTAAAAAGCACTTCAAATTCTCTTCTTTAGAACACCACACTTCATTCCTGTGTGAAGCACACAGCCCCCATTCCCTGGCAGAGACACGGCCTGAACACCTACCCTGGAGGAAGACGAAAAATGAGATGGCTGTTTTCTAGCTGTGCATACTTGAGAAAGAAATATGTATTTTCTTCCCTCCCTTTTGCCTTGCTGAGCATGTTGCAGTTGTGATGACATGTCAGAGGTGATTAGGCACTCAGTTTCGATGACACACATAACTTATCCATGTGGCCAATAAAACCTCCACACAACACCTCCCCATCCACCCTACAGATCCTCTTGATTCCTACCCCAGGCTTCAACACCCAGGAAAGTTATTTATGCCTAAGTGAATTAGCTTGCTAAGAATTTCTTAAGTGGATTGCAGTGAGCCAGCAGTTTTCTTCCAGAAATGAGAAAATAAGTGAAGGGCTCTCAGAGATCAGTGTTGCTGAAAACAAATTGGCACAGCTAATTTTGGCCTGACAAGTGCACTAAGGATTCTCTACATTTCCCATACAGGTCAAGCTTATCAGTTCACACTTGTTAGTGCAAAAATCTCTTTTCCTATCTTTGTTTCTGCCACTTCTCTTATCCTGTCACTCTCCTGCAGTAAGTGCACTGGCTGGGCACTTCAGTAGCCATTTTTGCAAACACTCTTATTCCATTACAGAAAGATATTCACATGTACACACAAATGACAGTAGACTTCAGTGTAGTGCTTATCACAGAGAAAGGACAAGACAGCCTAGTGTACCTACTGCATTTCATGCTGCCTGCCTTGCACAAAGTGATCTCTTTTTTAGCAGCTTCTCTTCTGGAAGAGACAGGCAACATTTCAATTGAATCCTTTAAAAAAAAATTCTGCATGCAAAGGATAGAGAGAGGGAGGGGGACAAGTTATCCATTATGATGGATTAACTGCAAAGTTGCACTTGTAATTTCCTCTCACTTTTGAGCCTGTGGGTCATGGACTTGACCAGGGTTGGACTGTCCTGTGTTTCAAGTTTGGGGTTGTCACATTGCCTGACTATGGGCAGAGCACACCAACCTGCTGACAAAGTCCTTTCCTTTCTAAAGCATGGAGAAAGAAACCAAAGAAACAAAACTCGGCCAGGGATTTTGAAGGGAGACACCCTAATATAACGCGTTTGGGATTTGCAGATGGGAAATGTTTTACTGAGTCTTACAACTCCTGGGAGACTGGATATTTGCTGAATCACACTGCAATGGGTCAAAGGTACTCTGCTGGACTTAGGCTGAATTTGGTGCTGATCCAGCTATTGCAAAACTCTGCTTGTAGTCTCAAGGGAAGTACAGAACTGGTAGAAGGCAGGAGATGGAGAGCCCTGCCGGGAAGAGAGCTCTTCTAGGTACACAGGGATATGAGGACCATAGGCAACACAGTGCAGGATCTCCATGGGATGTAGAAGCTTGTGTTGTGGTCCCCTGGACCCCCTGAGTGGTAGGAGAGATTGTCTAAACCTCCACAAGTGAAGGAAAACCACAGAGGCAGTATGTGTGACATTTTTCCTTCAAATTCAAATCATTCTATGGCTCGTTTTTCCACTGAGTGAGTCAAAAGTGCTAACCACAGCTCCCATAGGAAAGCAGAAAGTCAAGCATTGAGCAAGGCACTTTTCTGAAACTGATTTTAGCATTTGCTTGATCCAAAGCAATAATCTGAAATCAAGTAGAGGCATTTTTCTTTTTAAGTGATGAATGTTTAACACTGGAGCAACTTAGGGAGATGACTGCTTTCTCATCAATGCTCCATTCTTTCCCATTTTTCATGCCCAGGGCAATGCCAGCAGTTGTCCTCGACTGTAGATTTTGAAGCTTGATAAAGGTGTGCAATAAGGTCTAGTTGGCATGCAGGCTGATTCTGTTTCCATATAAACACACTATCAGTGCAATATGGATAGTTGTAGCATCTTTGATGCCCTCAGTTCTGGGGGCAGAAGGAAACACTGGCAGAAGAGAAAGTAAGGTTCACTCCATGTAACAGAAAAATTCACTCTACAAGCCCAAAGAGGAGGAGGAAGAATTATTGGCCTGCTTAATAAGCTGCTGAGATGTCCAGAGGATGTGAAATTTCTCTAAGTTCAGGATTCCAGTTCAGAGTATTTCACACTTTAGCATTCCCTGGCAGGCCAGCCTGTTTGCACAGACCCTGGCTGCTGGGATTCAACATCTCACATTAGACCATTTGGAATTTATTTAACACGTGTCCCACAGAACACAAGACTTCCTTCAGAGGAATAGGCAAATCACTTGTAAGTGTGCATTTACAAGATCAGAAGTCATGAAAACCATGCTCACTGCTTGTCAACTTATTTAGGGGAAATTGTGTAATCAATTTAGCACAGCAGTTATCCTTTACCTAGAAGGTCAAGCTCATTGTTCCTGTATGTCACCAACTTGGCTATTAATCACTCAGGAGGAAATACATCATTTTAATTTAAATTAAGTTATACAAAGTGGGGTAAAGTCTGAATTCAGATATCTTCTCTCTCTTCCAGAGAGGCTGCAAAAGTCAGATTTTCTCTAGTTTAATCTCCATCTTTTGGAGAAAAAAAAGAAAGAAAAACAAAAGAAGAAAAAGAAAGAAATTTGAGTGAAGGTTGCTAAACTACTTATCTCCCCATCACAAGCTGTTAAGGAGACAGGTAGCTAAGCCATTCAGCATCCTTTCTTTCATCTGTTCCTATGTTTTCCTCAAACAATTTGGATCCCACACCAAATTTTTGCCACTGGCATTTTCTCCTTCTACCTTATGCATTTCATCTCCTGTGCGATTCATGGCAAACCATGAAATGAAGCAAAGAGAAAAAGTGATTGAGGGTAACTTTATGACTAGACATGATGTTCTCCTTTGTCCAAAGCCAGCAGACAGCACTTCTGAAAGACAATGTGAAAACACTGCCATCCCAGTGTGGTGCCTGGAAACACACTGAGTCCTCCGTACTCCGAGTACTGTTCATTCTAAAACCCCTCTGGATAGTGATCCAGCTCATTAAATGAAAAGTACTTGAATTCTGGAAAGACATGATCACATTTCCCCCTACCTGTCCTTCCAAAACCTCATATCAAGTTATTGAAACTTTTTAAAATAAGTATGCCAGAAAGCTGACAATAGCTCAGATCCTCTCTCCCCACCACGTCTTTCTTCACCTGGGCTTTCCCTGCCATGAATGATGCTATGCCATTTCTGGGACTGTTTTAGAATCTGTCACTTTGGGATATCTCTCCTGTGCATTAAATTGCACCTGGTTACACTCCAGAAATGCATCCTGCCAGGTCAAGAGTTTTTCTTCCCTGGGACTTAATTATGAAAAGTCTTCATCTCCGACATGTACGGCTACTTCTTATTTGCTGCCTACATGCTTTTCACTTTCCTGTTTTTAAACGGGTTGGAAATGGTAACAAAAGAGATAATCCGCCTTTGTGGGTATTCCCATAATTAGCAACATGCACATCTGGATAGAGTTTCAATAGTCCACTGTTATTCAAACAATTTGTAATCACACAGACTGTGTAGTGAACCAGCAGACCGGAGCATATAGCTTTTCATTATTATGTGGTATACAGTACCCATAATACACAAATAAACTCAAAACCTGCAGCAGCAACAATGACACATTCTGTGTGGCCTTATTCACCACACAGCTCTCTAAGAAGTCTTTATCGAAAAATGCAACACATCCACTAATTATTCAGGGTTGTAAGTGGGTAGGAAGTGTAGGAAAATCTTGCTGCATCTGTTCAACATTCTAAAAAGCCAAGTCCAGCAGCATTTACAGGATTTAAAAAAATAAAGACTATAAAAACCAAGAGCTCAGAGCTCAGTTATGTGGGTGCACAGTACCATGTACCATGTAACAGTAGTCGATTTTACAGGATATGTAACAATACACACCAGCATAGCCAAAGGCAGGATCAAGCCCTTAAAATTTTATATTGTGATTCGTGCTCAAAGATTTGTTTCAGTGTGGATGCCATGACTCATGTTCTCCATTCCCCCAGTGCTTCATCCCCTCCTTCCCCATGACCCAAGCTAACTTTTTATGAAAATGCTCTGGATGCAGATTTGCTTGTTTAAGCCTGGTATTTACAGATTTTATCCTGCAACCTGTACTCACAGGAGCTACTTACACAAGGACTGTGAGACTGGGCTGTCTGGAAACATTTACTGCAGAAAGAAAAGATGTCTATTCCTGCTCCTTGGCTGAAGCCTTTTCCTTTTAATGACAGACTGTCCAGATTTCCTCAGCACAAGACTGACTAGGAAACATCTCCCCTTGTTGGCCCCTACACAGCTCTACAAGCATCATATCTGAGCCCACACTGTATCACTGAACCATTTCTAAGTGGTGTTTCACAGCTTTCACAAGACATGTCTACTAGTTGTTGACTGCAAGACTTTATATTAAAAATTTAGTATCAGAAGACCATAGATTCACTTAATCTGCACTGGTTTATGCAGCAGAGGGCTGTAGAAAATTTCAGCCCAAAATTTCTCCAAGTCAAGGTTTGCTGAAAGAGAGTACACATCAGTGAAATGTTTATTCAGAGAAAGCAACTGCCAAGTGGGTGAATACAACATAATGATGGTTAGCCTGGCACTGTGAGTCTAGAATTCTCCTGTGGCTCATATTGTATCTGAATCCAGGAAGTAATTTCTAATCTTTACATTCTTTTCCTTGTCCAGTTGCATGATACAACATTAACCGCAGGGTTACATTGCCCCCCTCCAAACCTGCTTTGCATCCTCTGCATCTTACCTGAACAACTCTGAGTTTGAAAGAGCTTGAGAAAGTTTATTTCTCACAGAAGGGGTTTGGGTCCATGCTTGTTGTGGAGCTTCTTGGGGCTTTTGGTGGTAAGACCAAAATAGAAATAGCATTGAACTTTCCATCATGGCCTGCTGCTCTGGGATAAAGAATATTTCAGAGCATTCTAAGAAAAGTATTTCTCCCCCTGCACTTCTCCAAATTCTGTGAAATGCTTTTTGAATGATGTTATGTACATCAAGAATTGTTAAACTGAGTTTTAGTAATTGCTCACATTGATTTATCGAAACTTGTGTATTTACATGTTCCTTTTAAATAACAATTCTACAATCACAAAAGCTGATATTCACCAAAACCTGATGTCTGCACATGGCACACATTCTGGCAACATAAATCCACATGACAATTATCTGGATGTTTTGACTAGCTCCTAGTGTTACAGATCTAGGTGGCATTGACAATAGATGTTTTCCAGCCAATCCCACACTTTTTTCAACCAAATACAAGCAAAGAATTTCTTCTCCTATGTGACAACACATTCTTATTTCTCAAAGGTATTGTACAGCTACATTAATGCATGAGAAATGTGTTGAGGTGACGAGTTGAAAAACACAATGAAGGTGCCAATCAAAACTTAGAATACTGACAAACACTGAAGGAATTCAAACCCCCATACAAAAACTGAAGCTCAAGGCTCATGTGAAATAAAAAAAAAAATTATGTAACATAGCAAGGATTATCTTTGATTAAAAAATTACACTTTTTCTCGTATGAAATCCAAGTTGCTTAATTTTTCAAAAGTAAAGTTACAATAAGCAATAAAATCTCTTGCACAAACTGCAGAGTAAGTTAATTTTGAATATAACTAAACAATATATCAGCAAAGTATTCCTTTCAGCTTCCTGGAGACTTGTATATTGCCAATTTATAATTAGTTGCAGATTTTCAATTACTTTCTAGCTAACAAAACAGTTTCATTTGCATTGTTTACTTGCCACTTAACTCAAATTGTACCCAAATTGGTTATTTTAAAATGTGACACAGATTTTCAGGGCCAAAGCAAATTCTATATATTTAAATGTAACAAGCATCTGTATTTCAGTCTTCAGTGATAAAAGTGTACAGGATTTGGCCAAAACTCAATCAACTCCATCACAATCTCAAAATGCCTCCTGTGCAATTTGTCAAAAGCAGATTTCTTGGCAACAACACATAAGACTACAGCAACATATAATGAAGAACATAATCTCGGAAAATACGCAAAGTTTGTTTTGTGTACTAATTGAAACTGGGAAACCACTGTAGGCAAATTTAAATTCAACAGAAGATCAAAGAAATTAACCATCAAAATATCATTCTGCTACTGTGCTTAAATATAGTCCACTGCACTGAGTCTCATTCATGATAGCCCCATTCATCAGGAGCATACTAAATTCAAAATTTGGGGGTACAGTGACTAACTGGAGGGATTTTATTTGGTGTTATTCAGTACCAGGCAGACCTCAGCTAACTCTGTTACATGATACTCTTTATGATAATGCACCCTGCTATGAGATTTAAGAACTGGCTCTCTGCAGCAATACCCTGTGCCAAGAGATTCCTATTACCAAGGGAGAGAAGTGCTCTCCACTCCCTCTCCTTCCACACAGACATTCAATGCAGGTGATTTTTGACTTCCAGAATAGCAAGTGCAAGCCTCTGACCAGCCTTGGTTGTAGTCTTCATTCTGTAATTGATCACCCTTCTCCTCCTCATGTAAAATAGTCACAGGATTTAATTTTTTCTTATCCAGAATTTCCCACTCAACATCTCTAATTGTTCTGAAAATTTGTCGGTCTCTGTTAGATGCTGGGGGAAGACACCTGTTATTGGGGCCAGACAGTCCCTTGAATTAAGGATACACCCAGCAAGGAGCAGACTTTTCTCTTTTTCTACACATGGAGGTGTCCTCACGGACCTGAGTGGGACAGCACCAGTGTCACTTTCCTGATGAGTTATGACAGATTCAGGGCTTACAAGTTTGCTCTAAATGTATGCACATTTCTGTGACATATATTTCACCTTTTCTGTGAAAAATCGTATTCAAAATTTTATTATCTGGACTAGTGCAGGTTTGGCAGAACTGTTCTACAATTTCTTCTTCTCCTCCCCAGCCCTACCTGAGGCTAGAGCTGCCTTGGCCATGGAGTGCCTTGATGCCAGCCCCAGCAGAGATCACAGCTCCACCACAGTGAGGGCTGATTGCAGTAAATGGGCAGATATGCCGAGTTCAAAGGATGGACAAAACTTCCCTGGACATTTTAGACTGAAATTTGATTTTGTTCTTGGATTGGGGCTGGTGTGTTTCGTGAACTGTGCTGGTTTAGATCAGGTGGTACAGAAAGCAGGTCATGTTTTTTTCCATGGTGAAGCATCTTTTGGGGGAAGTGTTATTGCTATTGTTCCCTCTATTTTCCTATTTTTTCTCCTTTAGAATGCAGCATGACAGCACTAGAGCAGTCTCTATAACAAAGATACTTAATATTAACCTACAGTATTTTCTAGGGAATATTACTTAATCATATTCTATGCACAATAGCAATTTAATAAAATATATATGTTAAAAATAACAAAGTCTACCATTCCTAGCCCCACCCCTGAACAGCCAGTATTGTCTCCTTCCAGCAGCAAGAAATGGGCATTTAATCTTACTTTCAACTTTCAGTCTTTAAATCAGTTTTAAATCCATGACAAGACTTTACATCCTACCCTATTGTTAGCAAGATTCCTTAATTGCCTCCTTTAAAAGACTTTATCCAACCCTTTTGAAAGTTTAAATAAATTATATCCACTGGTTCTCCTTTATCCATTATTTGTTAACTATTTCAAAGAAATCTGAGAGGCTATAGAAATCGTGCTGATTTGTCCCCACCGTATTATCCTCATCTAGGTCCTTTATAACTTGATCTTTAATCATTCCCTCAACCATATTTCTTTACAGTGAGGTGCCTCCCAGGTTTATAATTTCAGGGATCACCCATAACACCTTTTTAAAAGAAGGGCAACAATGTTGATCAGCCTCTGATGAAACTTTTTTTTTAATAACGTGCTGTTGCCATTTGTCAGTTGCTCTGTTACCAGACATGATTGTCTCCATTTATGGCCTCTAGGCTTGATTACTGCATCTAGATATATTTAAAGACAAATTTGGCAAAGCTGAAAAATCTGCAACTGGTACAGACACCACCAGTCCACCTTAGCTGGAGTTGCACAGAGTACAACCGGGACACTCCCATGGAACATCCCCATGGAACATCCCCATGGCACTCTGCTTTCACCACTGGCTCTCTGCAGAGCTGAACACTGGTAACATCTCCATCCTGGCATTCAATGGACTCCCACTGAATGAGACAACCTCCTGTAACACTGAACTACGCCCTTCCCTGAGGATCTGCTGTAGGATCAGTCAGCAACAAAGGTGAGCCTTGCAAAATTCAAAAGACAGTTGTCTCAGAGGCTGGTGCAAGAGTAAAACTAACTTTTGCAAGAGAGGAAAGTAACAGTGATACTGTATCACGTTCCCAACAAACAGCCAAAATTTTTTCTTGAGGTTTAATTAATAACAAAAATAGGCATATCCAGGCCTTTGTCAGAGAGTCAATGGGGCAACTAAATAAGGAAGCAAGATAAGTATATTCTTAACTTTAAAATGCATAAGGCATGCAGATGCTGTTTTGACAAGAGAGTGAAATCTAAAAACCTAGAGAGCTATTCCTCTTGAGTTTCTTCCAAACTCGTATCATTGCCATACAGATCCAATTATCTATTACAAATTAATTCTTCTAGTCCTTCCAGCACATTTTTTATCCCTTTGTCTCTGTCAGAGTGCTGCTGTCACTACTTGCAAAGAAAACCAATGGAGGAGGTATTTCCCCATTGCCTAGTGATGCAAACAAATAATCTAGCTTTTCTACACTCTCCTGCTCATCAAGCTGAACTGGGTTTGACAACTGGAATGTATTAATTAAACCCTTGCACATTTAAGGGGAAAAGAGTCACTCTGCCAAATAAAATGGGACAATAATGAGGACAGCATTGGAGCATCTCTACTGAAAGCTTGCCACATTTCTAGACATGTATTCATTCACCCACTCATCCTTCCCCCTCCCCCAGGATCACCAGTGTGGTATGAAGCTCAGAAACAAGGATAACAGCAAGCAGCACAGGAGATAAGCGAGTATTTTTAAATTTCCCTTATTAATGACATGAAGAATTGGCTCTTTTTAAAAGGATTGTGCATTATTTCCTCCCACTATTCTTATGAAGCAAAAGCGTAAGACTAAAAAAGGGGTCCGTGCTGCACCATGCAAACACCCAGAATCAAGGCATTTACCATCCCATTATGGGATCTCAACAACCCTCTTCTGGGTTTTACAAACTATTCCCACTATGGAATGCCCCTTGCTTTTGTAGAGAAGGAAGCAGCTGGGGAAAACACTGCTTGAAGGCTCAGCTTCCTCAACAAATGGACCTCGGGGCACGGCCGGAGGAGAGAGAATACCCCAAACTCCCTTTCCTCCTTTCAGGACTATGGGTCAGGACAGTTTCCAGCTGCAATCCAGGCAAGCCTAGCTGCAGGTGGGCACCAGGAGAGATTTGTGCTGTTGTCTGGTGGCCATAAAGAAAAAGCCCTCTCACCACATCCTCTAGAAGCGCTGCATTGGCAGCGATTTCCAAGGATAGCCTGGAAGGGAGAGCAAGGCACCAAACACTTGGAAACAACTAATTGCTTGAGAGAGAGTGTAAACTTAATAAGTAGGCCACACAGATCACATCTTTACCACCAACATGTTGAACTATTTATAAAAAAAGTTTTGTAATTCTGCATAATTAAGTCTTTTAATAATGTAGATTTGAAGACTACAGAGCCACTGCACTTAAGGTTGATGGTATTTTAATTACATAGCAAAGACATAATTTGGGAAGAAGCCTTGCAGTTTATTACATTTACTTCTGTCAAATAACTTATAATTGTGTGCCAAGGTGCCTGAGAAAAGTATTGTGGGTTTTTTGCCATTTTTAAACAGCTTATGCCACTCGAATAGGATTACTTCCTTTGTAAGTTGCTGTTTCAACTGAAAGGTAGCAATTAATTAAGCCATTTACATAAAACTGTCTTGGATCAGTTACCTACAAAGATAAAGGCTGAAATCTACCTCCTAATTGAACAAATAAAGTTTTAAAAATAAATATACGTTGGTAATTATCTGTAATAATACAAATTAGGAAATTTAGCTGATAAAATGAATATGTCAGAAATTAGGACTAAATTCTTATCATCCAAATTGAATAGGAACAGTCTATCCAAAAAACATTCTTCTAATTTATCTTTCATTTATTGTCACTTTACACATCTCTGTATCGTTTGATGTCTTGCCATATCACATGACGCAAATGGAGAAGAGGTGGAAAGTGTCTTTTTCAAGGGATGTGCTTATTCTGATCAGGGTTTGTGGTTTTTGGTTTGGTTTTTTTTGTTTGTTTGGATATGGACAGGAGAGAAAGGAAAAACCTCTGTTTTTCACAAATTGTCATTATACACAGCAGGAAATAATAAATGACATAATTTAGCAAAGTAACCTGGGGTACTTCAACACACACAATCAAAAGTAAACTGTTCATTTATCTAACTAACTGTATGCAATTGATATAGGTTCATACTATACTAATATATCAAGTAATATAAAATAGGTGTGTCTTTTATTGCAATAGGTTTAACAGCAAAAACACAGCTTAGAGCAAAATTGTGGTCTCTCTAGATTTAACTACAGCCTATATTTTCCCCTCTGTACTTAAAAGAGGAAATCGTACAAAAACATCCTATGCCAGTGGTGAATGAGAGCTACACCAGAGATTTGCATTGCTGCACCAGAGCAGCACAGACAGACGGACCCCGTGCAAAGCAATTTTTACATCCAACCTCTAGCACAGAAGGTGGTTTCTCATCCTCCACCTGTGTGGTGGTTCAGCTGATTAATGGTCTCACTGTGACAGCTGTTACACATGCAAAACTTGCACTGAAATGGATGGTGGGGGTTTTTTGTCTGCATAATGACTCGAGGACACAATTCTGAGTCATATCACACGTTCTGAGCCAGGTATCTTCCCTTCCTAATTATTGCATTCTTTGCTAATGGATGGGATACATTTTCTTCCAATATATCTCATCCAAATGTTCTTCCCACGCATAAATCAAACTTGTAATACTAAAAACTTAATCTGGAGAGATTTCATATTAAAGCTTGCTCTGTCTGTCTCCAGGCAGCGATTCAGTACCTCGGAAGCAGCTGAGATTGTTCATTACATGTTGTGCCTGCACTCACCAAACCAGATCTCTAAGACTCGTGAAAATATTTATGTACGCAACTTGGAGTACTCAATGGGAGTATACATCTGCATAACAATAAGCACAATGTTAACTGCTCACAAGATCAGGGCTCAAATCAGCAAGAGATTTCACTCTGCAAACATCCCAATCTCATTTTTCACTATTGACCAATAAAGGGACATTCAGTCAGGATTACTGAGCTTCTACATCTGGAAACATCTGTGCAGGTAACTCTTCACTGCAGAGGACAGCACTACTTCTAGGTTTATGCAGAGCCTCCAGACTGTGGGCTACCCTTTGAAAATCAAAACAAATAAATACCTGGCAAATAATCATTTAATACAATGTCTGCTGTGTGATCCTTTACTGCTGTACCTCAGAATTTTATAACACTTTGTAGAATTATTTTAACTGAATTACTGATCTAAACAAAACTGTCTTTTTGCCTTAACTATTGAGCAAACTCATTCCCTGCGTACAATTCCATCACTTGCAGGTGCACAGCTGAGGTGCTGAGTGATTCCTTCAGCTCCAGTCTACCACACAAGGTAACTGTGACAGGAATTTACTGAGGCATTTTAGAAACTGAATAGAGCATCTCTTGCCCTGTTTTTATACTTGTTTCAAGGAAACATTTCAAAATAGGATATTAGAATGGAGAGAACTACATATCTAACATAATAAACAAAAGTTGAACACCTTTAGAGATACACCTTTGCACAAGCTTTCACACATGTGAACTGAAGCACAAATGCAAAGATGTAAGTGCACTACAGGAAATACTGTTCATGAATGTATGTCATGTAAGAGAACATGTCACTTCTTGAGGTAATCTTTACTACTAGTCTGAACTCATTAGTCAAATAGGATGCAAAAATCTAAAACAATAAAGAAAAAAACTGTTTTCTCTTCTGTTTCTCTTTCAAACAGTGTTTCAAAGAATTTTTTTGCCTTTTATAATTTCTACAAAATTGAAAAAAGCATCACCCAGGTAAGTTTATTGATCCTTGGTTTAATAAATATAATGTAGGCTGCCTACCTCAAGGAGAGTAAGCTCCCACCTGACAGTAAGCAGCACTTCCATCTCAAGTTCAGCACTTGAGGTAAGGTATGATAACACAGTCATTGCAATGAGAATTACTCATTGTGCATGGTCATTTCATGAAAATGGAAATAGCAGATAAATAGTTCTCACCACATTACAAATAACAGAACACACACACAATCCTCCCACACTTTTCCATCCACCCTGTATCAGTCACTGGTGTTAAAATGATTAATAAAACACAGGTTGGTCAATAATAGTCTCCTTTTGCTTTCACCAGGAAGCTCATCTTTCCTCCTTAGCCTATGGCTCTTTTATTGTTCTCCACCTCTGGTTCTAGAAAATGGTACAGATTTGCAAAATTCTTAGAGATGTCTCATCTATGGAAGATGCCATGGTGAATAAACTTATACATTGCTTCACTCTACATGTGTCAAAAGTGAAGTTTCTTCTGCCACTAATGACAAGTGTCTTCTAGGAGAGACAAGCCTAGCCTGAGGAGTTATTCAAAGGGTAAATGCTGTGTTTAAAATGAAGGTCTACCCTTGGCAGAAAATCTGATATGTTCTCATTTGCAGGAATAAAGTAACTTCTAATATCAAGACTGATTTGAACAAGAGAAAATAACTCTACCACAGTTGGATTTTTTACAGCTGGGGTTTTAGCTTTACACCAAAAAGTTAAATCACTGCTGCACATGTGTAAAGCCACATCTCCAGAGTGGTTCCTTTCTCTGAAGTCCACCTAGAAAGTGGCAATAGGTAAACAATTCAGTTTTAAGGAATTTTTTATTTTTGTACCTCCTGGATCATTATTTAGATGTATCTATTGAGTTACAGGAAGGTGATTTCTTATGAAATCATTAGCTCTGAATTGCTCATCCTATTGTCGATTTCCGTGATGCAACAACCTTTGGCAAATACACTTGAAACTATGTCACACTTGTCTCCTTCTGAGAAGGCAATGCCAGTGAAAGTTCTCTGGAAGTTATCTGGAAGCTGTTTTCTTTTGTACTCATGGAACAGGTAGACAGGAGTTAAAAACTGCCCTATTGCCTCTACATAAAAATGAGTTTGAGAAATCAATTCTGGAAATTATAATTCAATTTCTACTTCTACTTTGCCACAGATGACTTAGACATTACCTCATTGACAAGGATCAGAAGGAAAACACTGTTTCAACTTGCCAAGCCTGTGGCTAGAAGTGACATCCTGAGTCTGTGATCTTAAGTAACAATCCCTAAGTAAAAGGCTATAAAACTAATTACTAATCCTTTGAGCTGTCTGGGCTATAGATGGCACCATCATACACTATTTATTTATTTGGATGAAATTCTGTGTCAAAATGTTTCAGCAGGACTACAGTGACCTGGCAGGATACTATAGGGATGGATGACTTAGATATGCCACAGATCACAGATATTCTCAGCAAGCGTATGACTCTCAGAATGTGAAAACATACCAAGCTAGTTATCAAAAAGCAAAAACATATCACAGATTTTCTTTCTGATTTTTTAAAGTTTAAGAACAGTATATAAAGAAACAATATTGCAGAATCTTAATTTTTCATCAGCTATCTCTATTCCTAATTAATCCTATATTTTATCCTCTGCAGATGCCAAAGATAAAATAGAAACATAATTAAATGAAAAGCAAGGAGGAGATGTCCTGAACCTAAATGTGTCTAAGATAACCTAGTTTTTGGAATCTAAACAAATGCCTCTTTAAACATTTCTTCTGCAGTATGCCTCACTTGGAAACAACTTCATTTCCATGTGAAAATCACAAAATTGAATCCCTGACACCAATGCAACTAAGACCTCAAGAGCTTTTCTTCCTTAAAATGTACAATCATTTCTCACTAGCTGACACTAGCTGTTGACCTGTGTGATTTGTTATCTTCAACATAAAGTACACAAAAAGCTTTAGAAATTCCACATACAGGACCATCTGGTTAGTGTTACCCCATTTATTCCACTCTTTTTCCATTAAAAGTTTGAACCAGAAGTATACGAAACACTAATAATAAGTAGAATGTTCAACAAATGCTAATGACTGACTATAACTTATCACATTTTTCATTCTAAATTCCTCATGGAAGAAATCCATTTGTTTTCAGAAATCTTCACCGTTAGAGAATTTTCTCACTGGCCTGAGGAGCTGATATTTGCTCCTTTTCATAATACGTGCCAGTTATGTGTGTGGAGGATTCAATCATGAGGAGTTAAAATGCTGTATGTTTTACTCCTGCACATCTTACAGCTGTTTAAGTCCTGGGACAGGACTGTCTCCATTGCTTCATGTGCTGAATAGGAAAGGCACGTGCTGGCTTTTGAGACCATGGCAAACAAAACTGTGCCCCGGTGCACAGAATCCTTCTCTGAAGTTCACACATGGCAATGAGTGGAAATCCATTTTCTCGTCCTTCAAAGATTTTCCCAAGCCCGCATCAGCTTGAAAACCAATTATTTTTATATGATAAACCAGGAGGAGAAATGGGCACACACTCATCCTAGTCCAGAAAGGGCTCCATACTTATTGTGCTCTCCTGCGATCTGACAGATCCGAGATCCTGTTCCCAATTCAGACTGAATGCTCACATTTCCCACATCAGCCTAAGCTTCTGTCTCCTGACCCTTCCATGGAAGGTATCTCTGTTTCTCCTGTTGTAATCATTCATTTTCAAATTACAGTTCCTCATTGAAGCAGGCATTTTGATCCTCCCCCACAGCTCCCCCAGACACAGCCACATGACCATTTGGATGGATGAGAAAAGGGCAATGGACACTAGGTCTGTATATATCTCTTTCATTCTCCTTTTGACCAGAGACTCTTTGTCAAATGTAGTACAGAAGTGAAAAATGGCAGTGTTGTAGAGTGATTTTGGTGGCGGTGGGGAGAAATGTGTGTCTAAAAAATCTCTCCCTATCCATGCTGAAGTGCTACCACTCTCATCTTTGCATGTGGGTATATCAGATAGCTTCCACAGGACTCAGGACTTTCCAAAAATGAGAACTGAATGTTGAGCAGGTCATCTCTCAAATCCAGTGCTCTCACCAGACTGAAAGTCAGAACAATTCCCAGCCACGGGTGTGGGGAAACTGATGTGTTCCAACTCAGTGTTTTATTCTAGCAGTTAGTAATTGTCCCTCAAGCTCTTGAGCTCCCCTCAAACTCTCCCTTCCAGGCTGAAAACAGAGGCCCTTGTCAGGAAGTGAAGCTGCCTGGCACGTCAGCCAACCCCTGCAGAAGGAGGGCTATTGCCATTCTGAAAGCCTGGTTACCCTCCATTGCACTGACTGATTCCAGTGACTGACTGAGTCTAGGATGGGCCCAGAGCTCTTGTGCAACCTCGTTACATTGAATAAAACATATTTGAGATTGACAGCCTTGCATTTATGTGCATTATAGAAATGTACATAACATGCATTCAGGGGAGAAATATATTCTAGGAGCACACCCATGTCCAACATGTCAGTGAACATTTTGTAGACTATTTTCATATTTACAACAAAACAAAGTATTAGATTCTTGAACCAAGAGTAACCTCTTATTGAGTCTTTATGTGTAGCAAGAGCAAAGTAGGAACAAGATCATGCATGGCTTGGGAAACTGTTATGGAAACTGAATCTCCTTTCACATAATTTCAGGTTCATCCTTTCAAACACCATTATAAATTAAACAGCCACAATGAATTTTGTCATGAGTGGGGGTTTAGTTTGAAGCAACAATACTACATTTGATTCAAGAATAATCAATTGCGACCTATAATACCAGTGTGCCAGCTTTTTTAAATTAACTGACCACAGCTAGCAAACAGCTATTAACATAGTGACTGTGTGGGGATACAAAGATATGCAGTGTCTGTGCTGCTGAACCACAAAGTATTTTTAAAAGAAGAAAAAATTAAAGAGGATGACCTCCCCCTCTCCAACTGGCCACTAAGACAATGAACTTATTCAATCTTTACAGTCTTTTGTGCTTCTTTATAGGAATATTCCACCAATTTCCAAAAATTATAGCTGGTAGCTGGCTTAATATGATTTTTGTGTTAAAATAATGACAGTGTTCACAACAGGGCTAAGCGTTCTATTAAACCAGTGATCAGTGCACCATTGTATATATGCCACATGTCAAAACCATCATACATCCTTGTAATTGATTATAAAATCCTCTGTAAGTATGTACAGTAATAAGGCCACCCTGACATTGAAACATCCAGACACAGTTTACTGCTCACTGCTAAATTCATCCATTCAGCACGATTGACACCAACCTTCTCTATTTTCTCTCCCTAACAAACTGCAGATGTGCCTTCTGTGCAGGAGACAAAAACAAAAGACTTCAAGGATGACCTGCAGCACAGCAATGTGACCATAAGCTGCAGTGGCCACGGGAGCAGCAGTGCTGGCTGCCCTCTTCCCAAGAAGGATGGAGGCACCAGTGACATGTCCCAGCCAGGACTGAGTAATGCTCCTATTGCACCAACAGGCCGGTCCAGATCATCTGTTCCAGCCTTTCCATCAACAACAGATGGTTCATATAAGAATACACTATAACTCAGTTGGTTATTTTTTTTTTTTTCAGATTTTGAGGAATATGGTTGCCTAAGGACAGATATGTGCCTTGCTATAAGACTGCCTGGTAGTAAACACCCTTTTAAAAAACCCAGCAATATTTTTCAGAAGCAAGTAATGAAAACTGCACAACTGAGGACATAAAAAACCCAGCGTTTTTAACAGACTGAGAAATCTGTTAGGCTGAATTTCAAATGAATATGATAAATCAATAAAGCAAGGATTCTTGTGCTGTTCTTATAATGATTTTAAAAAACCCAAAACACAAATGAAGAGACCAGTGACTTTTTTTCTCCCTAGCAGAAAAGTATACTTTTGTCCTATTTCCTTATAATAATGAACAAGAAAATTCTTCAGGCTCAGGCAGTATAACTGTTCACCTCAAAGGTAGATGCCAGGCTTAGAAAATTTCTAGCGATAATTCCTGAATTTCAGAAAGCAACTGTGAGGAGCTGGTTATGATGGGGATGCACACAAAGCCATCCTTACAATGCACCTCTTCCTTCTGCTTATTGAAAGAGCAGCTTTGGAAAAGCTTGAAGAATTTTTTTTGATACTGGCATTTTCTTTGCTCATCACTTTGACCATTGTTACTCCTCTTTGCTATGGTTTCCCTTTTTCTGTTATATAAACATAATCTACTTGATTTTTCTTTCAAAGCATTCTCAGCCTAATCCCCTCCCAACCTATTCTCATTCATTTATTCCAGAGGGGAGAGCTCCCACCTCCAGTCAGCCCCTGACAGTAGGCTCCATCACCCATTTGTTACCTTTTCAAGCAAGGATCTTTGTGCTTTCTCCCCTGCTGCCCCCATGCTTGGGTAGAGCTCCTTGTTCATGTCCACAAAGCTGCCTCGTTATCCTCCTTCAAATCCCCTCTCAAACCTCCTCTTAACTCTGATGCCAGAAAAAAGGCTTGACAATGGCTGTGCTGCTGCAATACTGAGCCCACTACCTATGAGGCCGACCTTCTTATTCACTCCTCGTGCTTCCCCATCTGCTTATACCCACCTGTTGTCTTCTGTCATTGGCTTTAAAATTTATCAGAGGAGAAAGGGCTAAATCAGCTTGAATTACTCTGCCTTTGCTGAGAATGCATATTCCCATCAGCTGACATGAGGCAACTTGTTACCCTGAGAAAACATCTTTATATGCCTCAGCCATCTGGATGTAAATTCTCTGGAGGGGGCAACTCTGTGTTTGAATGCAGCCTAAGGGTCCTGGTCCTGGCTACTTCATAGCACAAAAACATTGCTGGATACATAACAAGGATTATGTTTGCTCTTCTAGGCACTCAGTTGTGCGTGTTACCATAGCCTGGGAGCCTGAGTACACAGATAGAAGACAGAAAGTTTACTAAACAGTTGAATGAAATATGGGTCAGCCTCTCAGGGTATAGAACATATGGCCCGTATTTAAATATGACTAATACATAGGCCAAATTCTAATAAACATTTAAAAAGTTGGGTGATAGACATATACAGCTACAAACTACCTGGTTATCCATCTATTAACACAGTTACCATGAGCAGGGGGTTAAAAAAGCTTTACTTCAACAGCAGCAGCATCTATCTCTACAAGGCTGCTATTTCCACTGCCTCCTCTCCCACCCTGCTGGACAAATAATAGAGCAGCATCACTCAGTCTGAAAAGCCTCACAGGCAGGACTAAAACTTGTAGCTACTGTGAAATGATCTTATTTAAAAAGCTAGATGTTATTTTACAGATGAAGTGGTTTTAGAGTGATGCTAGCAGAAGTAGGTTGGTGCTGTACGGGGCAAGGAAGAAGATTTCTTCTGAGTGGGGAAATTAAACCTCTGAGTCATTCAAAGTATAGGAAAGCATCTTTGATTAAAACAACCAACCCAATTTTCAATCTGTCATTTAGTTAAAAAGATAAATTAGTATTTTTACTCTAAAAATAAATATGCAGCATTCAAAAGCAAAAATCCCAACCTTTAACTCTGTGCTTGCTTACTGTCTGAGGGTGAGGCTTGAATTTGCCCCTGCTTAGAAATCCCACTTGGGAAAGTGTAGGATCAGTTTCTTCCTTTAAAAAAAAAGAAACTTTTACAAGTGGAAAAAAAATCCCACAGAGGCTGCAGGGCAATGTTTTTCATTAACCGGAACACACATTTTCAGAAGTAAATCTGCATGCTTTTTTTTGGCAATAATTAACAAATTGTTGTATATAATTTTTTTAAAATTACTCCCCAGATAATGACTTTTCTGTTAGTTTACACCAATGAATACTGCCAACCTGTTTGTTTTTAAGAACAAAGCAAGAAGTCCAAAGCCCATTGCTGCAAGCCATATTTCCAATCCCTATCTTCTGCATAGTTTTGAACTATAAAAAAGAAAATCTTTTTCTAAAACTTAATATAGAAAAATGAGCATGACCAAAACAGTTTCAAACCCCAATCTTCAAATGGAAGTGCAAAATGAATTTGAAACCGCAAATGAAGTAACATTTGTTTTAGTAAACAGCAATTTGTACAGATAAGGTTATTTACACAAGGGCTCAACACATTTTTCCATCTGTATTATTTGACAAGATGGATCCAAAATTCTAGAAAGTTAAAACTGAATAAACAAGGGTATCTGTATATTTAAAAATCCATTTCTTTTACTACTTCACCTAATAAAAAATCAGCCCAATGCAACTGCCATTTTAAGGAAGACTTAGGAAGTTTGAATGAGCAAGTGTACTTCATTACAAAAGATAAAAGTTTCTTCTTCCCTACAGTGAAAACAGGTAATTTCAGAGGCTGTGGCTTATAATTATTCACTGCTGAAAGGATTTTAAAAGGTCCATATTGAAAACAGTGACCCCCAGCTTCGCCTCAGAATGAATGGAGGTAAAAATTCTCATTTTGCTGGAATGCTGGTTGATAACTGTTAAGCAAAACATGCATTTCTTCATTACAGTGCGGTCTGCAGGTTCATTTAAATAACAATATCATCCAGCATAAAAGTCACAAAAGAATTATCTTGCAATTTCAATATGTTGAAATGTATTATTAGTGCTAACAATGGGCACCTTGAGTAAATAAATGAATGTCTGTTATTGGCAGCATTACTTCCGACTATTTAGCTTTATGGAATATCAAACTTTATAATTCAACACCTTGGTCAAGAGTGTTTGCTTGTATAACTTTTGAACTAGAATTGACATTTTTTAATGTCTCTCCAATTCTCTCTTCCTTTCCCCACTGTTACCAGGAAAGTAAAAAAAATATTGCCCAAGCACAGGAAGCTTGTGTCCTTTTGTGAGGTATTTAAAGAGCCACCTTCATACTGTCATTATTTTTCATGAAAAAAAACCTCCTAAATATGGTAATTAGATTTTTTCAAAAGGCGTCAATTTATAAATTGTATCAACAGTATATAAACCCATCAACAGTCTTTTCTGACCTGCAAATCCCACAGATCTCACAGAAAAAATATAACATTTTAGAATATTATTAGTATAGGAAATCATCTCTATCTCAAGAGACCCCACCCTATTCATTACCATTAAGACAGAAATCACAGCACAAGATGTGCACAGCCTCTGAGATTGATTTAGTGTCCAAAACCACATGATGAAGGCAAGTGCTGTCTAAGAAAACATTCCCACTGTAAGCCTTCAAACTGGAGCTGTGCTGGTTGTCAGAGACCACCCCACACCTGACCTTGTGGAGTACCCTGAGCCCTGATGAAGTTTCCAGGGTGGAAATTCAGCCTGGTGCCCTCACCCCCACACACCCAGGGCTCATCCACACTCCAGACTTCCCCCTCCTCCCCACTGCCAGTGATCCAGTTGGAATCCATGTGGTGCCAGAGAGGACAAGCTCTGATGTGGTCCCTCACAACACAGGTGACCTGTGATTTAATTGTGGCCATGGATGGGGCTGTGACATTGACTGCAGAGCTTTCACACAGCTCTTCCTTCTGGTGATGCTCTGAGGGCTCAGCCACAGGTTTCTCTCAGCTGCCTTTTGGATGCTCTGTGCCAGCCCTTGGGTGCTTCCCCTTCGCATGGCATTTCTGCCCCTCCAGCTGAGCTGATGCCACAGAACAGTTTGCTTGGTGCAAAGTTGGCTGTTCAGCTTATTTCACCAACAAAGGTTAATCTTGATTTAAGGTGCTGTTCTTTGCACTTAAATGACTCAAACAAACCTCCTCCCATTCGATTGTGTCAGGTTTGCTGTAGGGTTGGCAACTTCAGGCAGGGGCATGGGACGGACAGCAAAGAGATGGTAGTATCTTAGACACCACAGCTATATTCCTCTAGCTACATCTGCCAATATCTTACACTTACTGAGTCTGTTAGCCATTTCTTCACATCCAAGATGTCCACTAAAAAAATAAATCACCTTACATGAAAATGGCAGATTCAGTTGAGCCTAAAGAAAGAAAAAACTTCTCCCAAAAGACAGTGAATACAACCAAGTTGTGCATCGTGACTTGTGCAAAGATATTTGTACCGTTATCACAAAGACTGAGAAGTGAATGGAGACTGCTGGGATGTGCTGAATCAGACAGCAGCTTTAAAACATGGATGTAGTAAAATGTTCCCTTCTTTTAAACAACCAGAGAAAGGATGCAGTTTGTAATTCAGGAAGACAAAATTTACTTATTTTCATGGATCTGCAGGTAAAGAGAAATGCACTTCTGTTTAACAGCTACATTGTCTTCATGGCCAATTGTAGCTTGGCACAGTATCGACCTCAAATGATTGCAGAGTTTGTAATAACTGACAAGGCAGAAGTCAATCTTGTAATTAAGGTAGAATATTCAGATATGAGAAATGCAGGTTCACTTCTAAATGTTGTAATGCAGGCCCTGCACCACCTTTGGTAGGTTACAGTCTGTGCATCTGCAGCACATGGCAAAGATAACACTACTCCCTTCTTCCATTCTTTGTCTTGACAACCAATATTATTAACTCATCAGTGCAGAGAATTTCTCTTAATTTGTGTTTATACAGTAATTTGTACAACATGGCCCTAATTTCAGATGGAGACTCTGTGCACCACTATACTTTTAAATAAAGCCTGGCTAGATTTTTTCAAGTCTACAGAGCCAAATTACAGCAATTCATTTAAACAAATTGAAGAAGGGCTTGTATATGGGAAGACAGAAAGGGACTGAACATGTGGTTAGCAAGGGGGAGTTTCTTGTGCTGTTAATCCAATTCCAGGGTGACTGCTGGGAATCTTCTTTACTCAGTAAAGCCCTTAATTATGAAGAGAGTCTATACAGAACTGTTGAGGATAAAAACAATGAACAAGTGTCATGGTTAAACCATCTCTTCTTTTATAACTGGCTCATTTCAAATGTCTAATAGAGAAGTCTACAAACTCAGATCCACTGGATCAGAAGCACTATATTGTTTTCATACCATAGGTCAGTGCATCACCATCCTGTATCAAAAAGGGTATTACACAAGTGCTGAAAGGAGTAAATATCAATGAATAGTAGTAGTCTGTGACGTCTCCAACATGTGATACCGCAAACTCAAAAAGCAATTTGGCACTTCCAAATGCTGGCACTAAATACAGCCGAGTAATGTGTTTCTACAGTTCTCATTCTATACATGTGTGATCTCACCCTCAGGTCTATAGCCAAATACAAGAAAAGAAATAAGGGGGAGCTGCAAAAACATGTGAGAAAGAAACACTAGATAGATAGTAGTTATCCAACCCCCACTGCTATGTGGCACAGAGACAGCGTCAGCAATGGAAATCCTGTTGCAGGCAGCCAGATACTCAAAGAGAAGAATTCAAGCAGCAACAGACCCGCAAATCTCAAGAAGATCCTACAGCCAGACTTACAGCCTGTTTCAGCCCCCCTGCACAGACAGGTCTGATCAGGCATGCTATCTTTTCTCTTGTTTCTGTAAGTGTATAAAAGGTTGATTACTCCTGACTTCAGCATGTTTTTGCTCTAATGTGCAAACTGCCAGGCAGTCCCACACTAGAGATCCATATCACCCAAATACTGCAAGGGGTTCTGATAAAGCATTAACTGAGTGCTCTGACCAGTTATTAATGGAAGCTTTCTCAGTTATTACAGCCATCATGTCAAAACTCAAGCCAAAGGAATTTACCCAGGCTCTGTCCAAGGAATACGACACAGGAATGCAATACACATATGGCAAAGATTTAATGTATGTGATGACTGCTAGGCAAATGATGTTTTTATTGTCCAAGAAACAATGGCATATTCAAATCTGGTATAAGTAAGGAGTGAATAATGATGTTAGATCACTGCACCACGAGGGACACACAGAAGAAAAATCTGTTGCAAAATTTCTCTCTCTGTGAATGGAGTAAAACGATACCGAGGACGGGCAGACCATCAGGAATCAGATTGCCTTCAGGAAGAAGGGGTGCTGGCATTTTTTTATTGCCAGTAATTTTCTAATGAACTGTTGACAATCACAGATGTTCTCACACCTGAGACAGCTGGGGTTCTCAAAAATTCACCATGTGGCCAAGTGTCAAATTTTAACTGGCTTTTACCTGCCTTTGTGGTTCTGACTACTCAGAGTATGCCAGTGGTTTACATTTTTGCTGTTTGGATAGTTACTGGCTACATGCAATAGTTTCCACTTGCCTTTGCCCTGTCATGTAGGTAAACACTGCAGCTTAAAACCAAAGTAAACCACCCATGGACCAGCAAAATGAAAGGCAACTTGGAAACAGCAACCATAAAGGAGCAGAAATTTCCTAGTTGGAAAGAAACATACCATTTTTCACTTAGCTTTTAGGAGCATCATAAAAATGTGTAGAAAATCAGCAGTTTTCCACCCCTTTTTTGGTCACAAAAAAAAGCAAATTAAAAATGGGTTTGTAACCAATTCCTAAGCCAAGAAATTTTCACAACAGCAGTGATACAAGTTTTAAGGTAAAAACCCAAGCATTAAGAATTAAAAACACAGGACCTGCTATCAGACAATCACAATTATCCATTTCTCCAAATTACAGGGTTCCTCTGGACTTTGTGATTGCAAACAAGAACCTTTTCTGAGAAGGCTACTAGAATGGGATGTAAAAGTATCTTTATAGTCACAGCTGTGGTTTGATTTCCTGAAACAAACTAGAGTAAATTCAGAATTGCCCTGGATTACACAAGAGGCCAATCTATAGGAGTCCAAGAAACCCCTTGGAGACTGTTACTTTTACCTAGCTACATCCTCTAAAATCCAAGGGTGGAATAACTGCCCTCCAGAACTTGAGGGTCTCAAAATGTCTCAGCTATTTTCCCATTACAGGCCATTCCGTTTGATTTAACGGAAAACAAAAATTTTACATAGGACTTCTTAGACGCTATTTTTTATGAGAACTATCCCAATATGAAACAGTTTTCTTTAATAAACACTGTTCTTGTTAGCTTCAGCTAAAACAATAGGCATAAAGTGGTACCTTTTGAATTTTCTCTCTCAGATAATGTATTTCTGAACTTGATAACATCACCTGAAACATTCTGCCTTTTAATGACCTAGAAAAATGGTTGGTATTCTAAAAATGTGTCTATTTTTAAATTATATGTATTTGATAGTTTGACTTGTTTTTAATCATCTCATACAGAAGTGATGTGCTACTAATGACAACTGAAGTACCCGAAGATACCTTTCATTTACAGATTTCAAATTAAACATCTCCAAACACTCTGTGAGAATTGTCACCTTCACTTCAAAAACCAGGGGAAAAAAAAGTAGTAGAAAACACTTTTCATATAGTGGAGAGAGAGAGAAAGAGAGAGAGAAAGAGAGAGAAAGAAGTCCAGCCAAATTATATATTCCATTGCTACATGGCACAATCCAGTTTTCTGTGGTCCATTAATGGTATTTAAAGCAAAATAAAGAAATTAACTACCATTGGTACTTTAGAACAGGGGCTTGCACATATCACAATCCTGGTAACAATTATTCTGATGACTTCCACTATGCATTACAAGTGCATAATACTTTTAATCCTGCAGATCAAGCTACAGTAGATTGTCAGCCTGTGGTTCCTTCCATATGAAAACCCTGCACCCAGTGTGCTCCTCACACAACAGCACCATAAGGCAGGGGGCTCTTGGCCCTGGGCCACTATTGGGATGCAAGATCACCCTCAGGGCTCCCCAACACCCAGAACTCCCAGCAGATCAGCAGTTTATGATGCTTCACTCTTCAGGGCCATAGGAAGACCTACAGCACCCACATTTTTGTGTTTGATTTGCACTTTCACTGAGAATTCACAAGAAATGCATGGGAACAGATGTAAGAATTGGGACAGCCTGGGACAGCCTTTTGCACGTCAGTGATGCAGCAAGTTGTGCTGCTCTCTGCACATTCTCCAAAACTGTATTTTAAAGGGTTGTGTTAAAACAACTGGCCTTTTGTTCTATCTCAGGGGACACTTCATTGTTGCAGACCCCGAGCCTGTGTCAAGAAGCCAAAATGAGAGGGATTTCAAAAGCTGCTCCCATCCTATTGTGCTATGGAGCATCTTTTGAAAAGGAGCCAGCTTGGCACTCAGTCCGTACTGTTAGCACCTTCTCCCTTCCCAGGGAATCTCAATCCCAAATGGAGAGGAGACAACAATGGAGAAAGCAAATTAGCCCAGTGTTCAAAATGGACATGGCAGTCAGGTGTAGAAACACAGCACACCTATAATTTCAAGGGCAATTTGCAGATTTTACAGAGCTGTTAGATACAATCCAGCATCATTATAGCCATATATATATTGATGTTCCTTTAGCACAGTTTGATAAATACGGAAAATACTGAAATACACTTAAGACTAAAAAAAAAAAAATTTAAAAACCTCTCCTGTAAGACCTTTTTCAGATACTCCCAATATAAAAATTTGTGTCTCTTCCTCTGTCACATAGTTCCTCCCTTTTCCTCGTCACCTTGTAAAAAGTAAATCATCCTCTAATAAGCCAAGTAAAATTTTAAAGCAATATTTTCTTCTGGAGTCATGTAATGTTTGGCTCTGTTCCAACTCTCATACAGGAAATCTAGATAACATCTAAATAGCAATGACTTTTTCACTGAAGAGAAGCTACTGTGTAGATGTAATGCCTTCTCTCCTAAACAAAGTAATTGGTTTGACTGTAAATGACCAAAAGCTCTGTTCTACTGAGTTACCCAATACACTCAAATACGGAAAAGCTACTAAAGACTGCCTCCATGTGAGCCCATAACTCATAAGCACTTATTTATGTTATGGTTTAGTGTGAGCTCCAGCCCAAGTTTTTATTGTTTGACCTTCTGAGTGGCCAGCAAAGCCCAGTCACCACAGAATGGGGATGGACAGAGAGTGCTGACACACGAGACATCAGACTACACTGGACTGACTGATTGTCCTGCTGGGCTCCTGGAGGATATTGCCTTCACTGGAGAGGTGCCTGAATGGGAAATGAATCTGTTTGTGAACAGCTGCAGTTTACAACCCAGTACTATACCATCAATTAAACCAATGTCAGGCTACATTAATATAGCAGATTATAAACAGTGGTGGAGGAAGAAATGCACATCCCCATTCAGCTCTCACCACGGTGGTTGAACTGACTTCCCAAAGAAAGGCAGATGAACAGCCATGAGTGGAAGCTGCTTCAGCCACGTAGCTTAATTCACTGTTCTATGTGTCAGCAAACCTCTGATATAGTGCATGAATAAAACTGATTTCCTTTGTGAATTGAGCTGGGACACAGGGCAAAACAGCAATTTTCAAGAAGAAAAAAAATTAGAAGATGAAACAGGATCAGCTTGAAGCCTGCCTCCTGCCCTTCAAAGCCAGGCCCAGTCACAGCCTGAGAAGATGGACAGAACAGGGTACCCTGACCTGTGTAACAGCCCTGGGCAGGGGGGAGGCGAGGGGCACAAATCATGTTTGGCATCTCAAAGGTAACTAAGTCTAGACCCTTGGAAAACATGCAGCACCTGTACATGTGACATGCAGGTGGAATATAAGCACCTCTACTTAAGATAAAGAATTGCAACTTTGGCAGAAGAGGTGGAAAGCACTCACTGCCCAACCTCTCCTTAACCTGGCCTCTATGCTTAGCTGATTTATGAATCCCACACTTGGAAACAAGCCCCTAAAAGACAGGAGTGGCAAAAGTGCTTTGCATGACCAGGACTTAAATGTCTACTGTTAACCAGAGTGCTGCCAGACAAAACCTTTTGAAGCAGAATGTCAGTAAAGGAATCTTAAACATACTAACATGCATAAAATATTTTTCTAGTGGCATATTTCATGGACTATAACCTTACAAAACTTTTGAATTTATGAAAGCTTTGCCAATAGTGAAGTGTCAGTAGAAATGTTCTATAATTAGGACTAAACCGAAGAAAAAAAGAGACAGTTGAAACTATCCATGAAATCATAAGTGCTTACTATTCTTAGATTATAGAGCTGTATTTGCAATGATGCCAGAGCAGTATAACTAGACATGTTCAAAGAGCAAAGAACAAAAAATAACTAGGTAAATGCTATGCAACAGCCTAAAAATACTATCATTAAGTAAGAAATGGATTCTCCTAGAACATTAAAACTACCCATTAAATGAAGAAACTAATAATTGGTACTCCTGAGTTGTGACACTTCATAATAACCTGTGCAGGAAAGCAGCAAATGAGATCTAGGAAAAATCACTGGAAGCAGAATTTAATTTGTACTGCAATATTATCATAGTCAATCACAGTCTAGAAAACCACAGAAAGATTGATAATAATGGGAAGGTTCTTAAAATCATGAAGGGAAGGAATCCTGATCTGTAAACCCAAAACCTGACTGGGTTATGGTACTGGGGGACAGTGTTCCTCAAGTGCTGTATCACATCAACACACAGCCTCATGAGATTTTACCTTAATGCATAGTTAAAACAATTCCCAGCCACACGGAAAGAGAGGGGAAAGGGTCAGGGCAGCCACCAGCCCTACTCTTTACAACTGCTGTTTTTCTTACAGTTAATTCCTCTGACTTCACTGCCACCGAGCATAAAATTGAAAACAACTCATGTTGATGAAATAAATTATTAAGCTCTAAATATGAACCCATACTTCAATGAGGGACAGGTTGGAAAGGACATGGACCAAGTCCAGCTTGGGTAGAGCTGCTAAGAGACCAGTGGTTTAAGAATCACCTTCAGCTTCTCATGGCAAGAGTGCCGTGCTGGTTTCCACAGCACTTCAGAAGAGGAGACACAGAACAAGGCAGCAGAGTTTACATTGGACCCCTCAAGTTTGCTCTGCTCAGAAGAGGTGAGAGCAGGATGTTGTTCCCAGGTGGGATTTCACAGCCACAGAACAGCACTATGATCTCTCTCCCTGGTACTTGGGGCACAACCTGATGCTGCTCAGGTTGAAGGACTGATCAGCTGCATTCACAGGCTGATGCTGAGTGCTAATCCTCAGTCTCCATCAGAGTATTTTTCTGGCATTGCTATGCTGGCCAGGAACAAGAAGGACAAAATCAAACCAAACCCTGCCAACATGACTTTTCCAGCAGAACTTCCAGAGTTAATGTAGCAATGGTGACGGAAACACGCTATTGTTGACTCAGCTCATGTCCTTCAGAGGAGCAGGGTAGCTATGCCAGGCACAACAGACCACTGGCACCAGCACCAAGCTTGGCACTGACATTGACTGGGCTGACGCCAACTACAATGAGTTTCAACACCTTCTCAAACAAAACATGGCAACAGATTCACCAAAGGCTCCCTGTGAGTGAGAGAAACTAGTAGGAAAAACTCCTCAGGCAAGCATGTGATAGATCACCTAAAGTGTTCTTCAGTGAAATGACAATACCAAAACAGCTGCTGGAATGAAGAGACAGCATTGTTGAACCTAAACTGGGGTGGGTGTGACATAGCTTAAGAAACAGGCTGTTGACTAAGCCAGGGGAAATGTCAGCTTGACAACCAGCCAGTCAGAAGTGATTGCAGATCCTCTCTTTGTATCTGTATCTGCACGTCAAAGTCACTGTGGTTTTGACAATGACCATCTCTTTACAATCCTGCTACAATATTTGTGTCATCACCTTCCATTGAGACATTGAATTAATTAATATTTATTTTTTGAATGATTCAGGCAGCAGTGATGCTTGAATTAGCACCAGGTTGTGCCCTCAGTGGCTCTTAAGCTAATATTACTAGAACAAAACAAAAATCCCACTAAAAGGAAAGCATCTTCAGCACAGAACACAAGAGAAGAGTATTTACATGTTAAATCTTATGAATAAACACTCCAGTGCAGTGAGAAAACAAGTAGATATCAGCCTGAAATGTTTAAGTACTGAATGCAATAGTGCTGAGCTGGCATGAGCTGTCATAATCGATGGGAATTGTTTACACAGACTCCATTCCTTCAGTTACGCAAACAGAGCCCGTGTAAACACCAGACCCAACACGTCGCTGCATGGCCCCATTCCAGGCTGCTCAGAAGTGCAAGACACTTCCACTCTCAGTGACAGCATCATCCCGTGGACACAGCTCACAGAGCAGGCATGAGGCAAACACTCATCTGAAATTTCCTCACTCAGGACGTACATGGGACATTGGGCAAGTTGCTTTCACTCAGAATGGATTTTTCCTGCTTCTCTAAAGCCCACTTTTCTCCCACAGCTCTTTTCGATTTATGGCAGAACATTAAAAGATGAGTGTTTTTAGTTACTCCTATGGAAAAATCCTATAGGATTCAGTAACTAGGGTGGGGATGGGTTGGATTCTTACCTAGCATCACAGAAAGGATTTCTGCAATGGAAAGTCAGAGAATGATACAAAGCCTTGCAGAAAGAATACTCACTTTCACTAAATTCGAGGGAGTTGTGAGAAAAAGCTTCAGAGCTTTGCTGACTTCTGGTGATTTTCCTTCTCAAATTCACTATTTCTTTTTAGAGAACACTTCTCCCAGTATCATCATCTAGAAGCTTTATTTTTCTCACATTTCATTAAATATCTTCTTATAATCTCCCTGTTCTCTTTTAATACTGAAGTAATATATATACCCAGTTATTTTAGAAACTTTGCCAGCCTATGACATGATGCTAGTGCTTGTAAAACAAACCAGCTTCATTATATTTTACCTCAGGATAGATATCAGGGGAACACTGTCTGATTCAGAAGAGAGAAAACATGCTTTCTTCATGCATTAGAATGTTATCAGCTTATGATACCTAAATAAACTTTACTAAGATGAAAAAATTTACTATACACTCATAAAATGGACCCATTGCTGAAGCTCCTAATGTTTGTTTGACATTTAACAGCTGATGGGCAAGCGTACTAAAAGGAAATTATGTGGTTGAAATGGAGTTTCATAGTTTACAGACAAATTTAAAATAAACATTCAAAGCAGACTCTGGATTTTGCATGTGAAAATGTACCAACTACCCATTTTCCATATCAAACCTATGCAGTATAACATCACCACATTTAAATCACATTAATACTATTAATCTGTTAATTTAGCTCCGTTCTCAGTAATAATGGGACAGACCAATTTGATCTGACGTTAACCAAACCTGCAGAGATCATTAGTAGTGGTAGCAAATCCCTAGAGTGGTGAAAGTTAGCCTTCCACATGGAAATGTGAAAGCATGACTGAGAGACAGGAAGGGTCAGAAGGGCTGTGTATTTCTATGGATGAGTTTTCATGACACTGGCATACAGTCCCTATCAAAGTTAACCCAACAAAGTTCATTTGATAATTTCAGAAACAGATAAGTTGATAATCTGGAGAATTTGAAACCTCCTGAAAGTGCAAGCCAGTGAAGAAAAGCTTCCTCCCACAGCTCTGTCAGTTCTCCTTCAGAGCTGTAATATCCAGCTTGACCTTCTAAATCCATGACCAAAGCAAAGCTATTGTGCTGGGCTTTCCTATACAGAAACTCAGGTGGGAACAGACAACTCTTTTCACAAACCACAGCAGGTCTGAAGTGAGGCTGCAAACACTACAAGTGAATGTGTTAACCACCATCTCATGGGCTTCCACCATCCTCTCCCTACACCCTCCCCACTTTTTCATAATTTATTGTCTGGAAGGCAAAATAGTTAATGCTAATGTATTCAGGAATAGTATGCAGGAGGTTCCTGGGTTCAACAATCCATTTCTTGCCTTATCGACAAAAGCATTTTGACTGTTTAATAATAACAAAAAAAATCCACATTTTAAATCTCTGGGAGAAGATATTTGTTTTAATTAGGAAACTGTTGATTAATTTAACCCTGTGTAAGCACCATATTTAGCTACCACTAAACTGAAAAACACCTAAAGTAATTAACATGGCATCTTTTAAGAACTTTCTTCTAAAAACTTTAAAGAATTTATTTTCATTGTTTTCTGTCATGACAACAGAAGTGCATACTTTCTTCATCAAACAAATAGAATATCAGAGCAGTTACCTTGCATGTGAAAAGTGTTTCTACCTCCTTTCTGGGATGCATCAAAATCTGCTTGAATTACTCTTTAGAGAACCTGATGTGGATCAACAGACAGCACAGCTCCTGAGGAGTGGAGAAGTTCATTGACCTAGGCTTGTCTGTTTATAAAACTGGCAAGGCATTTTAAATTGCATCCTCACCTCATGCACTTGTCATTTCATTTTGGGAAATCAAATTTTTTTCCAACCATGCATTACATAAATTTCATGAAAGATTTCTTAGAGTGTTAGCTGACTAGCTGTTAAACAAAGAATCCTCTGATTTCTTAAGAGTACTTCACGATGTGCAATGGCTAAGAAATATATGCATCAATAAAACTTTTTAATTGTCAGTATATTAGTGACTGTATCTCTTGAGGATGGAACTATGAACAGCGCCATTGTTTTCATATGTACAAGAAGTTGTATTTCAGCTGGCTGCTACATACAACCAACTAAACCCGAGGTCCATCACTTTTACTCTGAATACTTCCTTACTTCCCAAGGAGTCAAGCCAGTGGAACCATTCATAGAGCAAGAATACTGGAATTCAGCCTCTAAATCAGTCTGCTATCTGATTAAACTGTGCTTGCTAAGGAAATGGTTACAGAACAATTCCAAGTTATAGCATAAATAGAATAAAAGCTTCACAGCCAGCCAGAAATCTTGGACTGCTTCAGCAGTCAGGGAAAGTTGAGTGCCAGTTTTGCTCTAGTTTTTAAGGACAGCTTTGGGCTATGGTGTGGATGCATTACATACAAAATGGAGTGCTTCCCCCTGTCTTTTCCTAAATAAAGCTTTATTAGTTGTAGTAGAAATTCTTCATTTAACAAGATCTTCAGTCTTGCATAAATTAGAAGCACAGCACCTTCAGGTTCTAATTCATTACTCATTATTTGTTGCCTAAAAGGAAGCCGAATTTCATTTGAAGGACAAATGCAGGATATGCTTTTAATCTGCAAATAATACAGACCCTTCTTATATTTATTTAGAATAAAACCTACCAGAAAATGTGTTTGAGAGCAGATCAGTTCTGGAAACAGCTTGGCACTAGCGTAGCAGTAAGAAAAGGTGAGAGGAATGGTAAGAAAAAAACCCATTTAATGCTAAACATGTTAAATGGGTCCACAAAGGCCTTTGAGAACCATGTACTGCAGAATTAAGGGGCCTCAGTGCTTCCCATTGAGATGTCTCAAATTTTACTACTGTAAGAACTTGCAGTTACATAACATGACCAGACCCAATATCATAGCACATGATGCTGAATACCTGTCACACTCCAGGCCTGTCACACCTGAGAAAAAATGGCACTGGAAACCTACACTCAGGGGTAGTCTTAAGCTTTTTAGCTATTGTGAGTTACAGGACCTGAAGTGGTTCTTCAGTTTCCTTTCCAGGGCAATAACATTCCCCAAAGACTTCTAGCATTGCATGGGAAAGGGTGTGAGGGCCTTTCTGGCCAGTGCTCAGCACTGCGAGCAGGGACAGCAGGACATGTGCACATCCTGGAATGGGAGGCACCAGGGAGATGCACAACCCACCTGGGGACAAATTAGTTCCTTGGCTTCAAAGGTGAAGGAAGATTCCAAGCATTTTCATGCAAGGTAAAAGCTTCCAGAGAGAAAAGAGAGCTGTGTCAAAGAATACATGCACACATATGTGGCTAGAAATACATGCATCCATTGTGGGGAAGTCTCAAAATCAAAAAACTTAGAAAAGTTGCAACATTTAGGACCTAGAGATCACTGCCCAGTCTCAAAACATCTCATGGACAGTAAACATCTATCATCAAACTGTCAGCTCAGAAACACTGTGGATTATGTGGTTGTGGGTCACCAGGTCAGCAGTTTCATAGGAACAGCTGAGGAACTTGGATCGAGCTGCCTTCCCTGTATTAAAATATTGCAGAAACAGGCTAGTTTTCTTTGCAGGTATTATACAGCTGGAAACAAAGCCACATCCTTCAAATACCTCCAGCCTTGTGTGAAGGATAGTTGTGCTGCATGAGAAGCACATCAGAAACTGTTCTGGAGTCACTGTTCAACCTAATGATCCTTTGAGACACTGAGTTACGCCAAAGGGAAGGAAGGGTTTGTGACAGAGAGATTCAAGGATGATGGTCTGCACAAAGGTCAACAATACAGAAGCCCTGCTAGGGAATGAAATACCTTCCCATCTTCCTTCCATCCCTCTTTGTCATTAGCCCTTTGTGTGAGTAGCATATCACTGAGCCTTTTTACATAAATATAATTACCAAGTTAAATCAAAACAGAATGGTAAGGAAATCTGTGGAATCCTTGTAAATGTAGTATGACAGCTTACATTTTATGACATAAACTAATTAAAACATGGTTATTCTGTCTCCAGAACTGCATCTGAACTCAGTGAAATAAAATTTTTCATGGATTTCAACAGGGAGAGACCAGGAAACAATCTATCACACGGCAAACCCAGAGAAACTTTGTGTATCTACCAACAGTTTTGTTCACTCATGAGAAACCCCTACAAGTCAGCAGTAGATGATCTCACAAAAGTGTGAAAAGTCAGAGACTAAAGATATGCTGCATTTTCACAGGAAATTTGACCCACCCAGTCATGTGGAATCCTTCAAGAAAAGCCCGTCAAAATTGAACAGACCATTCTAAATCTTCTGATTATTTTGTCATTAGGGTGCAATTTCTCCTCAACTCTTGCCTCTGTGCACTAGACCCCAGCAAAGAGCTTCCCAAGAGAACATCACTTCAGGCATCCAAAATAAGTCTTTTTTTACACATGGCAAACTAAAAGCATGAAAGACTTGAAAATCATCATTATGATTTTTAATTAGTCCTGTTTTTCAAAAACCTGATTTGTATCTCATATCATATTCAGGCAGTAATTTGTTGGTCACAGATGTTGCTCCTAAACTGGAAGCAGAAGATCTTTTTATTAGGGATTTTTTAATAAGGAAGGGGAATACTCATATTTAAAACACAGTAAAGTAAAAAAAAAATTATAAAAATGTATATTTAATAGACTATATATATGTAGTACTATTATCAGGCAAGGCAGTAATTTTCTGTTGATTCCTAATGCCATAACCATCTGGCAAAGATCCCAATTTTGTGCACAATCTGTTTCAGCTTCTTCATATGGCTTAAACGTAAGGCAAAAGGTCAAAACACAACCTGAAATATTTAAAGTGGTCAATGACAGTCATACTGTCAATGAATTATCTCAAGTTTACTGTTAAATATGGATAGCCTTTGAGGTAACCTCCAGTACATGTCACAGTTTTCTAATGAGTCATTAAGTTATTAAGCTATGAAATATTTCTGAATTTTAAGCAAGACTAAAGAGTAAAACCCAAGTAAAACAAATTAAAAGGATAATAATTATGCAACATCTTGAGATGTACCAGACAGTCACACTATGCATATATAAAAAAATACATTAATAAACCGAACATATTAATAAAAAGCTAAGACTGGCCCTTCAAGACCTCAACACTAATTGGAAAGGATTTAGACAGCACATCTTGAATAACTTCCATTAACAGTTTTGGTAAGTCACTGTTCAACTATCTAAAACTGGAATAATTTAAACCGCACAGTTCATCTACTGTATTATCATTTGTGAAAGATCAGTGAAACATCATTAGACAGTTTGAGTAATGAAGCAATTGTCTAATTGCCCCAACTTGAATCTTATTTCTGATGAACTTAAATGATTAACCATGAACTGGTTTCTACATTTGAAGCCCCACAGTTCAATTAAAGGCCAATGATTATCATCATCCCTGAGATAATTTACTTTGAACTCTGAAGAATTCTTTCAAAGAGGATGACACTTAAGCAGATTTTATTTTTAACAAAGAGGCAAGCTTCAGACCCAAGAGGCAGCTGTTATGCCACCATACCTAGAAGGGTAAGAAGCCAATGCAACCCCTCAGCAACTTTGTGGTCTGCTGTGGTACCATCCTGCAGAACAAAGAGAGATTATTACAGCAGGAACAACCACCAGGCCTCCCATTTGGCAGCCAACAAGTTGCTCCTGGGCCTTTCAAGTAATAGTCACTTATCCAAAGTGTGAGTACACACACGCACACCGAGAGCCCATGCACCAGGATGCCACACTGCCATTAACAGAAGGGCTTAGTGCAGCAGAATTCCTGCTGAGCTGGGAGACAGAGTCCTGGCCCACACCCTGACAGTGATGCCCAGGGCTGTCTCATATTGGGATTTACCCAAACACGTCAGGAATGGGCCAAAGCCATGGTAACAGTTACCTTGAAGGCTGTGACATCCCCTCATTTAACTGGTCCCAGGCTGTAATTCACAGTCCATATGAATTTCTGTGTTCTCCAAAATATCATACCCTCAAATACGATTTTTGAAATGGGTATCTACCAGGTTCAGCTGCTTGCTTAAGTCTTTAGCTACCAGAACTTAACCCACTCCTACAAAATACCCAGACAATGAGCTGACACAGTTGGCAACATCTGAGTCGTATCATTCTCCTGATAAATTTCTGAGTGCTAATTTCAAAGGTGCAACGCCTTCTTTTCTATAAAAATCTGGTAAGAAACAACAGTCTCAGGAGGACTAAGAATATCTGAGAATACCTCGTGTAATTTCAGAAGGTGCAGGTAAGGACAACACTGCCACAGGGACATGGAGAAGATAGGACAGTGTGTTTCCCAGGGAGCACTTGGTAGAATGGAGTTCCCACAGGTGGGAGAGTTTGGGTGGCAGAGAACAGCACCTTGTGGTGATGGCATTGCACAGGGTCAGGAGATTTGCCATGGGGCATATTCAGACCTTTTCTTGCTGTTGATAAGCAGCAGTTCTGCCATGCCAACAGCAGAATTCTCCCTTGATTTAATGAAATCTACATTAAGGTGCAGTATCACAATTCAGCTCTTGCCTTTAACCCCACTGCAACACAAAGTGTATTACAAATCTGCTACAGGAATCACTTCATCCAACATAGATATGCAGAAGTCTCAAGGGTGGAAAGTGGCAGCTGTTCAACACATTCACTCATAGAAACGTTATTCACCATCAGTGAATTTGTTTTGCTATTGTTACACAGTTACGTTCACAGTGAAAGTGCCTGAAGTATTTTTTTTCTTTTCAGAAACTATCCCATAATAGCGTTTTTTTTCTGCAAATAACTCTTTCTGAATTGCAGATTAATGAGTAAAACAAGTGGTTAAAGATATCTTTTAAATATCATTCCTTTCTCATTTTATAGCTCAAGAGCCATGTGTCTCTCCTTAACATGTGATTTGCAATGTAATACTCCATGAGCTTCTATATCTGCCTTGTATAATAGTTTCAAATAAAATTTGGCTCTCTGTATATCTTAACCTTGGGAACAGGACTGTTAAAATCCTAGAGGCCAAATACCAATATCCCTATAGGATTCTCATGCACATCTGCATTTCTGGAAAGATGATATTTTTAAGGGAAAAGCTTTCAATTAAACATTCCTCCAGAAACTACAGTTTTGCCCAGCTCTTTCTTGTTGCTTAGTTGGTAATGGACACACTACAGGGTAAAACTTGCCATACAACAATTTCATCAATTTCATACAACAATTTCATTAGGGCTCCTAAGAATATGTATTTGTAATAAGCTTTATTTTTGTTTAGCTCCCCTTTAGATTTCTAGGGGTACAGCTACCCTGACTGATTTTGTGTCACAGCAAGAAGACTGGAGGAACTCTCTCCTATCCCCACTCCAGACTGGATCTTACCCTGTCATTTGCAGGCAGAGAGTTGCAAGCAACCCACTTGAACTGTGAATGAAGCTGCAAATGCCAGAATTTGGTCAGTCTTTTATGCTTTTGCTTTCAGCCAAACTACCTAAAGCACTGGGATGCAGACACTGAAGAATCAGATATAAGTGTGCTCCCATTTTAACCTCTTGTTTATAGTTCATATTAAAGTTTCTTGAAAGCTGCACTTTTGAGAATGAAATTTCTCCATTTTGGTTTTGGCTAGGGGATCTTCTGCTTGCTTGAGGGGTTTGTTTGTGGTGTTTTTATATTTGAAGAAATGCAGTTCAGCTATTTTAACAAGCAAAATGTTAAACACCTATTTCCCTTATATATACTGTGATTTTTAAATTTTAGTTGATTTTTTAAAGCTGGAATGACAAAGGGTTAAGAGTTAAAATCCAGAATGAAAACTGAGAATTCTTACCAAGAATAAGGGACTGTGCTTGTCTTGGAGAGAAAATATTCTGGTTTCAACATGACACATGAGCCCAAGCAAACTGAGCACTGACCACATGCAGTAGATTTTTTTGTTTGTGTTTTTGCTGAACTAAGAAAGGATGCACCCAAGGGAGAGATTAACAAACTGAGGCTACTCAGTTCACAATGTTTGTTGTCCAAGTCACAGAGCAACAAAGAAAAAAATGCCACAAAGCCCAAATATTCTAAAACCCTATTGATTTTAACTTACTTCATGCTTCTAAAGTCTAGAAAAAGATAAGCTGCAAGGCCAAAAGACCAGGAATACTAAAAGTAGAGCTGCAGATGTCTGTGCCTATTCCCAAACACCAACCTTCCCCAGCATTTCTTTTTTAAATTCTTCTTTTTGCAAAAAAAAAACTAGGAAGAGCATTACCTCAGAAAGGTGAACACTCTCAAACTTGACATGCCCAGTTTTCTTACCCTACCAGCCTCACAGAAACTATCTTTTTGAATAGGCCCTAAATTAGTGTTTAGGGTTTATTTTTTTGCCCCCAAGATCAAGATGACTGTCTGTGGTTTTGTGATGTCAGTAATTAGCACAATAAATCATTGTTCTGCTCCAGTGAGATGTTATGCCAGCACATATTACCGAGTCCTACACCGGACATAAAAAACCAACAAAACCAAAACCAACAGAAGGACAGGATTTCCAAAAGCATCCAGCACTGGTTGAATTTTTACACCCATAGGAGTCAGGGGTAGTTTAAAGCAAAAATTAAAACCCCCAAACCCAAACAACCAGAACATTGGTTTGTACCATATTATAATGATGCAGTATTAGGCTGAAAGAAACCCTGAGCAATCAGGGTTCCAGTGTTGGCATTCACTTGTAAAAGTCATTTGGCATGAGATACCAGAGGGAGACAAGCAGATACTGATCACTGGGGCAAACTGCACATCTCCAGGGGTCACCTCCCTAACAGCATTGAGGACAGCATTGTTTTCGCTCTCCTAGTGTGAGAGCACTCTGGAGAGATCACAAAACAGCTGAAATGTTCTTGTGACATGAAACTGGGGCCTGGATTATTTAAATATTTAGAGTGTCTCCCTGGAGTATTTAACCCTTCTGACTGCATGTATTGAAGATGGCTGATGCAGTGTGCTCCAGAATTAGGAAAATTACTTCTGTCTCATCCTAATGTGTGAGTACAAGGAAAATTCACATGAAAGATCTGTGGCATCACACATAAGACTACACAGGCCCACAAGGTCATGACTGCATCTCCTCTATAATCCCAATATATTCAAGAAAAAAACTGCTACAGAAATCTGCAAAACCTAGTTCTGAACACTGTGTTACACCTAGAAGAATGCTTCACTATAAACAGTTGCTTTCACACCTCTGCAAAGCACATGGGCTTTTTCACTTGAGTAATGCTTGAGAATTGTAAAGAAAAGTCTTCTATGCAAAAGCTGGAAGCCAGGGCAACTCTGTTTGCAATTCTCCCAGGCATGGGGATTAAATGAAATGCAGATCTGTAAATTCAAGATCATTACAATGCCACAAAGTCTAAGGCACTCAAATCACCTTCAGATGTTGCTGCTGTTAAAATTAACAATAACAGGAGCACAGTTGCTAATGTTAGGACAGCAGACTCAGAAGGCCAGTCTATGAAAAAGATTTTGCCACTACAACAGTGTAACTATTTTGGCATGAGTTTCTACTGGAGTTGCAACTTATCAGCTGGAAAAAAAAGCTTTTATTGTTAGAGGTTATACCCTCCCCAAGCAAAATAGAATACATTGGCCAAAGCTTTTTTTTTTTTTTCCTGGTACAACCATGTCTACACTAGGGCTTTTGCCAATATACACATGCAGCCAAAAATCACACCTCCAACTGACATTACTATACTGGCAAGTGTTTCTAGCTCTGGCCTTAAAGCAGTTATTTGTTCAATCATTGCTTTCCACATTCATCCCTCACCCTAAAAATACTTTACTTCTTTACAGGTAAAAAGATGGGGAAAAACCAATCTATCACCTTAGGTCTTATTCATCTGTTTCTTATATAAGGGAAGGATATTTCTTCTGCCTTTGCAGAAGTTGAATTCCTCCTTCCCTTACAAAAGCAGAATAAACATGGTGGGGGGGGCTGGTGAGGGCAGGTGGAGAGCATGAATCTTTAACCGCACTGCAGAACAAACAAATAAAAGTTCAGGTCAGCCCTTGCTCATCTTGCAACAGGGGCAGAGAAACAGAGAAAGAACAGAATTCTCTCAGTCCTAATGACTGCTTGTTGCCATTCTCTACATACCAAAGTGACTGCAGTGCCTCAGCTTTGAAAGTGCTATTTCTGTTCCTTTTGCTGTTTCTGCTAAAGCAGATTCTTCCATAAGCAAAAAGTCAAACAATCTTCACTCTTAGAGTTCACACAGAAAGCAATACTATAAAAGGGGGCATAATTAATACAAAACCAGGGGGTAAGGGGAGAGAAGAAGGAGAAAAGAAATGTCTTTTCAGAAAACCTCAGGCTACCCTCCACGAGAAGATGATTTTCCTGTGACTTGTCTTGGTCTGAAATTATAAAAACAACTATATATTTCAAAGCACATTTGTTTTCAATAGTTGCAAAATTTTTTTGCAAAAAAATTATCAAAACAATGGCTTTAAACATAGTATGGGAAAATAGAGCCTAAAGTGTTTCATTTTACTTCTAAAGCAGCAGTATAATATTTTCTTAATATCCTTCACCTCTCCAAGCTGTTTCCTGTGGTTTGTCCTAAAATTTACCCTTGTCAGCCTAAATGGAAGTGTCAACTACGCGTGAAGTCAACTTGCTCTTGGACTGAAAACAACCGTACCCTTTTAAAATGCCATGACTGCAGCATCACTAGAGAAGGCTAAACCTGTGTGTTTTTAGAGATAGAACTTGCTTCTCCTTCTCCAGGTCGGTATTTTTTCCAAGCTAAGGGTCAGAGAAGTCGATTTGGGAAACACCACATTATTTCTGCTTGTGCTGCTTCTGTTCTGCCCATGTTCAAACAGTTAAGTAGAGACTAGAAGATGCATAGAGCATTTGGCTTGATATTAAATTAAATAAAATTTTCCCTTGGAAACTGTTTAGCAGAGCCTGCAGAAAAGCAGTTGTAACTGCACCTGGAATACTCTTAAGTTTTAGGGAAATTTCCATGTCATGCACTGCTTTAATGCACCACTGGCACACGTAACCTGCAGAACTCAGATGCAGATACAGATTCCAAGGTGTTGAAACATCCACACTCAGGGTTTTGGTTTAAGCTCCTCAACAGTAAAAGATTTCTTTACTTCTGAGCACGTAATGATACTTTACAAGTACTGAGCTCTGCCATAACTCTTTACAGGACAGAAAAACCTGAACCTTTCATTGTGCAAGTAACTCCCCAGATTACCAAAGGAAAGTGAGCCCCATGGCCAGCCCATCTGATGCAGGGAGAGTGACATCCGGACGTGTTTAGAGTATCAACACCTCCAACCAGGCTTCGTGCTGCCAGGAGCTTTTTCCTGTTTGGATTCAAATGTAAAGACACCTGGGACCAAACGCAAATGATCTCTTTCGATTTCATCCACGGTGACGTCAGGTGAGGGCGGCCTGACAGCACCCTGAGGAGCCAACACACACAGCCCGCCTTACTTGGGGCTGCTCAGGTTCCCCTATGCTGTTCCCTCAGCCCTGCGTTTCTCTCAAGTACTTGCTGCCAGCTGCATTGAACTGCACACAGAAGAACAATATGCAATAAACAGGCATCATTAGAGAAATGTTCTTTTTCTTATTACAGAAAAGTTGAGAACTTTCACAATATCTTGAAACGCTGCTCAGAAATTACCTCTTCAGCTTGGCATCCGTTCCCTCTTTAGGAACAAAACAACCCCAGCAATTACAGGAAGAAGGCAAAATGACATAACTAAACCAAGAAAGCCTTTTATCTATTCATCTCACAAGGTTTTGTTTGGTTTTTTTTTTAAACTACTTCTTAAAGGCTTGAAAAAAAAAGCATTAGGTGCTCTTTGCACGCAGAACATTTATGACCTTGTTCAACTTCTTCAATATATTTCTTACTAATGCTTGCTGTATTAATGGACTCAGCCCAAGAACTAGTAATGTTGAGCTTTTTAATTGCTTTACACAATTAAATGCTAATGTTTCAATCATTAATAAGAACACTCAGTAGCGTGCTTTGGAGCACAATGTAAGCAATGTATTAAAAACAAATGCTTCACCAGGTTCCTACCTTTCACTTTTTATAAGTAGTTCAGAAAAAGAAGCCTAAAAATAAATAGCATTTACTGTCACTGAAGAAAGTGCTGCAGTAAAGAGCAGCAAACAACTGGGAGACACAATTATAACCTCCACCCCTTACAGCCTTCACAGAGCCTTTGCTATTGCTGTCTATGTAAGCAGAGCAGAGCTGTCTGCTTCAGGGTTAGAGTTTTCTTGGAAATGTTTACTATAATAAGAGAATTTTCTGTTCTTTTTCTTTTAATCACAACACTGTCCAGTTCTGAGACCTGAATTGATGCAAAAAAAATAAAAAACTCAGATGACATTTCAAGGAATTTAATAATCAGATGCCTCATTGCACAGCCTGGGAGTGTGCTTCACATTATATTAAAATTATTGACATCCAGTCATGTTATGGCAAAAAGAGCTGACACCATGCTTGGTTACAGCTGTTGCCACAACAGTAGTTATTTGGCAAATGATGTGAAAGAGGACAAAGTGCTATTGTGAGCTTACACCAAGCTTTTACACATTATGTCTCCAGTTCATAAAGAGGAAGGGAAGAAAAGAAATGCCGCCTTTTTTTGGAGCAATCACATTGTGATTCTAAGTGAGTATGTTTGTCAAAAGACGTCAAAACCATCTCCAAATGACAGGCTATAAAAACCACAGAAGGGGATGGAGGGGAAGCCCAAGACTCCTGCAAGAAACGCAACTAAAAACTTTGCGTAAATAAAATGGGGTAAGTCAGAAAAAAAGATGGACAAAGAGATCTCGGAAAGTAAATCTGCTTTTTCTCCTACAAGGAGCAGTAGGTTTCAACTGCAACTTTGTGGAAAGTACCAAGAATGGGTCACACTCTGAAAAAGGCCACTTGTGCTCCCAAAGGAGTGTCTGCCACAGGTTGGTTGCTCTTGAAATTCAGGTCTTCGTGAGTGTGCTGAAATGCCTGTATGTCTACTTTCTTTGTGAGTCCATCCACATTACAGAGAAAAGGGGCTTACAACTGACTAAAACACTTGCATCTCATATTTTATTTCCCTCCATCAAGGAGCTGAAGAGCCTGCCTTACAACAGAAATGGTTTCCCAGTAAAATAATCAACAACAATGTTGGAACTCTGTTCCTTGAAAGGAGGTTTGTCTCTGTGCCCCAGCGAGCGAGCAGAGGAAAAATCAGCTGCTACACATTAAGGAAAAAGTAACACATTTAAAACAAAACAAAAAACAAAGGGAAAGGAAAAATAATTTTCACTCAGTAGTTAATTGCAAAAACATGGTGGAAGAGAAAGAAGGCTCAAGAGAAACTCCAGGCCTTCTTGCATCTAAATCAGCCATTTTGCACTTACAACAGAAATGCTTCAATGCTGGTTGGTGCAGAGATGTGTCTGTGATCTTATAAATTAATTTACTGACCCTGATGTTTTTTCCGTCCTAATACAATATTACCCTAAACCCCTCCTCCCATCTAGTTGAGTTCTAAACATAACCTAGAATTCATTTTGATGTCTCTGATACTGAGACCCCTTCTCTGTATTGATCCAAAATGAAAAATTCAGATGAGAGAAAACAGCCAAACAGTTGACCTATGTGAGTATTGACTATTGTCTACAAGAAAAAGTTGCCTCTTTCCAGAAAACTTGAACCACCATGTAGTATTGAAGATGCAAAAGTGATTTCCTCTTGTAAGAACAAGGTATCATGTGTTTGCTTTTGCCAAAGGCTGATTTTAACAGTAGCCACTGGAACATATGTATAAAGAAAAGCAGGACTAAATAATTTTTAAAATTTCTTGTAACACTAGTTATTAGCACACCACATGCATGCAGCATAATTATAGCACTTGTTTACTTTTAAAATGTGGGAAAACACTAGAAAATATTTTTAAACTAATTTTTTCCTTTCTTCCTTGTTCTTTATTCTCCACTTATTATTTAAATATGCTTCTGCAGAGGGGAATCACACACACCAAGAAAACTGCAAAGTGAAACTGAATATAAACAGAAAGTGACTGATCTCATTTCATTGAGCAAGAGGGTTGAAGGCCAGAAAAGAAATAAATTGCTTAAGGGGTGGGATGTTAAGCAAATATTTATACAATTTTCCAGTTTTTATCAAACATAAAATATAATCTAATAATCATCTAAGGAATGTTTTGAGAACATTTTCCCTTAAGTATTACTCAACATTTAGACATGGATGATCAAAAAGTCGAGACCCACTCCCACCAAACATACAACAGTATTTATCTCAAGCCCTCCCGAGTAGGAAAGATTATAAGGATTAAGTTTCAAGCTTGTGCAATTGTCTTTAGACAAACACAACAATATGCAATAAACTAGTATTCCCCAGATGACTTTATGAGAAAAAAAACAAACAACTAAACCACGCTAATGACAATTAAGACTGAAAGAAAAGAAGAGCCAAATAAGTAACAATGTAGGACAAAGAGGCCCCCTTGAAAGATGTATTAGCATGGAAGCCATCAAATCAGGGGGTGGTGGCTTTCTATGTGGGAAGGCATTCTCTGGGGCCACTTCTTGGCTTCCTCCTCACAAAGCAGTTCATTCCTTAAAATGATGATACATATTCTCAGGGTTTGGATCAAAGAAAGCAGGGTACAGTGGGTCTCAAACTGAAGTCAGTCTCAGAACTCAATAGTTTAGGGCCAAGTTTAAGAGCCCTCCCAACCAATCTCTATTATCCAGCTCAGTCACAATAATATTTTCCTATTAAACCTGTATTTAATTGGGTCAGTGGAGCAAGAGGACAAAACAGAAACTGTACTGTAAGCTAGTCTCTGCATTTACAAAACAGCTTTTCTCTGGTATCTTGAGCACCTGCTCCTCCTCCCAGATTCAGACAACAAGCACTTGGGCACAAAGTTTTCAACTGATTTTGAAGAACAGAACAGTATGCATACAAAAATCAATGCCTGAAAGAGGAGCATGGGTTCATTCAACATTCCCTGCTCCAGCTCTGTTGCCCATTTACAGGGAGCATCTCTGAGATGAGATCCCTATTTCCTTAGCTGACTCGCTAAGGACCTCAAGCACTTCTAATAGCATTTGTGTAGTTTCCTCCAAAACAACATTACATGTGTGAATTCTAAATTAATATAATTCCAAATCATATAATTCCAAATACTCCATCTTACTCTGAAGAGGACACTGGGAATTTACTAAGAAAAAAGATCCTTGTGAGCAATCCTTACATGAAGAATTATAAATGGTTCATCTCATTTGATCACTTAAATTCCTCAAAAAGGAATCACCGGATGGAACTGGCATGTGGGAGCTTGATTCTCTCACTCCTTGATTGTAGAGCTTTACTAATTATTCCATGAAAGTATGACCAACCAAGTGCACCAGCAAAAGAGATGTTCTATAAAGAACACTCTTCATGAAAATGATGCTCTACAACATCATCACCAGATACCGCATTAAGACCTCATTCTACTCCAGCTTTCAACATGTGCCTGATACACAAACTGTCTAACAACCTTTCTTCCAACTTTACAGCTAAGACCACCATCATTTCAGTGGATATTTCAACAAAACGCAATTGAAATCCTCGTTTTTATTTTCTTTTTAATCAGGAGTTGGACAGTAAAATCCTGGCATTTCAAAGGCTCACTATGTATGTTTTTGGTCATTGAGTTACTATACCAGATAGAATTTTTATGTATTCCCAGAGTACCTACATGGCTTTACCCATCCATGCTCTGTAATAAATTATGTTTCTTTTTATTTCTGCACAGGTGAGAGGTGATAGTGACAAAGGTAATTCTGGCCAGAAGAAGTGATTGTCTACCTTCATCCCTGAGCCTACACATCTCTCCTCCACACCTCCTTTGACAAGGAAATAGCAGAGCTGTGATAGTAAGTCATAAAACATTGCATTTGTAAGGATCTACTTCTGCTTTGAGGAGCCCTAAAGTAGTTAAGAGATGTTTGTAAAGTCCTGATCAATTGCAGGTCGACAGCAGCCAGAAATAATATATCACAGACCACAGCAAACTATAGGGACATCATTTCTGACAGAAGCAGTAAGGAGAGATTGATAAGGAAGAAGTTGCCTGGGCTGGCACACCAAATTTAACATTACTGCTCTTCTCTCTCTCTCTATATATACATAGTTCATCATTATGTCTCCAGGGATGTGTTAATTCTACTTGTTGAACCAACTCAAACACTCTTTTCTGTCTACAACAAATCAAAAATGTTACCCAACATAAGATGAGCTTGTCACCTGTAGCCCTCAAAATTATATCTGAAGAAGACAACAAAGAATGGATACCTCCTCTTTCTCCCAGCTATGTTCAATAGCTGAGGAGATGAGGTATGCACTTGCTAATGGACTATTATGGGAAACCAGATACTCCACACCCCTCTAGTCTAAATTCTTCCCATGCTTCTCTTTCACCCCTTCTAAATCCATGACTCCATGGATTTAAGCCATGAGTCCAAACCAGGATGGGCACTGCTACCAGTCAGTCTATCACTCACAAACTCTCATCAGGTCATGTGAGGACCATGCACAGATTAATTAAAGGCATTTTCTCTTGGAATGCTTTGCTGTGATATGGAACATTATCCTCATTTTAGAGATGCACAGAAACAGATGTGTTCACAGTCACCCAAGATATACCCAGGACAAAGCTAAGAATCAAATATCAGTAGCCAAGTTTCTGATTGTTTTTACTGGATTGGGATGGCAAAAAAAACCAAACCTCAAGTCCTTTATAAGATTAGAAATAAGTTAGATACACAATATCTCAAAATCAAAAGGCAGTACATCATGAAGCCTATAGAAATATACCAATGCTTAATATTCAACTTACATGGAATATCTATGAAAAGACTATAAAAGGAAGAGTTATAGCTGAGTCTTTTGTATTATTTTAAATATTTTATCTATGAAAATATTGTATATTTTGAAATATATATAATAGCTCATAAAATGAGATGTTTTCTTCTCTTTGCTCATGCACTTGAAAATACTTTATCTCTAGAATTCATGACAACATAAAAAAAGTCTTAGCAAAAAAGTCTTCTTTCTTCATACCTCAAAATTAAGAAAACCCCAATAATATAATTAGCTTGCCTTTGAAGTAGATTTAAAGACTTTGAAAGCTATTTCCTCATGTCTCTAGGAGTAAATGGAAAGCAAACACATTTCAGCATACGGATTATGTTAGTGGGTATACCCCCAGTGCCCCTGATTACATCTGCATGATGTAGGACAGAAATCAAAATGAACAGAAACCAAGCTGTGGTGTGAAGCTCAAGACTCCTCCAGCCTTGTGGACCTGTCAACTCACTCTCAGCCACACAAATTCCACAAGTCCTTTCCCCTCCCTGTCTACCATCAATGCCAGCCAGGCCTTCACGTGGTGATAAATCCAATTCTATCTCCTCATAAAACACAATGAGAAGCAAGACTGAGTCCTCCAATAATGATTCCAAATTCTGGGCATCTTAAGCACAAGTTGTTAAGTAAAACACTAAAATGAACATTACTGTTTTAATATGGGACTGTGTGATCTTTTGCCTCCTTACAAATGTGCCAGCAAAAAAGATTTTACTTGTCAATGGATTTTTATTGGTTTTATTGGTTTATTTTGGTTGTTACTTTTTGGCGCTCAAGAGGGATACTTTGGGGAAACTGAAATATTGACCAACTGCCTTTGTTTCTAGAACAAATACACTCATTCGCCTCTATCCCTTGAATAAGATTGGGCTTTGCTGTTACTGTCTGTTTCATTCTGCTTAAGAATTGCTGAAAATAAAAGTAAATTAAATCAACTGTACGAGAAAGCAACTTCTTGTCTCCAAAGTTTTGAAATTACTGAACCATCTCATATTTAATAATTCAGACTCAGCCCTTTAAATTTTGTCCAGGAAAATAAGATGCTCTTTATATTTCAAAGATGTCTTCACAAAAGTCTGCAGTGCTGGATTTTCTGACGCAGGATGATTATAAAACCCCCTTTTGTTCTCATAACTTCATGATGTATATCTATAACTCCTTCTTGTTTGTGAAGATAAGACCGGCCTTGTCTCTCTAAATGCCTTTTCAAAGGAAGATTCACAGTTGTTTGACTTTTGATCTGTGTGGCAACTAGCTCGACCACCTGCACTGGGTTTGAGCAGTTACTGAGCTTGCTTTGTACCAGCTTATGAACACAGCAAGCCTTTGACACCAGAACAAGCCGATGTGTGAATACACCAATTTACAATGTAAATACAGGGTCCAACAATATGGGCATCTTTAATGGCCAAATGTGTAAAGTGCATATATTGTTTACTGATTATATCATTAAATAAAACAGATGGCTCATATTCTCCATCCACCTACAGTGGATTAAAACACAATGGTGTAATAGTCTGGTAAACTGGTAATGTGAAACATTGCTTTGTACTGGTGTGGTAGCATAAATAGCTGTTCACAAACGAGGTACAAAGCTCCACTGCCACTAGGAGTAATTAGCTTAAGGCTGTACTGAAAGAACGCTACCTTCACAATCAACACGTGTGTGCCATTCACGCTGAAAACTGCCTTTGAGAAATCCAGCGGTGACAGAAAGTAGTGAGGAAGTTTCTTGGCATGGATAAAGTAGACCATATGCTTCCCAACATCCAGGCAAGATTGGACACACTTAGAATCATGTTTCTCAAACAATTCCCTATTTAAACGCATTATTTGCGGCCATGATAAGCATGTCAGAGAAACAACAGTTTGTTTTTTTTCACTTGCACAAGCATTTTTATCAGGAGGAAGGTGGGGAGTTGGTGCAAAAATAATTTTAAGATGCAATTTCTTTTCAAGAAGAAAAATTGGTGTTGCAATCTTAAATCACTAGATCTACTAAATAAGTAAAAGAAAATATGAAGACTTCGCTCTAACTCACAGATGTTACAAAAACATCCTGGAATATACTTTGGTTAATATAGCAAATTCCAAGCTAAACAAGAGCTCTGAGGTGATAAATGCTACACAGTGAGATCCTGCATGAATTATTTTAGAGCTACACAAATCTTGCAGAGAAATACCAGTGTTTGTGGCAAAATAATTTTTCTCTGTCTTTCTCGTTTTTCTCAATTTCTGCATTGACTTCTCTTTGCCTTCTTGATTAGATTCAAGTCAGAGAACCATAGAATGGCTTGGGTTGGGTCTTCCATGTTAGTTAAAAAGCCAGTCAGAATTAGGAAATTTTCATCCTTCCTATCACCGAGTAATTTCTCACTGTATGGCCACACTTTCTCATTCATGATTTTGTTATTCTTCAGAGAGCTGCTCAGCAGGTTAGTGATGTGTGAACATTTCTTCTGCAGTTTTAAAGGTCCAATACAACATATTACATGCTAGCAGGGATATAAATTCTTCCTCAGTTTTGATATTGTCCCACAGCGGCACTAATTTATCTGCAACAAACACTGAGTGATCCCCCAAAGTCATAATTTATGGCCTTCTTTGTAAAACTACAATAACAGCAACAGCAACAATAAGACACCACCCACCCCACCCCACCCAAGCTTTGCTCAAACTAAAAGAGTTCCTTGTTCAACATTAGGGCTACAGATGAGCAAACTACTTACAAAACTATGACTTGCAGGTTCAGATCCTGAGTTTTGTGGTGGAACAGCACTGACTGACTTCAACAAAAATTGTACTCAGCTGAGTTTTCCTTTCCCCAGTTGTTGGTCACTTAATCTCTTATGCCTCTTGAGCACAGCCAAAAGTCCGACCTGCTACTATGAACTAGACTGAAAATGATATTGTCTAAAAGATTAGCTAATAAGGACAAGATTCTGATATCACAGCAGTTTTAACTCAGTTTGATGACTTCATTGTTTTCTTAAAGATGAAGTTCTTAGTGTGCGATCAGATAATGCTGCAAAGCCAAATTAACTTTGCTTTTATTAAAAACCAACAATTTCAATCAAGTGTGGCAAGAAAAGTGCCAAGTGCCACTGGAAATCATACTCAGAACGCACAAAGGAGGTTTTTTACCTGACAGAAGATAAGGCAAATCAATTTGCATTCCTCCATTTGTTTCCAAACACTATCTCTGTCCAAAATACTGGGGTGTCTATAAGCAAGGGTGGGAGAAACTAGTTAAAATTTTGTTTGTTTGACACAATTACTGTCTTTTTCTTTAAGTCTTTAGAATTGCTGCCAAAAAAGTTAAATCTCGGTATTTTGCAGATTTTGGGTTTCAAATGCCGCAGCATAGTATACAGTCTAGTTTTAGTCCAGATATGCAATCTTATGAGAATGATTTAATTTTGGTGTCTTTTGTTGCAAAGCTCCATGACACCTACACATGAAGGTACTGTTTGGAGAGGCTGATCTTCCAGGATTTGCCTATTGGAACAACATCCAACTCTTCTATTTTTACATTCCTGTACACCATCAAAAGGCTTGGCTTGATGAAAACTACAAACTGTAATTTAATTCTGTACACTTTTATTTATGTTCTCTAATTCTTAAAAAGTTGAGCAGAATTTCTTTCCACAGCACAAGTCATCAGAAATTTCCTCACATGTACCAGCACATAAAAGCTCTCTGTCTACCCAGGAAAAATGATTTGGGCTAAACATTAGGGAAAATTTGGAAATATCTGACTGAAGAGATGGGGAATGTTGATCAGTGGAGAGCAAGCCAAACAAGTATCTGTCAGGATTAAAACAGGGTCAGTCAATCCCGCCCTAACACAAAGGGATGAACTTTTCTGAAATCATTTCCAATCTGGTTCTATTTCCTTTGATAAAAACATGGATTAAAATGAAGTGACCCAGTGGCAAGACATCATGCATATCTGTGTTCACTAAATGTTGCATTCAGGAATTTATGGCTTAAACACCGCAGGAAATGGAATGTGTAAAATTCAACCTGTATTGTTCTTTCACAGTTATGGTGTGAGTGGTGTCAAGAACATGATCCCTAAACAACTGCTGGCCTTAAAGAGTTTGACTTAATTGATTTCTGAAGAGTTGTCTCCAATTATTTCAGCAATTACTAATGCCATCTTTTGCTAACAGTTTCTCTCCTTCACATAAACAATCCTACCATATTCAGAATATGTTCACTGCCTTCACTATTCCTGAATATCACATCGGAGAGAACTCATACCTCTGGAACCTCCTTGAAGGATACCTGCTGTGGTTCAGACATGACAGTGCTGATGTGAAATGCCTTTTGTTTCACTCATGACACTGTGAAACCTATTTAGTCTCTGGCTGTTTAATGGTAGCCAACACAACCCAGTACAGAAAACAACCACAAAGGGTTACATGATACTTAACCCATGCTTTACATTGCTGGTGTATGCAGTCTAGGACTAGCTAGGATAATTATCCATTGGGATCCTGCTTTCCTGCAGAAACACAACTGTGTGTTAATGTCCTTTCCAGCTGTTCAGCTGGACACGAGTAGACAGAAGGGGAGCAAATGAGATAGCAATTCCAGATGATAGAAAGAGGGAATGGAGGGAACAGAACAATGACCATTGTACACTTCAATAAGGAATGGAAAAAGAGAATTAGAAATGTGGTCTGAAGAGTGCTGAGAACCCTGCTCATAATGGACATAGTGTAGGCAGCTTGACATGTGGATAAAGCTTTCCAGCAATCTGAAAAATGAAACAATGCAACCATACAAATGCTCTTACCTCACTGAATGAGGGACATCCCCTTCTAAAGCTGCCTGGGCACAAGGAGATTAAAACACTGACTTACTTTATCCTATGCATTTAAGTTACTAGATGTAAAGATCAATCATGATGTTCCTTTTTTCTTCCAGGTTTGAAGAAAACTTAACTCTGTATCATTTAGGTTGTTAGAGATGAAGGTTTGCAAAGGCTACGGTGGCATTAAACTAATCCCAGCTACATGCCTGCAATGTTGAAATTGGTCCCTTTCTGTAAGGCATTCAGTACCTGTGGCCTGGAACTCTCCATGTACACTGATGCTGGTGGTTAAATAGCAGCTCAAAGACTTCTGCACCCTCCATGGTGCATGAGCTGAACAGTATTTCTAACGTGAATGAAAGCAGGGCAAGATTTTTCAAAGGTATTGTGGAAAGAGCACACACACAACACTGCCTGAGAAAGATGAGTAAGGTTCAGAAAATGGTTTTCCATTGATTATTAAAAATAAGAAATACATCTTACATGCACTGGATTACATCATACCTAAACTAAGGACAGGGAACCCACATTGTCCCAAACTACTTTAAAATATTTGCTGTTCAGACCTAAAGGTACATTTCCTGTTTTTGGGTTGGACTCCTAATGATGAAGAATGCTCACCCTTGGGAATTTTGCTGATGACACATTTATGTTTTCCAGATGTTTTGTCCATCACTTCAACAAAGAAACAAGGTTTCTTTTTAAAGTCAGAGACAAAGCGAGGAACAACTAGGTACTACTTAATGCCAAGGTTTAATCTGGAGTAACTAGCAGTATGTTCCTTACCCAAGAACTAGATTGTGATTAACAGCACCACAGAGCTTATCAGTTTCCTTCTGAAAAGATTCAACAGTTCATAATTGATAAAGGTTAGCTGCATAACAAAATACAGACATACAATAATATAAGAATCAAGTAACTATATCAAATGCCCAAAAGTCACGAAAATCATTAAAAAAGTTATAATACTGACAGTAACAAGCACTAAAACACCCTGTATGTATTTTATGGCTTCCAGTTAACAACAGAAATATTAAGGACGTGGTTTGCAAGGAGCACAATAAAAGCTATGCCGCCCCAAGAGATGACCCAGAATCATTCTGCCACTTACTCCCCCCCTCTTATTCAGTCTCCCTCAAGTTAAGGGAATTGCTCCTCTGGTTTAAGTTAACCATATGCTTAAATATGTTCCTGAATCAAGGTCTAAATTACTGAAGTAAACAGCTGCAGCTGTAAATATTCAACATGGAGCAGACATGCTGCTAGAGGATTTACCATTTCAATAATTTTTCAGTGTAGAAATATATCTTGAAGTAAAAATAGAAATGTATGTACCAAAAAAGTTGCTGAAACAATTTCTACTCAAACTTCTATTGGCTTGAGACCAAATATCCTGGAAAGAGGAACTCCTCTATTAACATGAAAACAAGGCAAATGTAGCTGTATGTTAAACTCCACTCAGGATCAGTGATACAGAGACCTGCCTTCAGAAAACTGCAGAGACTCAACAGTCATGGCTAAGTATGACTGAGACAGACTTTAGCTCAGAAGAAAATCAGTTTTTTGTCATGCACTTTTGGGGATGGAAACAGAGATTGGTAGGGAATTGAGGAAAAAGGCAGTGGTAACACTCACTCACTGTTTGGGTTTGTGCCCATGTGGAAATGACTGTCCCTGATGCTGTTCTTAACATATGGAAACGTGGGCTTTGTAGCCAAGCAAGGAGGCAGAACAGACATTCTTAACTTTGCACATCTCTAGGAGTGAGAGAAAGCAACAAAGAAGTCCAGTGCATCTGCTGGATGGTCATGGCTCAGATCAGTAGGTGGAGGCAGAGCACTCCATGCCCTGCTTAAAAACTGCCCTACACCAAGTGTCCCCTCAGCCCAATGACCACAACATCACCACTGCTGAGGCTGTTTGAGAACTGCTAGAAAGAAACTGCAATCCAGGCCCAAACTCTGAAGGCCAATTCTAAAAATCATGTTTTAAATCACTTCTGCTTAGGACCAGAGGCAATGAACACAAGCTGGATGCTGGGAAATTTCAGTGAGATACCTGGAGAAATTGCTCATTTCAGCTGCTAGTGGAACAGATTGCTCAGACAGGCATTGGTATCTCCAAACTTGGATGTGTTTGAAACGTGACTGGAGGAGAGTCTGAGCAACCTACTCTGATGAGACTTGCTTTGAACAGGAGGTTGGACCAGATGACCTCTAGAGGTCCCTTCCAACCTAAACTGTCTACAATTCTGTGAAATCTTGAAAAATAACTGCAAGGTCTGAAATATCCTGGAGCTTGAAAGTAGAATGAACTTTGACTAGAAGTGATGCAAGAAGGAGGAATCTCAGAATTTTCCTGGAAAGAAGAGTGAAGAAGCTTGACCAGAACTAGCATTCCATTTCTGACTGCAGTCACATTGGTCATGCAGCTGTTGGCAAGCCACATAATAACCTGAGAGCTGAACTGAACCCTTACTGCTTCATTTCTGTCAGACAGAGGTAGTGTCTCTGGGCTGTTGGGAATCAAATTTTAAGTCTCTTTTATAAATGCAGATGTGTTCATAAGCTTCTCAAAACAATATTGATAACAATCCAGAACACTGAAATCTGAAGTTTAGAAGATTTTTGGCACAAAAATTTCCTGGTGAACCAGACGGGATAAAAAGTTGTTGTGGAGTGTAGCAACTGTTCTTCTAAAATATTTTCCCGCAATTCGAAGGGGGGTAGACAGAACTTATCTGCTAATGGAAAAAAGATTCAAATCTACTGAAATTTTTATCTGGTTACTTTTAGGTTCATTTGTTTCCCACTGGGCTGTGTGTGGCTTGGAGACTTTCCAAATTCTTTTCTTATAAGCTTTTCTAGGCTATTGGCTTAGGATATGGGCAAAACCCTGAAGATATTACAGAACATATTCTTTTCTACTTCTTTCTAGCGTACTGTGAACTCCCCAGTTCACACTGGGGTACAGGCCAAGGGACAGAGACCTGAGACAACCTATTCCAGTGCCTCTCCACACTTACAATAAAGAATTTCTTCCTAATATCTAATCTAAACATACTCTCCATCAGTTTGAAGCCATTCCCTGGTACCTAGTAATGCCATGCCATAAGAGGAATGTATTAGCTTAGCAGAACCTAAGCAGTTGCTACAGAAAAAAAAAACCAAAAACCCCATGAATGTATAGGTCATTTCTATGCGAGAATATTTAAAACCACTTATTACAAAAATATTCTTACCCAGATACCCAAAATATTGTGAGACAACAAATTCCAGTACATAAGGCTGGATACCTTATTGCTGGAGTAGCCAACTGGGATAGGAAGACCTGTCCCTATTATGCCACTGATTTCCATAGTGAGCAATGGCAACCTACAAAACCTGTCTCTGCTTTTATTCCCCATCTCTAGAACATTTTATGCACAAACACAAGGCCAGGGAATTTAGGTCATACAAAGGCAGTAATTTAGCCCTCTAGCTATCTAAATACCTGATCTCTTAATATATTCAGCCAGATTCAAAAGAGATGCTACTTTACCTTTCCCAGACAGGAAAATTAGAAGGAGTTAGGCATTAATTTGAAGCACAGGGTGTTAGCATGGCATATGACTCTAAGCATATCAGCAAATATATATTGTGGGAACAGCAACTACACTGAGCAATGTTCAATTTAATATTACCTTTTCTGTATAATATTGATGTGGAGAATGGTCCTCCAGTGTTTCATTTTATTGGTTCCAGTAATTATGTAAAACATTGAGTGCTGTGTACTGAAGTATACAGAAATTAGGACACAACTGTCAATCTGTGCTAATTATATTTCTTGCAGTTGTTTTTATCTAATACAAGCTGATTTCTTGGGGTCTGTATTTCATGATTATTCTTGTAACTAAACAAATTGGGATGATGCTGAGGCTGGGATAATGCTAGACCTTTCTACCCAACAGTCACAAACAAATGAAATTCACTGTAGGCCTATCAATTATGTGGTTTTAAACAACATCCTGAGAATTGTCTATTGCAAGCTGCTTCTATGCTGGCATTGCTTTTGGCACATTTACCTGACCTGAGCTTAAATCCTAACCTGCCTTTCATCTAGATGGGTGACTCAGCTCAGCATTTTTGTTGAAGAAAAAGGAAACCCAGGGCCTTTCTGACACACAGAAACATGCCATCGTGGTGTTCAACTACACAATCCTTTTGTCTGAAAAGAAGAGCCCAAATATATCTCAGAAAGATCATATTTTTCATTTGGCTTATGGAACACTTATAAACTAGGACTCCTAACTGTGATTCCCAAACACAAAACAAAGTCAAAGGTTATAGCATATGTTTTTGTTTCAGCTTCTCCAAATTACTTGCAAATGTATTCAAACACAATATGAGGAGATACTTTATTTTATTGAAAATAACAGACTACAGGGTGCTGCAAAAAAGGCTGGGGTACCTCAAGCATAAACATGGAAAGAATACATTGGTTTAGAAACCCATAAATCCTTATTTGAATCTGCCAACCTGAAAGCCAAGTAAAGCCCGAAAAAACTATTTTTCCTAAATGCTATGTCTGATTAAGCCATACTATTAAATGACAGCTGAACTTTAACATTAATATGATATTATTTAAATAACTGCATGATTTTTTTTACACTAAAATGATGAATGATTTTTGGACAGCTCAATTGACATAAAGCAAGAAACCCCTTTAATGAGATTTGACAAAATGGAGACATATGCAGAATATTCGTTACAGCTCATGTCGCAGAGCCCTTCCAGGGGAGACTTGGGTTTGGTTGGTGTCTTTTCTTTTCCTTCATTTTTTTTTATAGTTTATTTTGATTGTCTACAGTCACTGAACCATCCCTTTCAATTGCCACTTCCTTCCTCCATGGATTTTGAATTTAGCTCGTGTCATTTACATATTACTCTTAATCAGAGAATTTTATATGTTACATTTTGGAGTTGGAATTGTAAGAAATCTGTGGAATGAAGACAAGAAGTTGAGTCATTTCAACCTTTGTCAATGTGGTATACAAGGAATTAACAAAGGTATTTTTCTGAGGAGACTTACGGAGAAATAAAGCTTGTGTTAAAGGACAACATATGCGATTCCAGTTTTCACATTTCCTAAGCCAAGTGACAAATCAATGACTCCATTAAAAATTTCTCTCCTTTTTTTCCTTTTTTTTTTTTTCATAAGCAAAGTGCATTAAGCAAACACACAATATAAAAGCCTATGGCAAGGGTAATTTCAGACTGAAGTCTTCAGAGGATGCACTAAACTTTAAAACTGAACTTTCTTGGCACCCAGCACTGCTTATTAGAGGGATGCTTTTCTTCTTCAGGAAGCTGAATATACACAGAAACATGGACATCACAGAGAAGCTCAGGTGCTGTTTCACTGGGTGAAGAACACATATCAAGAGATGCCACTAATTCAAAACAATCTGTCAGAGAATGCATCGATGCAAATTTAAGGGGAGAAGTAATCAGTGGATAACTCTCTCCCTTCAGTCCCATGTAGAGTTTTAGGACATTGAACAATTTTCCTTTTTGTATCTCACCTCATTTTGATCCCAGGAACAATTTTCATAACTTTGAAAGAGTGGAAGAAACACGATAAACCCACAAGAGTTGACCGTATGTCTGCCCCATCTATTTAGGCAGAATTGCTAATTTTAAACTTTTCTCTGCCTATAAATTTATGCGGCCCCAAAACATTTACAAACTTTCTCATTTTAATAGGCAAACATGCCCCTCAAAACACTGAAATCACTCAATAATAAGAAACATGGGAAATCATCATCAAAAAAATCTTAATTTTAGAGCACACATCCAAAACCCCCCAAACAAATACGAAGAAACAAAGATGAGAAATCATTACAGGAGGGCTATCGTTCAGGCTACAGAAAACTCTTTCCATAGGCATGACAAAGCCTTCTATCATTCAAAGACATTCTACACAGCAGCCTGGGTAAAAATAAGTCAGGTACACCAGCAAAATGTTGAGGTAGAAGTAAAACTGAAAATAAAGGCATGGAGGGGGAGAAGAAGGAAAGAAAGAGCAGAAATGTCCCTACCTTGGCCTTACCTTCGCAACATTCCCGTCAAAATCCTGGAACTCTTCCCCAGGTTTGCATCTGCTTCTCTAAGCTGGGAAGAAAAGAGTCCCATTAAAGGTAAAAGGCACTTATACCCCATTCTGTACAAAGGACAGGGGTTTCTACAGTCTGTCAACTTCAGGTTTAATTTGGTAAAGCCACCAAAGCTCTGAAATTTAAAAATATTTTGTCTCATTTTCACCTACATAAACCCAGGGAAGGTTAGTCATTGAGGCAACAAAGGTGAGTCAGGATAAAGAGCAAAAAGCTTTACAAATAAAGGGCTGCAGGTAGAAGCTCTATACATTGTAATCCATAATTGCCACGTGTGTGTGTATTGGTTGTGTATATCAGTGAAAGGATCAAGGGATGTAGAGACAGCCACGTGCTGTGTTCCTGATGCTTTATGGAAAGAAAAACATATCTTTCTTCCACTGTTTTACAAAGACAGTAGTTTAAAGAAAGAAACAGAAATACAAAATATGTCCTTTTAGCAATTCTGTGTAAAAGAAATATGTCTATATTGCCCCTTAGATAGAAAACTTGTACTGACCTTACAGCAGCCACCTCTGGCCTGGCTGCTCAAATGCTTTGTGAATAGTATATTTATGGACAGAAGGAACAGCTGTACAGTATATATATTGGGTTTTTTTCATGTAAGGAGCTCTCACTCACGGAAACGACCATATTTGTAGTTTATTAAGACAAAGGAAGCCTACAGTTTACAGCTATACCTAATTATCTGTCTTGTTCTACAGCTCTTAAAAACATTGCAAAATAGAATTGGGAAGATGAAAAGTGATGAAGCAAATGAACTTCATGTTTATTTCTATTGCTTTTTAAAAGGGGCTAAAATGTCCCTTCTCTTATTGTGCTTATTAGTGTCCCACAAAAGGAAATCTAGAAATTAAGAAGATTATCGGAAGAATGAAGTTACTCTCCTATTACCTCTTTTGCCACTGGCAGCTAGAGGAGAGGTATCTTTTGACATTTTAGACATCTTGGAACCAGTGGGACATCAAAATCTACCGTAAAAAAATAATGTAATGATTATGACTATTTCAGTTATGAAATAGGAGGGACCACTGTTTCTAACATGCCCCAAAACACAGCTGTGTGTACATACATTAAAACACTCTTCTCCTTATGAAAGCTGAATATTTACCTCTTCATTATCAAATCAGATTGAAAGGATTACCTGAGTCATTGACTTCTTACTGAAAAAACTTTGTTGCAGTAGACAAAAATGCATCCTGTGTTACAAATCCGTCAAAACAGTAACAGTGCCAAGGAGAGTGGCAGTCTTCCAATAGCAAATCACCTTCACCATAACAAGCCACTATTATATCTTGAATATTTGAACAGCAGCAATATTAAACCCAGTCTCTATTCTGGAGCACAATATTGTAAATATTTGCTGCCAGATTTAATGCTGAAATTGGTAGTTGCAATCAATGTCACATAAACTTTTTGCATAATTTTTCCTCCTTATTCTTCTAAAACCTATTAAGAAAATACCAAGTAGAAACTGGCGCTGGATAGCACCAATCAAGTCTTGCTCTTAGCAATATCATATTCAGTGGGAAGGCTTGCTCTGACTCTCAGATCTCTGTAATTATGTGCTGTGATGGAACAAAGACGAGCTTTATATTCCAGGGAGGCCATTCCCTCATTTTTTCCTGATTCATCTAGACAATTGAAGCTCCAGAAAAGCAGTTTAGCCTGGTTTGACACAAGTAACAGAAGAAAAAACGTCACAATAATTTTTAAAAGGCTCATTAAAAAGCCAAGTTCTTATCTATGCTAGAAGGGAATCTGAAGTACAAATGTATGCTTTACATTGGTCTTTTATTATTCATAAAGATGCATTTAACACTTGGGGCTTCTCCTCCCTTTTCACAGAAAAGTAGCGCTCTCCTTTTTACTATTAAATGTTTGATCCTAACTTTCCTCTCTTGCTGCAGGATTCTACCTGACAGCTAGAATCAGTGCTGATAGTTAGGAAGGGAAAGCTGAATCTTAGAGGTTTGACAAACTCCTCTAAGCAAGACGACCTCATGTTTTTATGGTAATAAAAAAACCCACAAAATAAGGGAAAGAAACATTAAAAAAGAAACAAACACGTACACACATAGTTGGAAGATCTCTAGCTACCTCCCAAGAGAATGCTAAGAAAACACCTTTTCTTCCTGCTCTGGCAGGAAAAAAAACAACACACATGAAGAGTTTCAAACTGTAAGTTTGTTTTCATTTAAAACTGAATTATCTGATTGCAATTCTTCCACTATTTCTTTACCAAGACCATCACACCATAGAAGTGTGGAATGGAACTGGTGGAATAAATAGCATGTTTCACAGAACTGCTGTAGTGAAAACATTTTGAAACAGGCTTTGATATTAGCAATGGCAGATCTACATGGTGTTTAAATATAATATTAAGAATGAGAAAGCAGGAAGATGACCAAGATGCTGACATAGATATCTTGTCTGCCTTAGAAAAATTTTGATGTTTTCCTAAAAAATGTTGCATCTTTTAATGTCCTGTATAGTCCAGTTAACCCATCTGACTTGTAGCAGAGCTTTTATCCCTTGTCTTTGCCTTCAGAGGAAAAAAGCAGTTTTCCTCTATAGACAGGAAAATTCATACATGTAAATTTAACCAAACCAATGAAACATTAACTTATTTACATTTTGCTCATTAAAAAATCTTCCTAATTTTCCCAACATTGAATTGTTAAAGCTGACCATCACACTCAAGTTGACAATTGCATCCCAGAGGACAAGTTTATTCCCTGGTTGACAAAATAATAACTCAATGTATTGAATGTACAGATATTGTGCACTGATAGAACATCCTCTGGTCTGGTCTTTAAAAATCTCCAGAAAATGGGAAACTTGCCAAATTACCCAAGATCTTCCCTAAATGTTCATCTGAGTGTATACAGACTGCTGGGACAGGTCCACCCATGTAGCTCCACTGGAGATCTTCTCTGAATTCCCTAAAGAAAATATTTTAAGTGGCTTCTGATAAAAAACTTGGAATTTGAGATCTTTTGTTATGACAAGAGGTTTTTTTACTGCACTGTGGTGGAGTGTGTGTGTACTGAACTTTCCTAGAATACCCTTCTTATTTTTAGTCTTGCTTTTTGCATCTTACAGGTTTGCCATCAAAGAAATTTGCTCCTCAGGTGGAAAGCAATGAAAAGGAACAGTTATGCTATGAACCATGTGTACATTGAGTGATCAGAACTACATCCCTGGGATTTCTACGATCAGCAGAAAGGAATACATGGCATTCATCTCCATTGCCTAGGTTTTATTTGTCCAGCTAGAAGCAGAAAAGCATTTCAGACTCAGCAGTCACTGGGGATGTAAGAAGGGGAGGTGAAATAAGACACCAAGTTACCAGAACAAAATTTGGTCAATCCTCACAATTCATAGTTACATTTTGTGATTTAGGTATATTTAGTACTTTAAAGTAGCTAATGTCCAGGACTTCAGAAAGCAACTGGTACAGCTGGCAGAAAATGCCTCATTAATGCTGTTATAGGAAGCTTTACCAATCAAAGCTATACAGGTAAAGAAATGCCCTGGGACAGATAAAGGAGGTATTTTTAAGTGCCACTGGTGACCTAAGAGATGTGAGGAAGAACCTAGCTCTGAAAAAATTGGACACTTGGGAAAGTATCTGAACATATGTCAGGGACAGAAAGTCCTGATTCTGTGAGCAGAAACCAGACAGAGAGCCTGGGTTCCCCCATGGAAGTTCAGAGAACTTGTACACATTGGATGGGATGGGCTTCTGAGCACCTCCATTAACTCTGCACAGTGGAGCTGATCCCCATGGAGGCCACAAAAGCCTAAAGTGACACAGATATGTCACCTTGGCTGCAGAGACAGCATCAGCACCTGCTCTTCACACAGATCTGTCTAAGGGGCTGGTATTTGCATCTGCAGCTACCAAGAGCAAGGTTGCTCAACCATTTAGAAGCTCATTTATGATACTGAACTGTTTCACAGGAAGCCCAAAAAGTCATTGGAATTAACAGTATAACAAACCCTTCAAAGGACAGATTAGGACTGACCTAATTCTGATAGTGACAGAAAATTTGCTTCCAACAGCAGATTTGGTGACTACAGTGTGACTCCCCATCAGAGAGACTTGGCAGGAGGGGGCCCATGTAAGACACTCTGTAAGTTCTCCACTGCAGATGGTGGTTATATCTCATCTGGATTATTTTTGCATGCACAAAGCACTAGCTCAATGCAAATAAAATGCAAAATCAGCAATTACTTATTATCAAACTTACCCTTTCCCGAGCACGCTGGATCTTCTCTCTGTCATGGCTGAGGTTTTCAAGCATCTCCTGTCCAATCTGCTCTGCATTAAAAAATGAAAACATAAATCATGAAAAATACTGCTTGTGACTGCAAGGCCTTCAAATGCCAAGTTAGATTCTAACAACAGCATTTAATATATGTGGTAGCCTAATCACTCCTCCAAACTGCAAAGAGGAATACGTCATTATATTAAATTTTAAGTTTTTCAAGCAACATAAAACTGAAGAAGCAAACCAAACTACAAGCTGTCCCTCTGCAGTCTCCTGAGATTGTCTAGGCCCTGGGAATTGATGCTGACCTTTGATCTCTGAAAAAAAGGCAAGAAGACTTTCAGACTTGCTCTAGGTTCTGGGTAGCTCATGCTTCCTATCTACTCCTCAAGCCCAAGGAAGTCAGTAAGGCTTTGCTAAAACACCAGCCATCCTCATACATCTAAAGACACAGAAGTCACATTAGAAGAAAACCACTCTCAGTGCCTCTCAGCATTTACCATTGATGCTTAAATGAAAGCTTTTTCAGGCTCAGCCCAGTTACTGGTGTCTGCTTTGCTCCACCATGGACTGTTTCTGGCTGGCTCAGAGATAGGCTGTAATCTCCTGATGTTTTTCAACAACAGACAGAGACATTAATTTATTGTCATCAGCGTTTGTTTACACAGGGGTTGTTTGCTTCCGCAGCTCACGCTGAACCAAAGGTTGCAAAATTATAGTGGAGAGGCCTCAAGATATGGTACAAAGACAACACAAGATGCCAAAACTTTACTCTTCAAACAGCTTCAATCAAATGCTTCTCTAACACTGAAATATTAGCAGCAAGTATAGAGAAGAGATTTTAATCTTCAAAGCGCTATAGAAATATTAAGAAACCCTCCCTGTATTCCCCCGAAGGAGAAAAATAAGTTAAATCATTCCCATTTTACAGATGGGGAAGCAGGCAGAAGGAGCTGAAGCAGCTGTAGCTTTGCCTCAGGACACACAGCACGTGTGAGACAACCAGCATTTCTGTGCACATTCATTCAGGGTACTTAGCAGGCTTACCAGAGATATGAACCCAAACAGTAAAACTACTGTTGTTTTTTTCCCTTAAACAACAAAAAAAATGCTTTGCTTTTGTTCTGGTGAGTGAGTGGGATCTTAAAATGCCATTGTTCAGAGAGCCTTGAGAAAATGGATCATTAAAAATTCACCAATATGTTAGTAAACATGATTATGATTTTTTTTTCAAGTCTATTTTCAAGGAACAATCCAAAGCAGAATCACCTCAAACTTTAAAAGTTTGAGACAAGCAATGTTATTTTAAAATCCATTTAACAGAAGGTACACAGTCTGCCAGATAAAGTCTGAAGAAATTCATTACATGTATATTTCTCTATCAGTTGCCAAGTACAGTACAAGTAAGATAAATATTTCCTCTGACCACAAATTGACATCCTCATTATGCTATCTTGTCCCTCTTGGCTCGCTGCTCTTTACTTTTAGCTGTATATACAATGCCTCCCAAAGGTGAACTGTGGTAAGATACATGGGTTTGGAGTTAAAAAGGCTGCATGGTGCAGTGCAGTTACACAAATGGCAGCCTCAGAAAGAATTCATGAGAGCCTTGCCTATGCTTGCATGTCAAAGGACATACAGGATGGAGCTATACTGAGCTTTTTCTCATTAAAGCACTCAAAATACTGTAATACACAAACAGATATATGTGTTCAACATAATCCAGGGGAGAAAAAAACAAAGCAAAATCTCTTAAAAGAGATGGGGGGAAAAAAATCAACAAATTACGAACCTAGTAGCATGAGGTGAAATGATTAAAAGTGTATTTAGTGCTAAAAATTATATGTATGTTTGCAGACACAAAGGAGCATGAGGTGCAGATCTTCCTTCAAAGGAATAAGTATAAAATACATGGCTAAAATGGTTTGGTATCTCATGAACAAAGCTCAAAAACACCTTTGTAGGAAACAGCTTTATTTTGATTACGCCAATTTTAAGCAAGTTACTGTGGGTTTGTTTATTTTTGTTTTTCATCTTCTTCCTGTCACTGGCAAGTTCACACTCTTAGCTTTTTATAATGATTGAGTTTATTTTCCAACCATCAACGTGACAGCAGCATCAACTGTAAGTGAGGGTAAAACACCGTCACTTTGACGAATAGTGTATTTTCCTCTCATTGTCGATGACTGAAGACATCAATAAATAAGGAAGGAGAGCATGTCAGCCAGAATATCACAGAATGAATTGTTGATATGACACTTAGGGATTAAACCTTCAGCCATGAAGTTCAACCTAGCAGAGGGGTCTGAGAACTGAGATAGTTGCGTTTCTTCCCAGCAGCCTCTATAGATAAATAATTGGACGGATCATCAATTTTACAGGAGCAGCTTTACTCTACATGCACTTTCGTTGATGATCTTTGGCCTTTTTTGGGCTAAAATAACAACATAAGTTGAACAAAGAGACAAGATGGAGGTAACATAATCTCACAATAAGTTTGCAAACATAAATTGACACCTTTATCCTCTTCATAGCCTCATTCTACTCAGAAAATTCACTGGCGACAGTGAAACTTGATTTTTGGCTGGAAGGTCAGGACAGTCAAACAAAAATATTATTACACAGAGAAAATAAAGACTTCTCAATGAGATGAAGACATATCTCTTCACTTGGTTTGCAACAGAAAGTACCTGGGACTAGGAAAAATGTAGCATTAACCCACAGTACAGCTAATCACAAGCTTGATACCATTGCTATCTGCTTGCTGCCATTTTTCAGGTTTCCCCAGGACTCTGATGTTTTCCTGCCAGTTAAAACATTCATCTATGTGGCAGGTTCATGCTTTTAGTGCAATGGTGCTGTATAGATCTTCCCAGCCTACTTATAATGCAAGTCATTGATGAAGCTACTACAGTTATGTGAAAAGGTCAGGTTTGTAAGATATACTGTAGTGCAGATGCATGAATTAAGACCAAAACACAAACTGAAGGGTGTTGCCTGTTGCCAGTAATGGTGTTATTTCCACAGAATCTTAACAATGTCAGTTATTTGGGGATTATGCCAACCTTTCAGTTGTTTTGTATGGACAACGTTTAGTACAGTGCAGTCCCAAGTTCTACCAAAGACTGAGCAGTGCTGCCTTTTCTAACTGAAATTCCCAAAGAGATGCATAAAATTATGTTCTAAAATTACAGCTAAACAGTGAGCAGCAGAAGGGTGAATGCATTTACATCATTATTATCTGTGTACTGACAGAGGGCAGGAATATTCGATAGAGCAATTATCTCAGTCTTAAACAATGCTGTGATGGCCAGAAAAAAAAAATTTCTGAAAAAGTACATAATATTAACAAGCATCATCCTTAAGTGGTGAATGCTAAAATCCACAGCTCTAAATGTATTCCGCCCTAAAGGTGTTTGAACAAAGTAAGGGAAATCATCCTCTTTAGTGCCAAGCACTTCAAAAATGCCATGTTGTGAGTCCAACACAAATGATGCCTGGTTCTATGAGACTATGTTAAGCAAGAAAAATATAACACTTCTTATCCTAAAACACTGAAATTAATTAGAGGAGCGAATACAACTTTCCCCAGTCTAAGAAAAAAAACAACACCCCCCAACCCTAAAAGCAACAAATCCAAACCTAACTTCCCCCTTCATGTGTGCACAAATTGGCACACGGTTTTCAACTTTTATGTTGAGATAAATCCAAAAGACAATGATCACTTCTAGCAATGCTTTGCACCCCTGAATAACACTCCTTGTGTTAGTGGATCGTGACACCCTTTCTTTGGAATTTGCTTGCAACCTGTATTCAGTATTTATTTATACATGGAAATCCTAACTATTTAATATGTGGTCCACAGAGTTTGATTTCTAGTACCTACACACACATCAAGGACACAAAATAAATTGTGCTTGACTGGTTTTTCTTTTACTTTTTTTGCCTCCAGCCATTTAAGAATTTATGTATTTTATCAGCTAAACTGATTCTGAAAGAGCTTTTTCTAATCACTCAATTAAATAATACTTTTTTGCCCTAAGAATGACTAATATATTTACTCAGACAGGAATGACATGGAATGAGCCTCTCCAGGCTTTAGGATAAACAAACATGCATTTTTATGAATTTTGAAGACACTCCCCATTTTTCTTTTCATATGAAAAATAAAATAATCCAACATAGTTTATAGAGTGTTTTTTCTCTCAAAGTGTACCTTGTGTGTCTCACATATACGTGTGTGTGTATATATATGTGTGTGTGTATATATATGTGTGTGTGTATATATGTGTGTGTGTGTGTATATATAAAAGTGTCATAAGATGCAGCAGATATCTTGATATGATTTAAAATACAAAAAAAGCTTAAAACCAACCAAATCACAGAGAGAATGCCTGGAAATATGATTTGCCCAGTCTCATCATATATACAGTGCGTGCATCTGAGCTATGTAATTAGAGGTTGGAAAAGACAAATTAATTTACACTGGGAAAAGCAGGAGATTGTTGAAACTCAAGATGGCTGTTCTACAGAATAATGAAATACACAATAAAAAACCACTGTGATCAGAGTAGGAATGGAGAACTGTTCCAGGCTGAGATCCTCACCCCTGCCTAGGGAGCAGTGCCATTTGGGGAGTGCAATTGTGTGCTGTCTTTGCACGGAGACATCACATCCTCTGAAGATGTAGCAAAAGCTTATAGAAGATTTTTGGAAACTATGTTGACAGAGGCTGGGACTTTTTTTTTTTTTTTAAGTCACTCCATTTTGGACAGGTTAAAAGTTTTGCTTTTAGGAGACTAGGATAAATCATCAAGAGCATTGTCTGGGAAAAAATGCTAGAAAGTGTTAAAAACTCACTGTTCAGAGGTGACAACAAGCAGATTTACAAACTTGGAAAATGTAGGTTGCGGGAGTTGAAGAATTCAGGGTTGAGTCAAACACCTTATGCTTCTGACAGCAGAAAGTTAATAAAGAAAGTGATGACATGCCTTGAAGTATAGGGACACAGGTAAAAGTCAATAAATTCCCCAGTTCACAGCTGACATATACTTACATTGAACAGCTAATATAATTAGAAACAGAAGGATTTAGATCATTAAGGTTATTAAAAAACAAGTACAGGGTAATACAGATAAAAGAAGGATAATGTAACAGCCATAAGCCAATGGAGAGACAATTTGTAGAGCATTAACAGAACAGTGAAACATGAGTTAGTGCTCAAATGCCTCAAGAATCTGCCATGAAGATGTTAATCTGCATGCTGCTAAGTGGCCAATTAACAGAATAAAATAAAAATTAGCTACTTTTTATAGGGATTAGTTGGCTTCTTCAGCAGAAGCAACTGCCATACAGGTGGAAAGAACACTGACAATCCACAGCATTCACCAAGTATATCCAACACTTCCAGAGCTGTCACAAGTTCAGTTGCAAGAGAGGATAAAAGAAGCTGCCCAGTCTTACTGTGGAAGCAAGTAACATCTAAAAATACCTCCCAAACTTCCAAAGTCCAAGATGTCCACCAAAGTAAAAATACAAACATTTTTCAAATGAAAAGGTCTCCCTATAAGCTATAATGGATGTTCATGAAATTATTTCTATTGGCCAAGAGCAAAAGGGGTTGGTTGATACTGAGGTCAGGGAAGTCAGAAAGAAAAACATCCAGAACACCTAATCAGAATTCAGTCTTTGCGCTTTGTTCAAAATAAAGAAGAAAAGGTATTTCAGGAAGGTGCCACATGCCTTTAAGAACAAACTGGGAGCATTTCATCACCAACACCTCCCATGGTCCAGGCCTGGCTTGTCCTTCCCTAGTAAAAAAAAAGGCAGATGAATGAGAAGAAAATAGAATAAAGAAAGATGATATATGACAGACCTAGTAACTTCACCTCCAGTTGCTTTTTCTATTTCTAAAGTTTCATACCTTTTCTGAAATCCTAACTTACATCAATCTGCTGGTAAAAAACAACTCATTTCTCACTAACTGATGTTATTTTTTTTCTGTCTACTCCCATCACCAATCTAGCTGAGCTCCCTTACTAACATCCTCACAGCAACATTCACAGGAGGTGGCAGACTTTGATTCTGCTGAGCACTTGTCTACATTGAAGGCTGGCCATTGTTCTTGCCATGCCCCAGCCCAGCAGTGCTCATCTGCTCCAAATTCCTTCCATCACATCTTCCTCCCCTACCCTCTTCCTTCAAATAAGTTCTAAGGCAAAAAGAAATCCTTCCTCAATGCATCAATAAGTAAACAACTTGCTACTCCCATTTCAATCACTAATAATGTACATGAAGTTGGGAGCCAACCCTCAGTGTCTTCTTTTTGCTACTTTTTAAGTGCTCCCAGGATGGAAGAAGCCCCTGCTCGCTCTGAGCTTGGTGCAGGAATGGGTGATGCTTCACTGCAGCACTGCCAGTCTTGAACTTGTCTGACAATGATTTAGCAGGGGAGAGTATTAAAAATCCTGACTGCACCTAAAATAAGTTGCAGAAATACATCCTCTAAAACTTGAGCCACAAACTGTCATTTAATTAAACTTGTGACTCCAAACAGCACCGAGATGACACAGTGGTGATCTTTGGTTCATCTAAGGCTGGATTCATAATCATTATTTAATCACCATCTACCCAGTTTGCTATAAACTCAGAGCAGTACAGATAATTACTCTGGACTCTGCATTACTGGTTATTTTAAAGATTTAAAATGCGCAGGCAGAGAGTTGGCTACTTAAACTCCTGCATTGAGCAGCTTGAGGCTTGTAAAGTTGGTCCTATCTCTAGAGCTGATCCACTCTTAAGGCAGTAAGTGCACTTCAAGATACAGAGCTAAGTACAAAATAGATGAGGCAGGCTATTACCCAACCAGCAAACAAAAAAAAGTTACATTATGTTTTTATAAGAGAAGAAAATGTTTTTAAATTCTGAAATATGCTTTAAAATTGAAGAGTGGAGCGAGAGTTTTTTTCAATCTTATTTAAATACCACTACATACCACAGTATATGATATTTAGGTTGCACAGCGATGAAGAACAAAGACTGCTAGTTATATCTGTAAGCACTGGAACAATTTTTTTTTCTTTTTTTTCAAACTGATTCTTTATGACCCACTTATGTAGCTTAAAATTATCAATAGTAACAAGGGTGTTTTGCAGTATCTCCTCTGGACATCAGAAGACCTACGATAAGAGTATATCCTTCAACTGTTTCAATCTGAGCAAGTGCTCCTTTAAGCAAAATGCAAAGTCAACATCAGAAAGTAAAGCCAGAGCCAAATAAAATTACATTTGGGTTTGTTCAGGTTTCTCCCAACATCCTGATGTACCAGATTTATCTTGAATCTACAGGCCAATTAGAAAGTCAGGAAAGCTGGCAACATAAACAAGAAGTCTATGCCTGTTTGATCTTTAATACTTCCATGGAGCTAAAGAGTGTTTTAACCTTTCTTGCACTGTTCAGAAATTCATTTTAAATGTGAATGGAACTATCTCCTGCTGTATTCACATTCATATTTAAACAACGAAAAACAGAAATAAAATAGCACCCAGGCATTAGAAAAATAAAACAAACCTAGAAGACGATTAATAAATAATGCTTAAACTCATTGACCAAAAAGTGCAGTGGCCTGTGCATAAACAAAGTATTCTGTAAACAGTGTGTATATATAAAAATATATATATATATAAACTTTCTTAAACATGGTAAAGCCCACAAAGCAGGTGAACAGCTCAGCAACCTCGGAGCTGGCTTCAGTGCAACTCACTCTTTGAATACGAATTAGCAGTGGGTAATCTCGGCATATTTATGAGGCCTTTTGCCTGGTCCTTCTCTCCAGTGAATGCTGTATTATTCATTGCGTGTGCCCTGACCCCAGTGCGCTCCTGTTCTGACAAATCATACTTGATTAAGACAAATCTTTATTAGTTAGCTAGTCAACTTCCCCATTTATCATTTGCAAATCCCATTCTCTTTTTCGGGTACAGTAAAAAAGTAACTGAAACCGAAACCATTTTTTCCTCTGTGTAAAATGAAATGTTGTTACAACCAGTAAGTGCAAACAGAAGCCTAGAAGTCAGTAATAGATGATAAAACAAAGGTTTTACAGGCATGAATTACAAATGGGGCAAAACTCTAACACAACAGTGTACCTTGGATAGGCTGAAGAAACATTAATTAGCCCATCCTTTCAATGTTTCCCATTTTTTTCACAAACTAAATCTCTCAAAAGCTAAATGCCATAAAAAGAAATGCATTGCAAAGTTGGAGGATGAAAGTATCAAAGTTTAAAGAAATATTAATGAGGAGAATGCTGAGGAAAGTTATTGTTCAAGGTTTCTACCAATACTAACAAAACATCTTTTAAAAGGAAGAAAAATGAGTACCAAATTACTAATGAAGCTTTAGTTTCCATTGAAAATGCAGTGTCTCTCTAAAGAGGTGCAGTTTGGAGAGGAAAAACCCCCTTTCAAGACAATGTTAGTTGATTCATTGGGTAATTTACAACTAGAAAACCATGTGATGTGCAATGCACAACAGTTTTGTCATGATGGTGGTTTTGCTTGCAGAGAAGGATGTTTCTTATGCAGGACTCGAGATCTGAAGCAGCTACTTGGAGGCAGAGGGACAAGGGACAGAGGGAAGGGACAGTCTGTAGCTTATTGAGCTGGCTGTGGTTCAAGTTCCAGCTCTACCTCAGAATTTTATTTTCTGGAGGGATCTCCATGAAATGCTCACTTGGCTGCATTTTTGCTTGGTGATGAACTTTGTAGATTGTGCATTTTATTACATTTTGAATCTTGGTTTTCTGCACTGTGATATTTATACCCATCAATTAGAATCTGTTCATTTGAAATACACAGCAATTTAAAAACCTGCACCTAAAGGACAAAACATCAAGATAAACATCTCCATGCTCCTTACCCAGCACACTTCTTGCACACTCCAGTCCTCCTCCACTTACACCTTCCCGTCTCAAGCCATTTTTCCTTTGTTTTTAGTTTGTTTCTTTTTTTTTCTTTTT
>VZTZ01013769.1:0-10546 GCA_013400955.1 Drymodes brunneopygia
GGAAGGGAAGGGAAGGGGGAGAAAGTGATATTGGGCAATCAGTGAATAGGGTATATTGGACAGCATGTGTGTGTGCGTGTGACTTTGTGAGACTACTGATGAGGTCAGGAGCAGGAGCAGACCATAAATATTTGACTTTTTTTCATAGTCTATTGTGGTTACAAGCCAAAGTGAGCAGACCTGAATGAGAATGTTTCCTCAGGCTTTTGCCTGATGATCAGGCTTGTTTATGTATAATTTCAGTGACCATGCACAGCTCATATCCCTGCAATGGCAGCTTCCCTTTCTGCCAGGAAATGTGTGCAGAGTGGCAGGGAGTATTTAATGCAGCCCATGGTCCTGCGGAGGTCTGGAACTAAAGCTTGACTGGCTACAAACACGAGAGAGAAACTGAAATGGCACATTACTACTCACACCAAAGAGATACTTCACATGATTTACATGTAACTGATAGAAGTGTATCCTATTTTGATAGCCCAAGCAAATCAAACGTGTCACATGGTTTGCTATTCAAAAGTACAAATAAATACTGTAATGTTAACAGTCCTGAAAGGACAGTTATGCACAGCTAACATAAGACACTAAGTTTCACAGAGTAACTTTGCTGTTTAATAGCCTGTACATTTGCTGGGATCAGACTTTGTTTCCTTCAGGCTTGCACCAAGCACACCCACAGCAAGGAGTTAGTTGCCAAACTGATAAGCTATGTTTTCCACATCTTCCAGAATCAGAAGCATCATCCTCTATAGTATAGTACAATGACAAATTCCTACCCTTCAGGTCTTCTGAGTATTCCCTTGGATGGTTCCCTCCAATGCTGAGAAGTATTCACAAGCACATTACCCAATGCATTTCAATGTGTTTGTGTGAAAAAGGAGCCTGTAAGCTATATATTACTGTGCACTGACACCATGAAACTCTTGCCCTCCTCTGCTGTGTTCTCCTGTGCTTTATCTTGACTTTAGGGTGCTATGCCTCATTACAATTTTAGTCTCTTCAGATCAGCAGTTGACCTTTTCTTTTGTTATGGGAAACTCCATGCATAGTCCTGGAGCTATACAAATGATAAATAAAAATCACTGACTCCCTAGCTGCAATGCCTAGTCCCTAGCTGGTGCACACAGAAACTCTCTATACTAAATTTTCTAAAATCATAATCTGCCCCTAGGTGTTCATTACTGTGAACAGCCAATGATTAGGCCATAACCTGGCTAAGTATAGCGGAAGGATGCATTTTAAGCAGTTCAGAGTAAATACATAACTTAATTTCCAGAATTGTCTGATAGAAAAAGGCGTATGTACAGAAATCCTGTTTTACTTCTCTCTCTCTGCATCTGTTCTTTTAGGCTCTTTTTCTTGAAGTTTTAAAGCCTCACATCCATGATCTATTTGTTTTAGTACCCTAGTACCTAATGCATGACATTTAATAAACTAATAACCTAATAAAGCCTAAAAATGGTTCTGTTCTGAAATACTGTTGAAGAAACATCAGACAGTTTGTCATCCTGTACCAGGAAAGCATGAGTAAGTGCTAAAAGTGGCTTCACATCCTTTCTATATATAGAAATCCTATTACAATTACCCTTAACTGTCCTTTGCCTTGCTGTAGTAGTTTCCTCTGTGTCCTCTGTACTTCCATAAGTAAATACAATAAGATGCCAGGGTTTCTCTGTGTATATAAAAAGAAGAGACAATCCTGATCCACTTTTAGTATATAGATAATTTCCAAGCAAATGTGTGGTGTCCTCATCCTCATCTTCACCTTTGTTTCACAGTTTATATGTGCAGTAACAGTTCTTCATGCTGTACCTTTTTTCACATTTTGATAATTAAACTGTTTCTCACAGTATCTCCCATTGCCACATCTTGTGTTTGGAGTACAAAGTATTCAGAAAAGAGTCAGGCAGCATGAATACCTTCAGGAAGCAAATCTGTGCAGAATTCATGGCCTGCATAAGGAATGAATGTGGGTTTTAGTGAGGAACCTGCCACAGATGGATAATGATTATAATGATCACCAGTGCATCTAATCACTTTTTTAGCAGTTCTTTAAAAGGCTTCTTTGTGGACAAAGTTTTTTCTTCCCAATGCTGTCAGTGCAGAGCCTGTTTCTTTCCTTCTGCAAATTAATGGTCAGTTAACTGCTCATGGCTGAGCAAGGCTCATTAAAGGAATATTCCCTAATCATCTACAACACTGCCAGTCTCTCCTTATTCTAAGCATATCATTTTGTGGAAAAAGGATCAGAGATTAATTGAGTCAATTAGCAGCTAGATTTGCAGACTGGGAGACCTAAGATTTCTCACTTAACCGTATTGATTTGTGTGCAAAATGGCATCTAATTTTCCACACTTCTAGGACTGGCAGGCATCCAGTCTGTTATTTTTCTATCCTAATGGCTAAGAGCATGTCATGTGATCTTTGCCAATAAGTTGCATTTCTTTAATCTTCCTTCTAAATGCAGTCATTCTGTTTAGGTACTTGTGGGGCTGTTTAACGTATTTTTCAAAAAATCTAGCTCTGTTGGTAAAATGCAGGCCCAGCCAAGCTTAAATTTAAGATATTAGCTCTAAATCAGGAGTTACAGTGCTTACCTGACTGAAAATGGGCTAACTTCCCTACTAATTGATAACCTGTAGATTTCTGGTGCATCACTGCTTTTCACAGAAGAAGACTAACTAAAATGAAATTTCTCAGTATGCATATATAGTTTGAAAGTTTAGGCTGCTCTCTCTTCCTACGTCTGGTCTTTGTCATTCTTTATCTTAAGGTAGAGCTCATGCAGTTGATGGATAACTTCTGGGCATGGATCAGGACCTCAGAGTGGGTTTCAAGCATTCAGAAAAGCACTGCTACCTTCTTCCTGGGTGTGCTTAGAAGTACATGAAAACAATTCCATGAAGCAAAATACTGCTGCTTTACAGGTGAAAACTCTAGCAGAGTTTCTATTTAATCTCTTGTTTTCCATCCTAATAGTGCTGAAGTACTTCCCAATCATTAGCAGTAGAAGACCTCTTACATCTTTACAAGATGCAGAGGAAATCAACAATTTAATCTGTAGCTCTATTTGTGAAAATAAATTATGGGGAGCTTTGACTTGCAAGAGTAAATAGTTTTGTGGCCAGGTCTGCTGAGGAAGACCACTGCAGCCACACCATATTCTCCTCTTGCACGAGCAGAAGGTGTACACTTACTGCTGACTCTCTGCATTTCTATACATTTGCTTGGCCTAAAGTCCCCAGGAAAAATTTCTTTAGATACAACTTTTCCTGTAAGCAGTGGAATACTGTGAAGACCAGCTTTTCTGATAATAAGAAAAGGAGTGGACATTCATGAGTTTCTATGGATGACTGTCACACATTTATTTTTGTCTAAAATAGAAGCTAGTGAGATAGAAATGAAGGAAGGAGGAGAACAAACTTCAGTACCTGATTTCGATAGCATTTAAGTCATTGAGACGAGGGTGACTGATTTGAATGGGCTTTCACAAAGATGAAGGAACCTCAACTACAGAACTGAAACACTTCCAAAGTAATAGAACATGATCACCTGCTACACTGACTGATACTTACTTCTGTTATTTCCTTACAGATAGCCCTCAGTTTGGAAGGTTAAGCAAGGCTTTTGGAAACTCTGCAACTCCTTTAGTCTCTTTCAATAGAACAGGCTCTCTATTGCTCAGATTATAATAATAATTCTTCACCCTTCCTTCAATTACTCTTGCTTCAGCAAGGAATCAGATCCTCAGTGTACAACATTGTCATGTAGAACTTTTTGCTGTTCATGTGTCTAAAATGAGACTGAGAGTTTTCATCTGCTTGTTTACTAAGGTTCCTTAACAGCCTTAATATACACCTCCTCAGTTTTTCATCAGCAAATACCACTGTTCAGAAGAGTGGAGAACAGAGATAATTGCTTGAAAGACAAAAACCACAAGTAATGCAAGATTGCATGAGCCTGCTCATTAGCAAGCGTCCTCTTCACTTCCAAAGTGCAATTCGAAACTCTGGGCCAGTTATGCACATAAATTTTGATTCCTGGTGATTATTTAGTGAAGGTGGTGGGAAAAGTGCTATTGTAAGAAACCACAGCTTTCATTTACTTAGAGGGTGCAACAGATTCTCAGCTACTTTGTGTAATCAGATTTGCCTCTTTAGCTAAATCATGGTATCCTGTTAGCTTTATAAAAACACAGGAAACATCGTTTCCAACCTGGCAGTTTTCTGTCTCTTCCTCATCTGTTAGACCAGGTTAAATGCTTGCTGTTTTCCTTTCACACCTGCGGTAGGAAAGCATCTTCTGTGCTGGTTTCTTTAAAGGAAGTGTTTGTCACTGACTCTTTTGTCTCTACTTTTCCTCCCCTTATCAGCTGCCCTTTTTGGTCCCTGGCAGGCAGGTATTCTCAAAGGTGAGAAAGCTCTATGAGAGGACCACTAGGGAAATGGGAAACTTTCGGTGGGATCAACGAATCTGAGTCAGGCAGAAGTTCAGGTGAAAGTTGACTCCACACTTGCCATAGGACAGATTGCTGATTAGCCATGTATTAAAAATTGCTATCAGCCTCTGTCTTTCGCAAAAGAGAATCAGCAATTTTATGAAAAAGGTATCTGAAGTCTTGCACTATACTAAAAAACAGCAAAAAGCAAGCCTTTCCAAAATTATGCCACTTGCAATGGAAGTAAGATTCTTACTCCTGGTACCCTCCCCAGTTTATGTTGCCTTTTTTTAGTACAAAATTATTTTTTCATTTAGTGAAGCTGGCTATTTTATCTAAGATTAAGGGTTCTAAGGATCATGAATACTAAATTTTATTTATATAATACCAGAGTCACAGCAGACATACAATATTACAGACAAAGAAGAGAACATCCTTTAGGTAAAAGACCCCAGTGTATGAATAAAAGGTTCTAAACAAAGTATAAACTCCCCTTTCAGGCTCTTTAAACTATTCATCCTCTGAAGTTATAGCAGACCATAAACCTCAGGTTTGTAGCTATCTCAGGAAGTATTATTTGTCTTTTATTTCTAAGGGTGGATATTAGTTGTGACTTACAGCATATGGCCAAAGTCAAAACTCCCCATCTGCCACTGGATTTAGGTAGGTATATGTCACTGAAGCTCTAAATTACTTTAAAAAGACACCACTTAAGGAAGTATCTGGAGGGACCTAAACTCTTTCGCTACTTTCCATTCCACGTCAAAGTCTCTCCTCTGATATACAAACCCTATAAAGCAGAAAATACACGTCCCTTGTGATCTTTTTGTTTAAGGGACTCTTTTTTAGAATCTGACTAAATGGTTTAGGGTGCTTATTAAACTCCAGATTTTGTAAACCAAACTCACATTTCAGTAACACAATGGAATTAAAAATCCAGCTATACTTATTTGCCCATCTTAAAAGTTTGCTGCTAAACACACTGCAATGCAAATGAGAGGCAAATTAGCATATCTGACCACAGACAGTCATTCTCTGAAGAGTGGTGTGTATAGATACAAATGATTACTCAGTAATGAAATAGCAGCAGTAGTGATGAACCTATTTCCTCAGTTCTAATGACATAGGCTCCAAAGAGGTCTAAGCTATGTTCCCCGAAAAGCTAATTATTCTGGCAAGAACACTTTCTGCATTACAAATAAGTTAATCCCCTCAGGAATAACTGAGCTGAAGTAAATGTGACAATGTTTCTACCATAGGGAAAACCATTTGCTCCAGAATTTTTAACCATTCAAATCCTGGAAAAACTCATTTTGCCCATTCTCGAAAGCAGTTCAGATTTTGCAAGGTTCTTGATCTCTCTATTTGGTTATTCAGTAAAAGGACCATTTTAATCCCTTTTACATTTTCCAGAAGACATCACTTCTAGTTTTCTCATTACCTGTAAAGGTACTCATTACCTGTAAAGCACCTTAATAAATGCTTTAATATGGGGCGTTATTAAAAGGACTTAAAAAAAAAAAGTCCTAAAACTGCAACAGAACTGAACAGAAGAGTTCTTCATATAACCTTAGTGTAGTAATAAAAATCAATAAAATAAAAGTGATCCCATATGTAACAGCCTATTGCCTAGAAGTAAAGAAATGCTTATTGAGAGCTCAAAGGCTCCCTAAAATCAAAAGGTACAAAGGGGAAATTTTCACTTGAGGTGAAAGCCCTGTGTTTAGAGACACACTGCATAACACTGGGCAAAGTTGGAAGACTGATACTTTCCAAATGCTGCTGTTTGAAAATACGCAAACTAGGTTGTCTGCAGCTTTTCTTCCTGAGGTACTTTGTATCCTTTCTCCTCCTCACCTCTCCCTAAGACTAGCAGCAACACAGGTGGAAAGGGAGGGAAGAGACAAAGTCCTTGAGGTTCGCAGCTGGAAATCTCAAATTTCCAACTCTTGCCCTGCTGTTAGGAAAATAAATGTACCCATGTGTCTAAATGGAGAGGCCAACAGTTTCTGGCAGAGTCAGAGAGAATTGTCATGTTCAGTTCTAGCAGCACCCTAAGACCCTTGCCCCTTTCTAATTTCTGTTTCTTTTATTTCTCAACTTTGTGCATGGAAGAAACCTAGCAACTCTGGATTTAAGTATGACATTCATAGACACTAAGATAAGCTTAAGAAATTTCTTGAGATAAATACCCACTAATCCACCCTGCAACTGAGAGCAAGGGAGTGAGCAAGGTGCTCTTTTGGCTTGTTAAAAAAAAAAAAACCAACAAAACATTTCCATGGAAAAGCAGAACTATCTAAAGCAACTGTGTACAGCACTAGTTACCCACTCCTCAGAAGTTGCCATATTTTAACTGGGCAAGTTACAGAGTGATCAGAATGGCAAATGGATTCAAATATTTAAGTTTCAACTGACAGATCGAGGAAGAGGGCTGATATTCATTGCACATGATTTTATAGTACCTAATTTTTGTACTTAGCATTGCAATGAGGATTGATAGAACTAATCCAAACCCTTCACATAAAATGAAACAACATGCAAATGAGAGGACACATGATTTATAAATTATGAAAATCATGCATAAGGTTAGAGCTTTATGCCTTGGGTAATAAGCATAAGAAATATTTAATTTCAAACAGAACAAAGGGCATGATGGGCCTTTTTTCCTCTAATGTATAGGATCTGTCTGGGATATTTGACATAACAATAAGAAAAGGAACAGTTTGTTGAGAAGTGACAGCCTTTTCATTATAGTGAAATGCTGAACTTAGTTTTTAATACTTAGCAATTTGACTAACATAAAACTTGAACTGAGATGAATGAGACTTCCATTTAGTTTTGTATTTTAAATCTGATCCCTATTTCTTAACTGAAAAGCAGCAAAAATAAAGGAAATAAGAAATGTAATTGTTTTTCAGTCCATTAGATAAAGAAACATGTATGTCATTGACTAGGTAATAGCTTTCTCAGAACTAATGAATACTCAAGATTCACTCTGGTGGTGATGCTGTACAAGAATATGGCAAGGAAAGAAAATACAAAATGCCATATGGAAATCAAATATTTGAGCTGAAAGCAAAGGAGATTTTAAAAACAATGAATATGCTAGTGCAATGGCAGATGCAGTCTCCTGTAAAAACAAACTTTCACTGCTTAGATTTAAGACTAAAATCACCTTACTTCAAACAGTGAAAACCTGTGAGGAAAAACATACTTGATGTGCTCCAGGTTTAATCCAAAAATCTGTTTACGTAAATCCATGCAAGTTTTTGACAGACCTAACTGCCTTGCCTATGATTAACAGTTCACCTTCAGCTTTCAAGCCTTCATTCCTCACAGGCTCTGGTGATGGAAATGCCTGATACCTCCACAGGAAACTATAGCACTGAAGGATGTCAGGTAAAGCAGGATGCAGAGGTCTGTTTTCCTCAGCATCACAGCCACTGCAAACACGTCAAGCTTGGTTGCTGTGCTTTGCATCGCTCCCTCTGCAAACGCAGAACCAAGAGAAGGCCACAGCCTTCATCTCTGAGGTATCTCCTCACTGAAACAAAATATTTAGTTTACAAGCATGCAGAACACAGCTGGCAACTCTTCTCAGGCGGAATGGAATAACATGGCTACAGCCTATCTTCACGGGCAATAGGACTGGCACAACGTGCATTGAAATAAGAATATCAGACGCCTACAACCCAAAATAGAAAGCTCGTTCTTTTACCTTATCTTCTTACATGAGTATTAATGATGTTGCTTAGTTAATCTATATGAATTTTCAAAGCCAAACACTGAAGTACTCACTTCTATATCTGAGGAAAGGGTGGGAGAACAAACTCAGGCAGTAGATATAGTGCTTAAGCAAGATAATAAGGTACATGTCCAGTTCTGGGCTCCTGAGTACAAGAGAGACATGGGGCTCCTTGTCCAGTGGAGGGCAACAGACATGATTAAAGGACTGCAACATCCCTCTTACGAGGACAGGCTGAGAGAGTTGGGCCTGTTCAACTTTGAGGAGAGACAACTGAGAGGGCACCTCATAAATGTGTATAAATATCTAGAGGGAGGGTGTGGTGCTCATTGGTGTGGTGCTCACCATCTGCTCAGTGGTGCCAAGCAGTAGGACATGAAAAAATGAGCAGAAACTGATGCACAGGGAGCTCCATCTCAATGTGAGAAAGAACTTCTTTAGTTTGCAGGTGACCAGGCACTGCTCTCAGGCTGACCAGAGAAGTTGTAGAGTCTCCCTCACTGGAGATATTTCAAGAACTGTTTGGATGCAATCCTGTGCAATGTGCTCTGGGATGACCCTGCTTGAGCACGGAAGGTGGACCACTGTGGACCCTTCCAACCTGACCCATTCTGTGATTCTGTAACTGATTTCAGTTAAAATGAAAAACACAGTCAGAAAACAGAGCAGGTTAAGATGTAAAAATCTTGGATGAAAATAACATGCAACAACATGTTGGGATGGAGGAGGAGAAGGACAGGGAGGGAAGAAATGGTGTGAAGAAAGGGATTGACAAAAGCATTTAAAATATCTTCCTTGTATTTCTATGGTTTCCTGCTTTCTGCATGCATTAGTCCTTCTTTTAATTGACATAAGAAGCATTTGACTTTGTACAACATGGAATGGGAAGAATGAAGAGAAGTGCCGTTGAACCATTCTAGATGCAGAAATCACTTATGTCTGTCTCCTGTTTTTCAGTACCAGTTACCAAGAACAAGTAAGTAATTTTTTACCATCTCTTGTTGGGCAGTTCTATTAAAAATGGCTTTTTTTTTATAACACATTAACCACTTTCTAAAAGAAAGGGCTGGATGGCTCTGAACAGTGAACAATTCCATCTTAACCTTGAATTTGTTTTATTAGTAGAGTGAGGTAGATTGCTAGTGTAACACTACAAGCAAACAAAAAAAAAGTTTGATAAAGTAAGTCATCTCTTTTCCACGGCATTTAAAGGGGGAACAGGTCTAATAGTTGAGGAGATAGAAACTATTCCTCCTCCAAGCTACTGGTGGAATTTCTCCCAAAATCCCAGCTTTTGTATGGCTATCCAACAGCATGCCCAGGAGCTGGTTTCTGATCATCTGTGCTTTGACCCTCTTTGCAATGAGGGCAGATAAGGTGATCTTTGGCTTCACTCAGTGCAGTCTGATTCTAAAATTGCTGATAATGACAGTGAATGCATGTAAGATTTATTGCAGATCATTAATTCACTTTTATATGACTGTGTAGAAAGGTACTCAATGTTTTTTAGGACAGGAGCAGTGTCTCACTCTTTGGGAAAATCTGTGGCATTACACTGTGTATCTGAACCCTGGACAGATGAAATCTAAAGTGATGAGTATTTCCCAACAAGAATTTATCACCTTAGAGCAACAGTTACTGAAGAGTAAATGAGGCAAGAGAGAAAATTATGCTGATCAGTGAAGCAATGTCTTTGGAGGAACTTGTGATTCTTCAGAGGTTAAATCAGTCAAGTGACAGGGATCCTGTAAAATCTTTATTTAAAGTGCTTGCTTCCATCCAGTTGTGATAAAAATCTGATAGGTGAACATTTACAGGATGTTCTTCTTTAATGGAAGAACAGCCTCTATTCTGATTTTTAATTCTCACATTTGAAATTCAAATTCAGCAGTGTATAAGACATAAAATAATTTTTTTCCGTCCTTCAGAAAGCTTACATTATACTGTCAGGATGGCCAAGATGACAGTCTAGTTGTCTAGCACACATGGCATTCTGGCTCACTTCAACCACGTTTAGCAAACTTTTCAGTTCAATGCTTTCCAAAAAGTAGTAGCAGAATAGGGGGTAAACAAGAGAAGTAGAAATACTTCATAGGCATCACTTTTTACATATTAAGGTATTGGAAAAACATGGATAGCAGTTATGCGTGTCAAAAGAATAAGCTACGGATTTGCTGGAAATAATTCATTCTGAAGATAAAATCTCTTTTATGCCTCGCTTGCAATTTTAGCATGCACATAATTTCCACTGTAGTAGCTGGTTCTTTGATTAATTTCAGCAAAACCAAGCAGTCAGTAACTTTTCTGTAGATAACTTATTTCAGTGGCATTCATCTGGGCACATCTGCTTTTTTTTTTTTTTT
>VZTZ01013769.1:10602-150112 GCA_013400955.1 Drymodes brunneopygia
TTTTTGCAGAGGACTGGTAGGGCCAAAAAGCCATGGGAACACCGGGGAGCAGCTGCACTGTGTTGCCTGGGGATGTTTTCCCCCAGGGCAGCCTGCTCCAGGGGCTGTGCTGGGTCCATCTCTGATCACTCCGGGTGAGTGCCCCCAGAAATTCTCCAAGCATCTCTGCTAACACCAGCTGCTGGGGAAACAAATATATTCAAGCAGTCTGTCCTATTAACAGAGATTATGATTCATTTAAAAGCACAGAGGTGAAAAGCAATTATTATTAGCGATGATATTAAAGTGAAATTCTTCTGGAGAGGAAAGACCAGGAGAGAGAAACATTTTTTCCTGATGTTTTTCAGCTACCGAGACTATTTCTAGATAAAAATAAGTGATTCACCCTAAGCATTTTTGTCACTTGTTATTTAAAGGGAATTATCATGGCTTGGCATTAGTTCTGAAATACAATTCACCGTGTTTAAAAAAATAAATATGTCAGATCCTCTTGGTAAACAGATCCATAGAAAGGGCAGGCAGATGGAGGTCTGCATGCTGTTTTGTTATATGTACAGCATTGGTTACATTTGGTAACTACTGAAACCCTTAAGCTTTAAATCTCCTCTTTCTCTTATAAAATACGGTGAGATTAGGAGAGCTGCACTAATCAAGTGCCAGCAATAAAAAAAAAAAACAACCCAAACCCATAGTGGAGCAGCCAATGCCAGCCAAGTCAAGGTGAAGGCATTGCCCAAATCCTCAAAGATAGACCTTAAGTATATTTTTCTCTTCTTAATACGATTTTTAAAATATGAAGGTAAAGGTGTTACCCTGTACGTGTTTATGTGCTGAGAATAAAGCATTAGAACAATGAGCATAAAGGGAATAATGCACTACTTAACAGGAACAAAAAAACCTCATTAATTTGAACAGTTCAGAGTCTGGGATTCACACTCAGATTATCTCTAATCCATTTTGAAAACAAATATTTGTTTTCTCTTTTTTAAAGCTTCTTCATGTTACAGCTGGGGTAGACTAAGTGACCTGGGTGCACATGCACAGAGAAGCAGATATTAGCAGAGGAATCTCTGAGTTTAAAAAGTATCTATTGTAAGTGCAATTCCAAGTTTGAGACATAACTTGTTCACAATTTTTTTAAAATATCACAAAACATCTATCTACAGTCTTCTGTGCCTAAATATCTTCCCCAGTTTTCTTATTTGTCAGGAAATACAGCAACAAGACTAGTGAGATATTAATTAAATTAATAAAAAAATTAGGGTTTCATTTGTTGAACACCTTTTTCTCTGACATTTTCCAATGAAATGCTTTGATTTGATATCTGGAAGATGTAATTTAAAATAATAAAAAATATACAATGAGGTACATCTTTCCAAGCTGAACAAAATGTCTCTTTCATTCAAGATGAATTACTGAAGTTTTTCACTTTAATAATTTAAAACATGAAATTGAAATGTCTACAGTTACTAATAAAAAAGTAAGTATTCAAAATGTCCCAGTGACTATACTGATATTTACATTTCTAGCTTACTTGGCTTAGTGCCAAATCTATATCCTCTTCTAGGAGATAAAAGAGAGTATTGCTTAGAGAAGTGCTAATATCAGTTCATTAGAGTCCTGTGACTGAAAGCCTTGAGCTGGATATGTGGTACATTTTACCCTTAAAAAGATTACCCCCATATTAATTGAATTTCCTAAACATCCTTTAAGGAATATCGCTATTATCTTACTTCTTTGTTGAAGGCAAAGCCCATGAGTGTTTAAAATGAGGCCAATTTTGCTGCATTAGGAAAAATGATTATCAGTTATACTGAGGATAACACTATGCCACTTTATATTAGCTACTTGAAAAGGAAAAATAGAATTAACAAGGTCTACTCTTCTGTGAGCCTAACTATGTCAGTATAATAAAATTTTACTTTAACTTTTTTTTTTTTAATTTATTTATGAGCCTGAGGCCATCTGGATGGCTGAAATTTGGAAGAAAAACTTTTAATTTTAGATATATGTGCACTGAATGAGATGTGCTGAAGACAAAACTTCTGTAAGTGACTCAGCTGAGAAGCATGCTCCAACTGTGAATGAAGTTCAGGGTAGTTGGCTGCCCTCTTGACTAGTAAACATGAGGTGGATTCTGCTACGTAGCAGAGCACAACACTGAGAATATTATGGAAATCATCAAGGAAAAGAAGTACAGCACAGAACTGGTCATAGACTGAACATTCATTGCTGTTTTGGTTGACTGAACATTCATTTCAGTTTTTGTTAAAGCATGAGCACAGTTTAGATGCAATTATCAGAAAAAACAACTAGAAATGGATCCTGAATCCCTCTCATGATTCTCCTGTCCACCCCACACATCAAAATGTTCTTGGGCTGAAAGTGAGCTGTAAGCAAAAGCTGCAAAGCAAAAACTAGCTTTCTTTTCTTTTCAATGTGAGTATCTCCAACCCCACTATACTCATCTCTGCAGAATGCCAGAGGCTTAATAGAAGATAGAGGTCAGTGAGTTTTTAAACCTATCATGGATATTCTTGTTCTTTTACATTGAAATAGATTTCAATGGAAACTTTAAAAGCCAAGAGTCGTCTGATAAGCTGACAGTTTGAAGGCAGGAGTATCCATACAGTATATTAGAACCTGAAAGTGGAAAATCTTATTCTCAGTCCCCCATAAAACATACAGATTTTCAGAGGTACAAGCACATTCATCTTGCCCCTGCAGTTAAGAGATCTTGTCAGTTCTGAAATTCAGAAGAGGGGGTTTTGTCTTGGCCATGAAACACACAGCACATGAACATTTAAAATGCAGATCAGAAAAAGATCTCTGTAGGATTGGATCTAATACCCATTTACATTAATTCCTGATTCAGAAACATATTTGTAAGACTGTTTACTCATTTAAAACTAAGGATTTAGGTGCAAGTATGCGATGAATATACCACAAGAATAGTTAGAGAAAACTTTCCAGAAAGGTCAGCTTTTTGGTCTATCAGTCCTGAAATAGGTGCTTTGAGCAGCAAGAATTATCAAACATCTCAAGATATTCGGTGTAAAGATGAAGCTCCTGATGCCAGTCAAATAAATGCAAGTGTCAGCTTTCACTGGCTTATAACCTGCATAACTGTAACAAACAGCTTGGAAAGGTGACAGTCAGAGCATGATCACTGCCCTAAAAACACAGGCATCCAGTGTCATTTAGGATGCCCTTCTGGACCCTGACTGGCCTCCAGCTAATGCTCCACAAGGGCACAGGTCTTCTGTTGCTCTAATGTCTCATCTGCAAGACTCGTGCAGATGCCCTGGATACCCCACCAGGGCATCTCAAATGATACTGCCTACCTACATTTAGGCAACTCAATGCAGTTCTCTATGAGAAAAGAATGCAATGCAAGCAAAAGGATCCAAAGCTAGTATCTCAGATCCATAATTATTTTAAAATTGTTATAATTATGAAAAGCTCACCAGTGATTTCAGAATGCTTCAGCTGGCAAGTATTCAACTGGAGTATGCAAAGTGATTTTTCACATGTCTGCAATTAATTAGGCAGTGGAAGTATTCAGCTAAGTCTTCCCTCAGATGAGCATTTATAGAAAGGATAACATTTTGGTGCAATTTTTTCACTAACAGGCTGCTTGGGAAACTGCAGTGTTTTGTGAAAATTTTGGACTGACTGCTTCAAAACCTTGACAATATGTTTAGTTTGCATAAATGAGGGAAAACATATTTTGTTTTGTTCAGTATGCTCTGAACTTTCACAGTTACATAATTATCCACTCAGATGGTCCCACAGTCTTATTTTGACTGAAAGGGAAATTGGAAATGTTGATAAAATAAACCCAGGCTGGAAGCTTGGCAGCTCTGCCATTTTCTGGAGAGAAAAAGATCCAGGTTCAGGACTTTCTTTAGCATGTGGTATTTTTCATTGCAAACCATTCTCTGACATGGTGATAGTTAGCTGCTACAAGGACATGAAAAATGGCTGGACTGTGTTTTTCCGGTCTTCTCCTGAATAAAAATACTATGAGAATATTGAGTTGCATATTGTGGGACAAGCTGAGATGCTGGCACTTAATACCACCCAGAATCTGAATCAAAGTACTTGATCTGATTTTGAAATGAAACAGCCCAGGATTTTGTTTCAAAACTTTATAAACTCCCAGGAAGTCTCATTTTTGTTTTTCCAGTACCTTGTGTGTAAAACAAAGGTGTCAATGATTTCCTCTGCAAAGCATTTCGGTGATACAAATGCTATGGGCTATATAAGACACAGGCATGACGAGTCAAAAAGGACAAATATGATTTGAGTCATAACAAGTCGGCAAAAATAAAATTGAATGAAAATTTTCATATTATTTCTTGTCAAGTATTTTGACAAAACCAGTCCCTGACCGTAAAATGGATTTCAATGTGGGAAACTTTCTGATGTGAATTCTGTGAAAATTATGATAATTGTTAGTTCTGCACAAGCCCATACATTAAGGTGTAGTTGTTTATAGGAAATGAGGTTTTCCTCGCCAGGTCTTTGCCTTCATATCAGCCAAGACAAAGATGGTCTAAAAGTGCAACTGCCCTGCATCTTTAATCTTTGTCTGTGCTGGCAAAGAGTGAAATCTGCTTCTGGAGCTCCTGTTGTTAAAGCATCTTACATCCCTTGTCCCTAGGTATAGATGCCATCATGGCACCCAAGGCAGCTGAGGCTTGCTTCATTAATTTTTCATGTGTGCATCAACATGTCATGTTTTTCTGCTTACAGTTTCATCTACTGGTTCTTGACAGACGATTTTTTTCACAGAAAAATCTAAACTGTCTCCTACTGCTGCAGCAATACAGAGGCAGGCTTTGGGGGGATCTAGAAGGCAAAGCAGACACTGTATTTTCTCTTGCACACAACCAGTGGTGTGTCTGCCCAGTATTCAGGACTGTGTGCTCAGTGGCTTTCTCTGGTGTATTGACCCTTCTTAATTTCTGGATTAAGTTTAGGACAAGGTGTGTCAACCATGCCTGTAATGGGCAGACCTACTCTATCTGACTGGAGAAGATCCTGCCCATCAGGACTCACAGCCTACCCCATGGTATCCATCAATATCCCTCCTGCCCTCTACTGCCTTTCTCTGTAGACTTCTTGTGCCTTTATACACCGGTGCATTTAGTATTAGCAGAAAGCTTTTCAGAATTCAAAGTCTGAATATTTCCCAAGGTGTAAATCTAGAAGGTCCTCTCTGATGGTCAAAACAGTTAACCTTGAAGACTAGAATGAAAGAACATTTTTTATTTCCAAGACGAACTCTGTGCTGAGACCACTGACAATTTCAGGGTTAGGACCTCCATTGGTCTTCCTGTATTCGAGGCAGAAAAGAGCACGGGGGCTATACTTTCTTGCAGATATTCAGTGCTAAAAAAATCCCAATTCTGGTGGAAAGGAGATCCCCCGGAAATGTTTTCCTCTTCCAGTGCAGCCCGCAAACTGGCATGAGTGATTTTTTCCTTACAGATATTCTGCAGGTCTGTAGGTGATGTTTCTGGGTTAAAGACACTCTTTTTCTTAGATGGGCCTGGATTTATGGGATAAAGGCTTTAAACTTCTCATCCAGAAGTTTTTCTGTCAGTGGGACACAAATATCAGGGCTGCAGGAACACATCAGGACAGGCTTTCACAGGACACTCCCCACTCCTCAGAGCAGAATATAGTTAATTTTTGAACTACAGTCTGTTTTCATACTGCATAATGCTTGTGATTAAATGTGAATTTCTCATAGTTGTTAGAGCCTGGGGCAGTCACCAAGTCCCAGCTGATAAACGTTGCTTAAATGAAAGGACATTTTTTGTTATGCTCCTGGCAATTCAATAATGATGTGGACAAATCTCTTGCAGGGTAACTGCCAGACCCTGCAAACTTTCAAAGATTTTTTTTCAAATGTCATGACAACAATAGGTCAACTCACTAATTTTTGGTCCAGAATCACATACCACAAGGATAAAGCTCATTTCCTTATAACTCCTACATGACACTGCAAATTTTCCTATTTTATTTTGAAAAATGTACCAGGAACACACTGAACTGAAGTAAGAAATAAATATATAGACCCTGATAAATGGCATGAGTGATGAGCCCTTTTGTTTTGTGGTAACACCTCAGGGCCTCTGACACGACTGGGCCCTGTGGTGAGATGTGCTGTGGGCATATAGCAGTAAAATCCCATCTGCTCAAAGACTTTGCAGTCAGAAAAGCAGTTTGCAGCACAAAGAACAATCTAATCCCTGTTTTACATCCTGATGAGTGAGGCTATGAAGTGCCTTTGGTAAGCATGAGACAGGAATAACTTATTTCACTGCTGTGTAGGCTCTAGCATTATAATTATATTATAAATGTCATGTCACGACACAGGATGTTATATGGGTAAGTTTGTTCATATATCCCATTGCTGGAGCTGGGAAAACTATTCCTGATGAGTAAGTTGAATTCTTCAGCAGTTTTAACTTTTAGCATTAATCATAATGATAATAAAATTCATGCTAGTAGATGCATTCTATAATTTAGGTATCTAAATATAGCAATTTCCTGAGGCTCTGACAGTGTGAGGTATTAGCCTTTCCTGACTGGTGTACTGAATGGGACTTTCTGCTGGGAGCAATGTGAATCATGGATTTAATATATGTAAATTCTTTCATGTCAAATCTTTTCATGGGTTACAGCCTGCCTGCTTAGACTCACAATCTGTGTTTGATATGGCTATGATAAGAAGTTTTGAAGTATTTTCTTATGGTGGCATACCATGAGGGGAAAGGGTTGTTACATGTTACAGAGGAAAGGCAGAAGTTATGTGTTCTCCTTTGTAATACAAAATAAATGAAAATTAAAAACAAATGCAGTCTCTAAAGCACTATTATTTTAAATTTATGAATCATTAGCTTTCTAGTACAGTAAGAAATAAACATAATTTAATAGGCAAAGCATAACAAAGGGAATTTGAAACATGTTTAAGTGATTAAACAGCAGAGATCAGCAGGTTTCAAAATGAGAAATTGTTTTAAATGTATTCCTTTGAATTATTAAGTGGATTGCTTCACTTATTATCTTAAAATTTTCATTCCCCAGAAATTATGTCTCACTTTCCAAAGAAGATGTATTTAGAGACACACGCTTCTCCTGCCATGATGAAAACCGGGAAAAGATGCCCAAACCTCTGCCTTATGTAAAGGCTATTGCCCAGCCAAAAGGAAAAAAGAACAAACAGGTTTTTTGTTACTGCTATAATGTGCTGTTCCCAAAGAGGTGACAGGAATGTGTTTGCTGAACACAACAGATTGTCTCTGGAAAACAATAATCCCCTTTACTTCTTAATCTTAGTGAGAAAGTCTAGAGCTAAGAAGGAAGACCTAAATTTCAGACTCAAGAATTTAATCAATTTTGGGTAAATTTAGCTCTCTTTCCATGTAATCTGGTGGCAGGCTGGTGAGACAGCAATCTTATGACAGGATATGTACTACTGAAGTAATGAGCTGGTGACCACAACCTGACCTCAGATGAGCAACAACCTGACCGCCTACATGAGCAACACTCCCTCCTGGATGCTTGTTTCGGTACCACAGAAATGAATCCAACAAATCTCACCTCCAACCTGCTGTTCATTATTCCTAACCAAGGGTAGCCCAGGGCCCTTCAGGCCCACAGCGGGACACAGATGCCACAGCTTAGAGGCACCCCAGAATTCCTCACTATGTAGGGAACACTGACCACTTCCAGGGTCCTGCTAAAAACAAATTTAGGGGCATCAGCACACAGCCTCTTTCTCCTTTCTCACATGTAGAATACAATTTTTCCATTCCAGTATATCCTCTTTTTTAAGGGTATGACCCAGCTTCAGGGGGTATTTATGGTAATAATAACAGCAGGCATTAGCAGCGTTGCCTGGATGCTCTCCAGATAATAAACAACGTATGGCATTGCTTGCACTCTGTAGCCAAGGGGAGTTAGCTGAGATGCCTGCAAAGCACAGACCTACAGCTTGGTCAAATGGTGCTATTTTGATAGGCCCTCCATGAAGCATTAGGACACAGGATAGAGGAGCACAGCAAGAGCAAGTGCTATGCTGGTGAACATATGGATAAACTCTAGAAAACAGTCCCCTAATTGCTGGGGAAAGATGGGCAATTAGTGCCAAGAATATGTTTATCACTGTATGTGTGTACAAGAGTGCATCCTGGTATTCTGGCTGCTCTCCAGGACTCCCAGGGTCTGTGGGTAATTATAATAGACACAGAAGTGTGACCTAACTACAGGTCCCATAAATTATCCTGTTGCATAGTTTGTTTAATATTTGCTTTATGATTTTTATATATACTACAGATACAGTAAAAGAAAATATATTTATCCTATACCAGGATTTTACCAGTAGAAAGAACAGAGAAAGAAATAATTTAAAAATCAAGATTAGGAACAATTCTTTTTGTTCTGATTACTTTGCCCACATTTACCTACTGCCCTATTTAACCTTGTAACTATTAGCTTTCCTAAATACATCTGCTATAGATCAGTTTCTTTAGTTTCCCGTAAGTAAGAAAATCTAAACAATGAACTTCAAAAACATTTTTCATTCTGATAAGGAGTGGTTCAAGTTTAAATTTTATTTTAGGGCGATAAAAAACCAAATGTAAAGCTGAGCTTTTGAAAATTATCAAATCTGAAAAAATATGAACTACCCAAAACCCTGATCTGAGTTTTGTGTTATTAGAAAAGGTACAGGTGTTTCTATTTTTCATCACCAAAATTAGATTTTGAAATCCTTCCATTTCAAAGTTTTCTCTTTTTTTGAGAGAGAGAAAAATTAGAAGTGGTGCAAAGTCCTTCCTTCCTTCCCACAAATTTACCTGAAGTTACAGAGACCAGTTTAAGTGGAACTACATTAGCATGCAAAACCTTTTTTTATGATAACTATTACCCTCCCCATAAAATACAGTGCTCTGTATTCTTCTGGGTATTATAACGTGAACTTTGCAGGACATAATACTGCTACAGCAGTCAAAGCCTCAATCTAAAACATAGGAACTCAGTTTGATCTCAATTGTCTAATAACATAGCCAGTGAAATTTTGCCCAAGTTACACTGATCATAAGTCTCATTATAGTTCAGAAACAAACTGTTCCTTCTTCTTCTTTTGTCACTGATGGGCTAAAGTGTGTGATAAATAGAAATTAGTCTTTGAAGGACTTCTGTGATGGGACTTGACAGATATAACTGTGGAATGAAGTCAAGATCTAGTGCAGAGTTTGTAAATGTAGTAGATTTCCAATTTTTCATTAAAATATCTCCATTCACAGATGAGGGCTAGCATACCTTCAGAAACAGGGAGTTTTTGTCTGTAGGCAGAAAATGTGTGGGAAGCAAGTGCCTGACAGAGTATATTCTAGATAAATAAGGAAGGTGGAGAAAGTAGGAGGTTTGGGACAATGACAACCTAATTCAGGAATGAAGCTCAAAGTACAAACATTCAGCCTGAAGTCAGCCTCCAACCACCACTCTGTGAATGGTTTGAGCTTTACCATATTCATTACCTTATTGTATGTGAATCCCTGTCAAAGTCTTAGCAGCTGTGGGGATCTAAAGTAATCAAAAGGAGCCTAAACATGTGAAATAAGAATTTGGTATTCCATTAAGAATAAGTACTTCTGCACTTTGATCTAACACATCATTGATTTTGCCATTCTTCAGTTTTCTAATGCTGTTTTTCAGATTTAATTTAAATATGATTATATTTCTAATGCAATTTACTTCAAATGTTCTTACTAGCAATCACAGCAAAAATGAGGTATGGGGATGATGACAGCAATGTGAATTTTGAACTGAAAAGAATGGAATCCTCTTGTATTAGTCTATGCAACAAGAGAATAGTAATCAATCCCTACTACAAGGTAGTTTTGGACCTGTGCCATCTCTATCCAAAACCAAAATTTCCCAGTCCAACTGCCCCTTTGGTTCTAGCAACAGTAACTTTCTTATACTTTTTTTCAGCCAGAAAAAAATTGAAGTATCACACAATGTGCTTTGGAAGGAAGAAGTTTTGACTGCTGAGAAGACAAAATTCAGGAAGGAGTGGCACCTCCAGCTATTAAGCCCAGTCAGTCTTCTACCCAGTAAATGCTCCAGATTCCTGGCAAAAAAGGAGCACCACCACCCAAGACCACACCACTAAATAATGTTTTGCCTTGCAGCAGTTTATTCTGGGATGTTACAGGCATGAAATCATTAACATATTACATGAGAGAGCAATGGTGCCACTGTAGCTGTGACAGCCTAAAGATACATGGCATAGGGTTTGCAGTGAGAGATGGAATCTTTTGCTAGATCAACCAGCACAGTGTTAAAAGAAAAGGACAAGCTATTGAGTGAAAAAGTAATTTTTTTTCTGATTAATTGATGCAACCTTCTTCTCAGCTTTTAAGAACTCCTATAACTAAAAAATATTTGCCTAAGGATGACACTGTTTCTTGATATTTAACTGTCATGTGGTCATGCAATAGTTAATTCTACAGATAATTTAGAAATGTATCATGTTGCAATAACAAATATAAGAACAAACATTTAATGAAACATTAAAAACCAAAGTGAGTGTTGATATTTATCCTTCTATTGCCAAGATTTGATAAAGTTTTCCACTATTCCTACTAGTTCCAAAGGTTTTGCTCAACGTTTCATTATCTTATCTCAGATTGTGGTTCATGACTGAAGGATCATAAAGAAAATAAAAGAAGAAAGGAGGAAAAATAATATTTTTTGAAACTGTGGTCAATTATTCATCTGGGTCATCTGTTGCAATGAATGATGTCATGTAGATCTCACTTAGAAACAAAATACAAACAGAAAATACTGTTCCACTGAATGCAAAGTACTGCAAAGTATGTAGATAATGAGTTTTTAATGACTAAGTTCACTTTGTGCACCGTCTCAGAAATGTCCCTGTAAATGTTGTTTACGTCATGAAAAGGGCACATTAGGTACAGTTTACCACTCCACTCCCTCCCTGCACTTAGAACAACACCATTAGAGAAGAGATTTGAAGATATTTGAAGCCTGTTGTAATTACCTCACATAAAGAGAAGTTTTGTATCAAAATCCAGTGAAAAGGGTATTTTGGTAACAATGTAAAGTCAAAGTGCTACAAAAGAGCTTAGAATTTCTTAAGCATTTCATCCTGCGTGTGAATATAAAAGCCTACAATTTAATTCCAGGTTACAACAGCAAGTGCAGGTATATAAAAACCAAAATGGTTCATTTTGCTTTACCTTCAATTTGCTACTGTAGAGCTAATTATGAACATCTAGCACATTTTTTCCAGAAGCAAGAAAAGGTCATACATACCAACATTTGGCTAATAAGAGAGAAATATGGAGAATAAAAGTAAAATTTTGAGTTGCCTCACTATGACAGTACTTTTTAACTAGTTCAGTTAATTTTATGCACATTGTGAAAGCCTGGGTATGATGAGATACATATCTGATTCACTTGGAAATCAGAAGCATTTTGTTGTGATTTTAAGGCAATTTGTTACATCTTTCATGATGAAAATGCTGAGTGCATTGTGAGTACACAGTGGTTTGTATAGCTTGTATTCTCTGTTTTCAGAGAGCACTTGCTGATGTAGTCAATTGTAAAAATCTACCAATTTCAGCAACGGCAAGGTTGAAGTAATAAATACCTTTGACTAATGTACAGTGACTTCATAATTGCATGCTGATAAATACAGCAGCATCATTTGAAATGTTTTATTTAGACAGATGTAAGCCATTTTGTTTTCATTTCTAATCCTTATTCAGGGCATAAAGTTTTTAAAAAAAAGAAATTTATTTTTAAAGTTATATTTTTTCAGAATTTTTCAAGGTTAGAAAGTCAATTTGTGGTTGGGTTTTTTATTGTTAAATCTGTATTTTTCAATGGAAAAATTTTCTGTTTCAAATTTCCTAATGAGCTCCTGTGCTAGACAGATTACATAAAAACTACGTGGCAACTAGTATGCTTTTTCTATGGCAATTTTGCATGGCATGACTATTTTACATTTTCTTGTATATTAAAGAAAATAAGAGAAAACACTTAAACCTAATGGCATTTTTCCCAGTAAAATATCTGACAAATGTCTTTGTCTTGCTACATTATCACAATGCCCATCCTGTATTAAATGGTTAAAATTCTTCACCATGTCTTGGCTTTACTGATCCTGGTTTCCAAAAGCTGCTATTTTCACATAACCTGGTTATCTAGTGATCACCAGTTGCCCTTGCTGGGATTTTTCACCACTTCTATCCCAAGAATGTTTTTCCTTACAAAGCAATTCACCAGTGTTCATTGCCACTTCAGCAGCAATTTCAAAATGCCCATTCAACCACTAAAAAGAAACCCAAGGAGTCTAAAATTTTGAATAGAAGTTTCTCAAGCAGCCTAAAATGAGCAGTAGGGTGTCCACACTGGTCATATAGAAGAAACTGAGAATGAACTCTTTACTGATTGCTAACGCATCAATAAAATGTTTGCTGGCTGCGCTCTCACCTCACTCCATCCCTGTGGCCACAGATGATTGCTTACTCATAAGCCTTTTGAACCCAATTAGCCACCACAGTAATTATCAGCAGTCCTCATAAACCCCACCAACTTTGTAACAATACACCAGAGCCATTTATGACGGACTTTGTAATGATGAGCAATACACACAGTGGTTTTACCCCACACTTGAAACATTTCTTTTCAAATGCAGACAATCCAAGCCACAAAAGCAATTTTGCACACAAAAAGCCAGTATCACCTAACTTGGGCAAAGAGCTAGGGCTGCAGCAAGAATGTCATCTCTGTTTCCCTGAGTGACTTGGAAATCATCACATTCCTGCAACAGCAAACTCAAAGGTTCATCTATTTTATACTGGGTGCTGTGAAGTCCAGTTGGTTGAGAAATTACAGCTCTGTATTGATTTTCTACTCCTTTTAAAAGGCTCTACCAGAAGTATTAGTGTTATGCCATCTTTAAATAATGACATACTAGTTTTTATAGCCTATGTCTATCACTAACATAAAAATAAAGACCACAGAAAGAGCAAGTCTGTTTTCTGCTGTACAAGGAAAGAAACTATAGTCAATATTTTGACTGGGCCTCTGAAGATAACACAAATAAGATTATACAAAAGAAGAGATCCCACTTGACAAGAAGGCGGTTTTGTAAAACAATACACAATAGGTCAAATCCGTTAGGAAGAAAAGGAAGTCTCAAGAATTGGCTGGGGCGAAGACTGAACAGCATTCATAAATTAGCTGGTGCATAAAACTGTTATTCATTATGCTCTATTTATCAGCTTGTAAAGGCTCCCATTTTAATTTATAGTTACACTCCTCCTCAGTCATCATTTTTCTGCCACTTTTCATTGCATTAGAAAATTCAGTTTTGTATAACTTGTTCTCCCACAGAAAAGCAGAAATTTATTTTCCTCCTCAACTTTTGATTATAATATGCATTATAATCTCCTCAGCTTTATTAGTGCAATAATTTACTGGACAACTCCCCACCACCTCAGATCTGTGCCCATGAACACCATGCTGCATCTTGATTTGTCTTCTTGATAGCAGAATACTGAATTCAATTTCAAAGACAAAAATGCCATCCCGTTTGATTCATCAGGTGAAATAAAGCCCTCTTGCTGAGAAAGCCATTTGAATGAGGGTTAACTGTGACCTGTGCTCCTCCACAGTCCTTGGAACATCTGGCCATATGGGCTGTAAGCAGATTAATCCAGTGCTTTGCACTCTCCTCCTTTAAACAGCTTAAAGGTTGCTGTTTAAATAGCACGGCATGCAATTTTTTAAAAAAAGATCAGCAAATATCCAAAATAACTGGGACCAGATGAATAAATCCTCTCCACAGGAAATTTTTGGAGGACCTGAAAAAGCAAATTATTTGGAAATTACTTGATTTTGTTGTGGTCTTATGTTTTAACTTGATATATCTAAATGTAATCTTTCCCAAAGTTGTCAAATCCTATTTAGCTTACATGATTGATCCAGACATACAACTTCCACTATTCCTGCTTCTGACAATTGTAATAGACAGTTTTAAAGTCCGGGTAAGGGAGACCTGTAGTAACACCAGCTTGTTTGCATGAAGCCTTTATGCCTCGCTGAAGTGTCCCTCCCAGGGTGCTGGTGGCAATGCCCTTTTAGCTTCAGCTGTAGCTCCAAAAAGCTGGGATGTTCACCCTCCCAGCACTGACCACCCAGCTGGTGCCTGTTAGTGCCCAGAGCCATGTAAGCATCTCACTCGACGTGTCCTCTGTGCTGCAAGCAGAGGCAAGGCTCTGGCCACCTTCCTCATGCCGGCTGATGCTTTTGGCCACAGGAGCAGTCGCAGCCCGACTGCACTGATGAACCAGAGGTCGTGTGGAGGACACTGATGCAGAGGCTTTTTTCCTACCTGTTTTTTTTTTTTCCCAACAGCACAATAAATTGCTGATGCTAAAACAACTAATACTTCAACTCACTTAAACTTTAAAACATAAACTTAAAATTTATGTTTTCTTGGTTTTTTTTCCCCACTGAAAATGGCAGCCTCCTCACAGGTGGAATTTTGATTACATTTGAAAACAGGAAAACCCAATTAATTTATTTTAAAATCTAAGGTTTTACACAGAAATATTTATTTTAAAAACAAGTCAGATTGAAGGCAAATTCCAAGCCATGTGAAGTCAGTATGAGACACCTTTTATCTCCATCTCTGTTTCTAGCATTTTATTTGGTAAAAGCAGAAGCTCAACCCCACAACCCCAAACATTTGCTTTGTTTGAAATTGTACTTTCAGGTTTTGCAATAAATCTAAATTCATATTTGTCCCTTGACTTCCAAGCACTTCATCTCTCAGTTCTTGTACTTCATAGTTACTGCACTAGAGATTTAGTTTGTGTGCATAGTGTGACCAATCCTGGCCAGAATAGTTGTTTTCCTATGTGAGTTTAAAGAAGTTGTCTGCTTCAGAGGTGCTGGTGGTCACTGCAGCTCTGCAGACAAGCTGAAGTCTTATTACCTTCATTTTGCGTAGCTACTAATTTTAAAGTTGTCCATCATGATTAGTTCTGGGACTAAATCCTGTCAATTACCTGTCAACCATGGTGATTTCAAGGTTGTCTCACTAACTGTAAAGAGAAGATCTGAGGAAACTCTGATGATATGCTCTGAAACAATATTAGAAATCAGTTTCTGAAGTTGGAACTCTTATTAACATGCAGAGCAGCACATTGCCTATTACTCTGCATTCCTAGTTAATGGAGAAATTATTAGCAAATAGCACTAAGTTAAGAAAAGGAATGATATTTTGATCGAATTATTGAGCTGGCTCTATTAAAAAAGACTCCATCACTGAGCTGAAAATCCCTCCTCATTCTGTTGTGCATCTTCTAAGAGGGGACCTGAATGAGAGCAGAGTGCCAAAGCTGAGGACAGATGCACTGGAGACAGATGGCAGGAGCATTACCACAACCAAGGCAGTGTTTTAAGGACTAGATCTCACCTCTTGCTTTAGTTGTAGATATTGTGTACACCAAAAGGCCATCCTGAAACAGGGAAATGGCAGAAATTCACAAACTTTTGGCCTGATCCTGCCACTGACAATACTCTACCAGCCAGTTTAGGTCAGATGAGTATGTGATGCATGATCTTTGTAGATAATTAACAGCGAACTTTTTGAAACACTGAAGGCCCAAGGAACTCTTTCTTTCAAATCAAACATATGCAGCACTGACATAGGAATTCTTTATCCCATAACAGAAAATAATTTTTCAGTTCTCTAAAAGTTTTTGATTTTAAATTTTTCCCATGCTATCTGGGTTGAAACTAATACCTTTCTTGTGAAAGTCCAAATCTCAGAATATCGTAAGTTAGGATCTTTGTCTAAAATGAAAGATAACCCACATGAACCTTCTTCAGCTCCCAGTTTCTGCCAGAGATTTCTATTTTATCTGCTCAGTTGGGATTCCTGACTACTAGATTGCGGACTTGGTATCTCTTGCTGTGCCCCAGTAACTACTCAATTATTTAAACATGGAATAGCTCCAACAGATGCTATTGCAAGAAACACATTCTGTAACAGCACAGTCAGGGCATTCATCTGGGACACTGGAAACCAAGGGTCAAGTCCTTGTACCACAGAGGTTTAAAATCTTTATACAAAGAATTAAATTTATGCTACACACACAACACCACTGGGTCAGGGGAACACAAGTTCAGGGCTATATCTTGTCCCAGGATGAAATTAACTCCACCACTGGTTATTGGGAAAGTAATTTAACTGTTGCATTTTGGCAGAAATGAGTTCTTAATCTTATACACAGGCATGCATCCTGAGCAGCAATAGAGATCCTCCCTACTCAATAATGCAAAAGTCTAATTGATAGTGCTACAGACAATCTGACAAATATGTAGCATGAAAACCAACTATTCTGTGCAAGTGAAGAAGCTTTATTAAAATAATAAGGTATTAAAGCAAATTTCAGGGTTTGTGGTACTGGTTCACTTTCTCAGCAACTCAAAAAGAGACTTTGCAGTGCAAGCAACAGATAAAACTGCCTTGGAACTAGATATTGAACCCAATATTCCTGTTGGGGAAGGGACTCCTGAAATGATGTAAGTCCAGCAAAGATCCATGCGGGTCAGTGGAACTTTGTGGCTTCACATCTGTTAGTAATCCAGCACACAATCCCTTGCAATCCAAATCAAACCCCTAGAAATTTAGCTATAGTCACTGGGGGAAAGGCATTTGCCTTCAGCTCACTGTGAGACTGCTGCTGTATTTCCAAGGCTGCTAGGAGGACTGGTGGTGTAACTCCCCTCACTTTGGGAGACTTTCACCATGCTGATGTTAGAGCTGCAGGCTGTAAGTTTTGTTTGGCTCTCAGGGTGTGGAGGAGTAGTGGTAGCACTGGATGAGGCTGGACCAGCATTCTTGAGCTGGGGACCAGCAGTGCAGCTTCTGCTCACCCCAGTACAAGGGGCTGCATCTGCCTGGCCACTTCTGAGGCCCCTGAAACCTGCAGGAGATCAGAAGAGCAGGCAGATGGAAAGCACAGAATCATCCCATATGAAAAACCCTGATTTATAACAACTGGATGCGATTTCTTCTTTCTGAAACTCAGTGATTTCATGGTATGTATGATTCTCTGACTACTGCTAACATAATGCCTTTGTTCAAACCAATACCCTGCAATAATTGATATAAACACTGCTAATTACATATTTGCACTGTATATCAATTTTGTCTGTGCCCACTGATTTCCTTCATGAAACAGAGAAAACTTGAAAGTTTTCACATACATCACCAGCTGCCTGTCTGATTTCTTAGAAGTGAACAAAAACAGCGTAGGTGACAATCAAGACAGGCAAACTCAGCCACTCCCAAATCATATTTACCTTCCATCACTGCCTTTTCCTTTCCGATTCATCTATAATGAATATCCTCCTCTCTTCATTAGATCCAGTTACTGTTTCTTTGTCTACAGTAACATAATCCACGTGGTTTAAAAACACTGTTCCCTGTCTCTATTTCTTTCCCTTTACCATTAGTATAATTGGGATGAAGCTTTGCCCATGAGACCCACAGACAGAGTTCGCAGTAATAAGGTATTAGAGGAGGTTAAAAGCAAGAAACCTTTAAGGCAGGAGGAAACACAGTGCAGCAGCTGTTCAGATGAACAAGCCTGGGTTTTGTGAGGCTCTGAGCGCCTGCTGCTGCTGTGTTACACATGAAGAACTAAATGTGATTCCCAAAGGCAGAGTACGTGCATTTGACAAGGTAGGATGCCTTCCCCCCACATGGGTGCTTTCAGGCACAGCAAGAACAGGGTCAGCTCTTGAAAGCCACATGGCAGCAGCTTCTCAGCCACTGCTGCTGCTACTGCCACTGGTTTTCAGGAGAGGATGACAGGACTCAGCAAGCTCCTTCCTCATGGCTCTCAGAGATAGCACTGCAAGATACTCACAAATCACAAGAAAGACAGGAAAAGATTTGTACAAGAGGGAAACTGTAAGATTTCTATACTCTTTAGAATAAATCTCTTACCCCGCACAGTGACTTATCTTTTCCGGGATTATTTTCACAGCCACGGATTTCCCTTACTTTTTCACTAAGTGAATATCCAAAGCAAGACTTTAGTACTAAGACATATGGAATCAAACAAATCAAGATCCATATAAGCTGGTGTCCTCTGGTTGACCTGTCATGTGTGGAAAGCAACTTAATCCTCAGATTTTGGACTGCATCCAGTCTATAAAAACATGTGGACTGTGAGGAGAGGATTGGGAGGCAGGCTGAGCTGCAACAAGCAGTGGATGATAACACTGCTCAGCTGTGCCCTCAAAGAGCTAAAACCCCACAAGTCTGTGGGATGCATCCCCCTCCACTGCTGCTTCTGTCCAGTCTGGCTTGTAAGACAGAAAGCCTTGAAACAAAAAGCAACTCTCTGCTGTGAGATCAGTGACTGTCAAAGTCCATCAAACTGGTAAAGGGCAACCTTGGGTCTCATCTCTGAAGCTGGGTGTTAGAGTTGGCAAAACAGCACTACAGCACATGTCCTGGTATTTGTTTCTGACAGCTGTGCTCTATTTTGTATTTTGGGGGAAAAGGATCGAGCTCTTAACTGGAGTTTATTTCAGTTCCTTTGCCTTTCTACAACTGAATCCAATACGAACAGTAAGCATAATTTGAAAACTGTTTAAGAGGAATATATTACAGTAAAGTAATTAAATGGTCCCTTCTCAGCATATTACTGCCTGCTATTTGACAGCACGTTATAAAGCAGTAGCTGTCCCTGTTGTGTTGCAATGAACATGCCTGTATCCTGCACGTTACACAGTGAGGGCTGGCTCAATCTGTTTGACCACTGACTCTGCCAGAATGCCAAAATGCTGCTGTGAGCATCAGATGAACATGCCAAAGATTAGACAAAGAAATCCTGTGTAAAGCAGCAGAACACAACTGCTCTGGGCCCTGCGAGGGAGGTTTGCTCTTTGAGCTGCCCAGCTTGCCAGTGGGTCTCTTCCAGCCCTTGCACCACCAGGCACAGAAACCAGAGCCAGGGGCCAAATGCAACCCAAGGCAGAGCTAGCAGCCCAAGATGCTGAGGGATGCACTGGTCCAGAGTCCAGAAAGGCAAGAGACAAGGCTTAGCTGTCCTGTCCCCTGGAGGAGCCAGGACAAGGATCAAGAAGCAGAAATTACTCTACTGGAGGAAGGGAGAGGGACAAGGCTCAGTAGCAAGAGGGGTACACAGCTACTGCCAAGAGACACTGCAAGCAGACGAGGCCAGTCGAGATTATTGAATCCCCTACTAAATGAGCAAGGCACACATTTAGTAGTTGGATTTAGCAGACCATTTCAGTGGAAGAACTGGGCTGTGGAGCTCTGAGCTTGGGCAGAATCTGTTACCTGAGCCAGAGCCCATGCTGCAGTACCAGAGAGATGATGACATAGTGAGGGGGGAGGAAAACAGCTTGAGCAGCATAGCTCTACTCTGCTGAACCTACCTTTGCTGATGGGGAGCTGGAACCTGCAACTTTTTTGGCAAAAAAGGGATGAGAGTTGCGAGCCACCTCCAGCACCTTCCTGCTTTGCTCCATAGCCCTGCAGCACAGAGGCCACAACCCATCATACCCCAGGCTATGGGACAACCAGGTCTTTGATGAGGCCATGCTGCCTCTACCCTTCAGAAGAACACACTGCTGTGTGGACCAGTAGCATACAAACACATGAGGACCACTCTTTAAAAAAACTCACTTGAACTCACCTGCATTTTTTGCCTTTTAACACCTAACAAAGTTCTCAGATCCCTTTGAACCCTCATTCCAGCCCTTTTAAGTAATAAACTCTTGCAAGACAGGCACAAGAAGGAAAAGGTTCCTTTCTTACAGAAATCCTGCATAAAACACTATCCTTTGAATAGTTTTTAGCTAAGATACTAATGTAGCTGAAAATGGCAGAATTATAGAAGCTCCAATGTAAGATTTTCACATTTCATGGAAACACAAGTACAAAACAGCACATTTGTTATTCATTACAAGAATCTCCATAAAACTCCAGTCTTATAAAACGTAATGTCAGGAAAAATCTGATTAAATGATGCTGTTCTCCCTCAGGGAAGACGTACTTAAATTAGAAGAAATTGTGTTAAAGCCTGCATTTCCTGCTCCATTTCACCTTATTTACCATTTCAATAAATTTACACTAGGCTAAAAAATTGTGAAAATCACTGAATGCCATGTGAACACTAAAAAAATATGTATTTATTACACTCACCTATTTAGACAATGTTTTTCAGTTGTCTACTTTCAAAGCTAAAGTATTTTCTTTGGGCTTAGTTTTGTCATCTTGACATTTTTAATAACCTGAATATTTAGCTACGTTAGTCTCTGGCATAACTGGAGCTTCCTGCTTTAATTTTGGTCAAGAATAGCCCTTGAAGTAGATAGTCAATGCCATTTTGAAGCAACATTCAAGTATTCTCAGGTATTAAGTGTGAAATTTGACTCTAGATTAATAAAAATCTTTGGTTGCCTTCACAATAATTGCATCAGTATTCATTTAACTTTGATTTAGGAAGACAGTTGTATTGTGAGTGATTAGATGATTACTGAGAATATATCTGAAGGTTATCAAAAAATAATAGATATTTTGTCTTTTCCTGTCTTTGACTTTGTGTCTATTAGGCAGCTGTGAATTCTAGTGATTTTTTTCTTACTTTTCAAGTTGCTACTCTGTCAAAATACAACCAGCTTTAAAAACACTGAGTAAATTCATACCTTAGACCACTGACACACATAGAGAGGTATTAAGAAATAAAGCATGATCTACTTCATTTTCTACATCCTGGAGGCAGCTTGGGGAAAAACTGGTTGAGTTTTCTTCTGACAGGGTAGGGTTCACTAAGCAGCCAAGTGCCAGTCATCATGTCAGTTTAGCAGAGCTGTTTTCCTCTTAAACTCTCACTCAGTTTGTCCCTCCTGAATTCATGGCCCCCTCTACTTTAAACTTTGTTCATGTTTTAGTGGTGTAGGGAGGGACAAGGCCATGCAAGACCTGTTTTGCACCTTTAATTATATCAAGAATGTGCACTTCTGGGCAGCGATTTTCATTCTTAGAATAATTTCTAGATTCAATGAGTTTTTGATAGATTTTCAGTTTCTTGTCCACCTTTTTGAACACCAGGGAGGGGCCATTTGAAAAAGAACATTTTTTAAAAAGGCTTAGACATTGTTCAAACACTTTTCAGTGCAAAAACCCACAAAAAGAAAAATGACATATCCAACTTTTTCTATCCACTGACTGGTAAAAGTAAGAATTCAATAGGAAAGCACAAAGATCTTATCATTCTTTGTTTTTGACTATTCAGAATTTAACTTTCAGTCTGTACAGAGAACAAGGAGTTTAGCAGAATATTGCATCACAATGCGCAAAATATTAATCCTTGAACTTTCACTGAAATTTTTTGCTGACGTGCTGAATTGTAGTAAGAACTTTGTCACTCTGGATGCTGAGTGCTGAACTTTAACTGAAGGAAACCTTAAAGTCTAGAAAAGGCTAATTTTGGCTGAAAACACACCAAAATTTGGTGCCAAAATGAAGGTAACACTTGGAATAAAACTTTTAAAGATAATAAATAAGGCAGAAAGGAAGAAGAGAACAACCAGAATACCACAGATATCATAACCAAGCCCAAGATAACTGATAAATAAAAAAGAGAAGTACGAGAAATTTATGACTGGTATAGACCCATTTCTATGTAGATGGTGTATAATGCACTGACAGGAGTGTTTAACTCTTCTGTTTTCACAAGAAAGATGTTTCTAAGAGCATGATGAAGCTTTCTAGCACTTTCTAGCACTAGAAGGATATCAAACAGCATGTACAGGAGACAAATACTTTTCAGGCTGTAACCCTGAAAAAGTCACGTAGAAGATCCTATTTATTCTAGAACTCAGACAAGCTTTTGAACAGAAGCAAGCTCATCTGCCTTTGATCAAAAATTTTTAGTCACTTAGTACTTAGTGACCTAAGATTTTACTGAAAATGAAGATTTATAGCTAGTCAATACCTTGACTCTGAATTAACGCAGAGTACATGTCTCATTAGCAAAGAATTTGGCATGACAGGAGAAGATCAGTAGATCAAAAGACTTGACGCTGCGGTTTCTACATCTTTGTCAGATGTAGTTGAAGGAATTTACTTTGAAGCAGAGTTTGTCTGTTTCTGAGATTCAAAGTCTCTACCTGTTGGGGCTCAATGCTCTTCATGGCCACTCATTGTTTTTGACTCTAACCTCAGAGAGAGGGAATGACGTATTCATGAGCACTTGGAGGGAATTTTCCAATTTAGCTTCCTCCAGAAGAAATTTAAAATCCAAAATTGTGATCCTAACTAAACCAGAACATACTAAATGGAGGTGATATGGGGATTTTCTTCAAACCAGCCCAAATACTACTACAACTGTAAGCATTCATCTAAAATAACAAGAGTTTCTTGCTGTGCCACCATCCATGTCTCATCTCCACAGATTTTACCAAAGCCCTGTATTTAAGAGGATGACTCATAACACAATCAATATGTTACAGAAAAAAGAAATCAAGTTGTATGCCTCCCCTGTGGTTCTCCAGAGGATCAACTCCCCCTTTGGCAGTGTTGGTTCCCGACAGCACCCTGTAAGCTGGGAGGCTGAACTTGTGAAGGTGCCATGAGAAATGCGTTTGGCAGCTGATCTACCTGAAGAGAAGAGTAAAAGCTACGAATCATTTTGAAAGGCTATAGTACTATGGCCAGTGCTGGAAAGCTTTACTGCCTGAAAAAAAATGTCAGGGTGTGAAAGAAGGAAAAGCAGCAATTTACACAACTTCTTCAGGGCTAAACTGCTATCTCATATTTAGTGACTCTTGGCATCAAGTATCCTTAGTTACCCGTGGAAACTAGGCCTGTGTGAGTCAAAACCACATAGCTGAACAAAAATAAACACAACTGAAAATCTTCATCTGAGCTGATGCAGATAATAATTCTTCTATATGCTTTCTTTGTTAAATTGAAGAGTTGAGAATTGTAATAATTTTGGGGCATTTATGATAAAAGTAAGAAAACGAAGAAATTCTGGACTCCTTTTGTAACAAGAGTCAATTGGCTTTCAAACACCAAGGAAGCTGCACAGTACCACCGTATTCTGGATGTCAATCTCTCCAACAATTAGCAAGTCATTTCCAGGCAATTCTTGCATGATTGATTCTGCACAGAAACTGGAATTCATAGATCTCTTCTCCCAAGACAGCACTCTAGCCATCAGACTGTAAGTAGTACAGGCAATGAGAAGCCTCTAGTCTTTTCTCAAAGCTGATGAATTTTGGCTACATTTTTACAAATCAAGTTAAACTGATTGACATTATCATGGAGAGAGAGAGAACAGAGTAGAGCCTGTAGCTCATGTGCTAATGAGGAGGTTCCTCCATTATTTCCAGTTGAATCTAAAAGGTTCTAATTAATATTTTGAACAGTGCTTAATGAAAATAAGCTTTGATTAATGGGAAAGTAAGATTTATTTTTCTAGAAAATGTTCTTCCTTCCTTCCACACCTTCTAAATAATAGAGCACATGGATGTCCAACTTCCTCCCTTGCATCTGCCCCTTCACTGAGAGTTTTCAGAAAGATGCATGCAAAATGGAGAATGTAAATCACGAACTGAACATCTGCAAGGTAATCATCTGGTGAAGACCAGTAAGCCTTCTCAGGAAAATACAGGAGTTTTGGTTAAATTATTCTGAGCTGCAGAAATGGGCTCTTGGTTATCCATGTATGTGTATACATATAAATAGACACACACATCACAATTCCAGTTTTAGCAAGGGGAATATGCACATCTTGTCTCATTACTCATATTCCATTTTCTACTTTGCCTAAAATATATTTAGTTACATCCCAGCACAGAGTATCTTTAAATTTTTGTTTGGAAGGAGTACCCAGCTTTCTAAACTCTTACCTGGTTAAGCTCTTTTCAGAGGAACAGCTCTCAATTTCCTTTTACACAAGGAGTACAGTAGAAGGAACAATTTTTACAGTCTGTGTGCAAAAAGCTCTTATACAAAGGAAGCTTTCACAGGTCTGTCGTGCAGCATGAAGGCAAGTCCTTGGATCAGCACTGAAGACTTCTTTTGCATGTAACATTAATGGCTTGACTTGCTAGCACCTTCCATTTTCAGAGGCTGTAAATCATAATGTATTTACTATTGGTAGGATAAAGTATTAGGGTATTTTTAGACACTTCACCCTGTATATACCACATGAGAAGAAAACAACCTTAGGTGCAAATTAGCCTACATATTTCATATTTAGTCCCATATTTTTTATTACAGAATGGTCTGGCATATTTTTCTTCAACTATATGTAATTTCATGTTATGGCTTGCCAAGTTATTTTAAAGAGATTTATAAAGACAGCTCATAACATCTTCAGAGGCTGAAAAACTGTTATATCTGTAGGAGGGATGGAAAGGAATCTGAAAACCATTTTCTGGAAGGGGCTAATGGCTGAGAGCATGAGAAGAACTTAGGAACAATTTCAATGGTATTTACAAGAATGCATTTTTCATTTAGCTCTTGGAAGAGGCTCTCACGTGGGTCAAATGTGCCTTGGCAATTTGTCATTAAAATGCAATTTGAGTTCGAAGCACTCTGAACTAAAGCTTCCAGAGTCTTACTTGTGGCCCGATAAGGAAGGTTTAATTTCAGTAACTGCAGGCCTGATTTTCTATTTCCTTCCTTAAGCCACTAATGTCACTAACTTGGTGAATACACTCCCAAAATTATATGAAAACCGCTTCCTGAATGTCAATACTAGAGCAACTGTCCCCACGGCCACAGGCTGCAGCACAGCTGGAGAAATGGTGTGTGGGCTTCTGTCATGTCCTGTCATACAGGAAAAGACAGGGGCAAAAGCAGAGATGAAACAATCACACCTTAGGCACAGAGTTTACTGTGTGACCTCTCACTGTGGCCCAGAGCATTTTACTCAGTGTCAGTTTGCTTAGTCTCCAAAGGCAGCTGAATTCTGTGGCTGAATAATCCATTGCAGCAGGTCAGAGGAGCTCCCCTCCAAACAGGCTGTACTAAGCAATAACCTGAAACAACAGCTAATGAAGGTGGTTTACACACCAGAAGCATTTAAATGATGACAGAAGGGAAAACATTAGAAAAAAATCCTGCTCACCAAGATGATAAATCTCTTTACAAATTGTATGACAGTTGGTGGTACATCCACTACCCCTGTTTACACACTCTTTTATGAAATAGCTGCTTTACAGTCACAGACAGAATGGTGTCCCATAACCCACCACACATCACTCTCCAGAGAATCCATAAGAAAATCTTAATGTCCATGCCCCATTTCTGGTCAAATAAAACTCTTGAGTTCTAATGCTCAAATCTGAAAGGGATGACTTTCTTTTCATAGCAATATGGGGAACTCTTCTCAGCAACACAGCCTGCAGATGTACTTTGATGATACTATGAGTTTGCTACATAAACTCATGACTGTATTTTGCACACATTCACGTGTCATTGCTTTTTCTCTTAAGTAGAAAAAAAATTAATCTTGATTTAAGAGCATCTAATAAACAAAATATGTTTTCTAGTCAGAGAGAAAAGCATTCAAGTTTCTATTTTTTTGCTTCCAACAGTGAGAAAGAACAATGACAAAAATCCCATGAAGAGACATAATGTGTTTTAATTTCCACATAACAATCCTTATGAAACTGAAAACGATTTTGCACTAACCTTGAAAATGTTAGCTGGCTGCCTAAACCTCAGGCCCCTCAAGAAAAAATAACTGCCAGTGGAAAGGACATAAAGGTAAAAATGCTGTATTGGATAATTCATTTACATAACATCTAAAACGCTATTGTTTTGGATAAAGATTATCTTTGTTAAAAAAAAGGCAGCAAAAATCCTTCTGGCAGTTACTATGCTACTATACAGACATTTGGTAAAGATCAGGACTATTACTCTAAGTCTCAGTCAAGCAATGCTATTAAATACGTCATTACATGGAACACTGCAATTACACAGAACAGTGACTTCCACAAAACTCATTTTAGACTCGTCAATTCTAGTAATTTATGCCTACCATCACCATAAGCAAATGGGATGAAGAACTCATTTTATGACTGCCAGCTGGAAGAAGATACAAGAGGACAGGAAGTAATTGCCTGGACCAATATTTTATTTATTTTTTCTTCACTTATAGAATGGGTCTGCTAGAGCATCTGTAAAAACATAAAAAAGGAATAACACAGTACATTGACTACACAAGGTTGGCTAATGTTATGTTATAAAAGAATCCTATAAATATCTATATATCTTCAAGTGGTTAACTGATAAAATACCAACAGAAAGCACTAAGAACAATAGAGGATTTTCTGGGTTTTGTAAAAACAATGGAAGTCCTGATTGCACACTGCAAATGGGCTCTTCTTTGCAGTCCTTGATCTGGAACTCTTGTCATGCTCTGTAGAGAATTTAATGGCTTGTCCAAGCTCACCCACAGACCACACATTGAAAAAGAAGGCCTTTGATGGGATTCGGAAAGGTCAAGAGCTCAATTTCTAACCAACGTATCATTGTTGAAAGTCAAGAAGTCTTTACAGCTTGTTGAGCTAGTGAGATCCAGGGAGTTACATGAATAGTAAAGAATTAATGAGCAATGATTGAGATTGCTCATAGAATAAGGAAGGATAAAGGCAATAAAATGATGCTTGATAAGGTTCTCATATGAGTGTCATTTTCCCTGGGACTGAAGTCTTTCCAGGAGTAATGTAGGCAATCATACTGATTTTGAACAACCCACAGTGCAGAACTGGTTAGAGTAGAAGAAAAGAAAAATATTCCATTTTTCTGATAAAACTCCAGAGGGAATTCCATAGATGGGATGCAGAATAGCCACTTGATGAGTATCAAATAGCTTTTTTGACAAATTGTGTAATATTTTTGGACACTCCTTGCCCTTGTATGCCCAGTTTAGAGGCCTAGCTGAATCACTCACAAATGTATTTCTGAATCTGTTGTTCAATGTGTTCCATCACATTTTAAATAAAATGTACAATGAATACATTTTCCCAGTTCTCAGATAACTCAAGTAATTAAACAAAACTGGGACTTGACCAGGACATGGGAACTAACAAAATTACTAATAAAATTACTAAAAAATGTCACAGGAATTTTTAATGATGCAAAAATTATAATACAGCTTTCACTCTCCTTTCTGAACTCATGGTGGAAGATTAATTGGGTGCAGGCAGAGAACATGGTCTAGTGACTGAGCAGAAGTACTGTCTGGGTGTAATTACTGCCAAGCTACAATATAATTACCCTAAAGTGTGAGAGGTGGAGAGATCTCAGTGTGACATATCAGCAAGGGGTATGGGGCAAGACAGGCAATATGAAATGTGAAGAGCAGGGATGCCTGCACACTCATTCCCTGTTTCACTGAAAGTATTTCATAAATGTAAAGATATCATGCAGCGAGAACTCAGGGAATGCTAGAATTAGTGGTTTGTATTCAGCATTTGTCCTTATTTACCCTTTCCCCTCAAGGCATAGGAATAGTTTTTAATGACTTGAGCCTATACAATTTTTACCATATGCCTCCTATGTCATTGAGTTAGTGCATTAAATAGTACTTGATGTTCTGTTATCTCCTTGCTCAATATATTGTGTACATTTCAGTAGAGAAGCTCTCTCCCAAATGTAACAGACACACTCCTGGGTTGTTCTGTAGTACACAGAGGACCATCAAGTGATTTGAAAATTTTATTTATATATTTTCTTGACCTGTAAGGTGAGAGAATAGATATCAGAACCGTTTTACAGACATGTTACTAAGTGAAATAGAAATTGAAATTAAGATTACCTACCACTTTTAAGCTCCTTTTGAGATGCCTTAGGACTGACTTTTCAGCAGAGGTAACATTTGTACAGTGGTTAATATATTCTGAGAACTATCCTTTAAGTTAAACTGTGCCTGGCTCTGAATACTTCTCCGAATTAGAGCCATGCTGCTCTCAGGCAAGACACAGTTGTACAGAGAAACTTACAATTAAAGGCTGGTTTGTGTGACCTGCTCACTAAAGCACAGAAAGGAGCAAGTACTAAAGGAAGAATCCTATTTCCTTGGACCACAGTCACCTTAACTATGGGAGTATCCTACCTCCTCTAACAGTTCCATGCACTGCACCCCTCAGCTCTCGCAATGACAGAAGCAGTATGCAAACAGCACTCTTCCTAATCATACTTCATTCTCCATCTGAGTGAATGGCAACACAAAGAAACACCCTCTCATGGCAGGCCAAGAGACTCCCTTCCAAAGGCTGTGAACTTATCAGGAATAGTTTAACAAAACCTACAAAATTGGTTTTCATTAAAAATACAAAATGAAAATAACTTGAACAAAGTCTTGCAATAAATATAATTCATATAGGACCTGATTATCTTACATAGTCCACAGAGAATGGAGGAGCAGAACAAAGTGACTCTCCTTTGCACTAAACAAAGGATGGTGGTTCATACATCCATTTTCACTTGTATCTTTAGTTTCCAAGTATAATTTCCAATACATGCAGGAACAAGTCTTACTCAGGTGAATTCATTAGTTCAGAGCATCTGAAGTGACATATTCACCCCCAAATTTATGATTATGTGAAACAGTTGCACTCTACTCCCTGTCTGAAATTTCACTATTTAAAAAGTAAAATATCCAGTCTATCTTTCTTTTATAAACACAGTATAGGATTAAAGGGTTTTTTTCTATTCCAAATAACTTAGAGCAGTTGCAGTCTGCTGCCAGCCTGATGAAGTCTGCTGTCTCCCTGTGTCTCAAAAAGCATTAACAGAACTATTTCCTGAACCTCATGCTTCCCTAGTTTTGACATCTTAAAATCAAATTACAAGCTCAAGGATCACAATCACAGCCTTGGTACTGAAGCCTAGCTTCTTTTACCCTGTGAAATGAATATTGCTTGAGAAGTAAATCAATAGCAAGCCTAGTACAGTGAACAGCAAAGATACCAAAGCATTGCTTCTTTTCTGCTGCAGCATTGTATTCTGAAATCAAAATCAACACAACAGTTTTCAGAACTAATGGGCTGTGCTGGTGAGCACTGCTCTGTTCCTGCAAAGATCAGTGCATGAGGCACTGCAAACAAGTCTCATGAGAGCAGGTGAGATTTGTCAAAGGCGACTCTTGTTCCAATTGACATTGTATTCTGGTGGTGACAGTTAAAGGCTAAAGTTCTAATTAATTAATTTTCCTTTCACTATAAACATTTCCTTTTACCTTTGAAGGACCATTCAATCTAGAAAACTGATGGCCCTTGGCAGTACATATTCTAATGTGGTCAGCAAATATGCAAGAAGGCTTTGACTTCCAATTTTCCCCTGAGTTTTCAGCTCTGTCTGGACTCTGCTCAAGGAATGAACAAAAGCACAGAGTTTCAGCAAGCCAATAACTGATGTATTTACAGAAATGAACAGTTCTGTTCTCTGATCTGTTTTTTGGTCTCTGCACAGGCAAAAAAATAACTTAAGTGGGAGTTTTGCCTGTGTAATGAATTTAGGAAGCCTTCCAAAATAGGAATAGGATGTATGGGGAGCAGCAGTGCAATAAATAGTCATGGTTTTTTCCCCCAATTATCTGCAGAGAAAGAACAGAGATTGGACTGAGGAATAGAATTCAAGTTTCAAATCAACAACAGAATGAAGATATTCTGATATACTTTATTTCTGACCTCTGAACCTCCAAAAGCCAGGTACAGGCATTACACATGGAAATTGAGAGAAAGACTACCACTGTTTTCTTTGAGTCTTAAAAGCATTTTTAAAACTGTTTAATATTCATTTAAATTATTCACAACAGGACACATTAAGATAGATCCCTGTCCTGCAAATGGCAGGAATGTATAGAATTTGTAAAGAGAAATTCCAGATGGGCAGCTAAACCTTTTCTGAGTTGCAATCATATTTTGTCAATATTTACCATTTCCCAGATCACTGGGTTTTTCTTGGGTTTTGTACTCTTTGTTTTGCCACTGAGAAAATAACGTGCAGTGAAACTGTTCATTAATCCCTGTAAACATGTTCTGGAAGAGAATAAATAAAGAAAAATGCTGTTTACTTAGATGAGCAATCATAAGCAATATAAATTGGGCTTGAGGGAGAGTGTAGCATAGAACCACAGTCTCCCTTATCCTAAGTAAGCCCATTAATTATGGGCTCTAGGGTAAATTTCTAGAGCTCCAGGTGACTCCAAGTTGCTTTCCCCTAAGCTTTTATGGAAAGCACAAGAAACTCCAAGCTCCATTTTCAGTTGAAATACGTGTTTCCTTCAGCTGGAAAGGAATGGAACCTAGAACTCCCTCTGGCTGAGACGACATGAAATGTCTGTCATATTGATCCACATGATGTTTGGTTTTGATTTGGACACTGAACAACAACCCCAAAAAATCCACTGTTACATTGCCTTAGTGAACATGAATTTAATCCAGATTGGGGGAATTTTTACTTTGTTTAATGACACAGTATCCACAGTGGTGCCAGTGATATAAGGTAAGGATCTGGTCAATGCTAACCTTGTCAAGCCAATGCTTTCATGTTAATAAATATTATGAGGAAGAAGTAAAGAGTCCAATAATATAGGTATCTAATCCTGGCCCTGAGTGAAGATGTCTGTGCTGTGAAACACAGAGAAACCCTCCAGACTGGATCTGGACACTCGCTTACACACAGCCTTCAGCTAGTACCTTTCTTTCCAGATGATAAACTTCGTAAGGTGTTCTACAGTGCGTGACAAGCCTGTGCACACCAGCCCTTAATGGGAGGGGAGGGCCTCTTAAAGCAAAAATTTGATTGTTTGGCACAAAGCTTTTGGCCCAAACTGCATGACTCAGTCCATTTACATCATGAAATGCTATATTAAATCTAAAACCACATTATCTTACCCATTCAGCAGTCTTTTATTAAGTGTACTATAAACTAGTCAATAATATATTTGAAAAAGCAATGCAGTGAATAGAGTAGACCTTGATTTTACACTGTCCTGATTGACATCTGAAATCTCTCTGAGATCAACATTCAACAAAAAAAAACACTGATTTCAATGGGACTTAAGGAAATATAATCTCATATGAACTCTGTGTAACCGACAGATTGAAGTGTTTGGGACCTGCATGCTTGGACTTTATCTGCCAAAATACAGAGGACAGTGGGGAGTGTGGTAAAGTCTATCAAGGAGTTTAGGAAGCAGAGATTCTTTTACCTTTCTCACTTACACATTCTTGGGCTGGCTGGGCAAAGCACTAATGTGCTGTCTAGACATTTATATAGAAGCTGATCTGGTTTGTAGGAGAGTGAGCCGTATAAATGACTAATTACCATGTATCTTACATGAGCCATCTTCAACTGCCATATATTTTATTGAGATGAGCATATTAAGAGGCATAAACTCTATATGGTAAATCCTGAGATGCCCCATGTAACCTAATTTTTATAGATAAGAAATGCAAAACAGTCTTTCCAGCGTACCATGACTTTCTGCAGGAAGTAAATCCATTAGAGAATGAAAGCTTTCTAATGCAATGACAGGGTGCACAGTCTCATCATCTGCATGTAGGACTGGCACTCACAAATTATTGTTCCAGCTGCCACTGGGCAGCTCTCTTTATCAGATCTAATTTACTCGTCTTTTATCAAGCCACGTGAGAGACATCTTAATCATGAAGGACAGGATTTATCTTACCTACTGTCAGATTTCTGAGGTTAGGCAGATGGTACTATCCTCAAGGCAATGCTGAGGGTCAGAGGAGTGGGGCTTCTCTATGAGATACCTGTTGTGTGATTGAGACCATGACCCTTCAGGGCCTCCTGTCTCCTGCTGCTATCACGAGATCACAGACATTTGGCTTAAACCTCTGTTTTAGCCTTCTTAAGCAGGGTAGGATGAATCCTGTGCTTCTTTCTCAGAATACTAATGACAGAGGGGAACCAAGGTTTTAGAATCTGAAAATGGAGACTCAGCATTCCCCCAGATGATATCTATGTTATGCCTTTGTTTTTGTTAAACCCATTACAGAGAGAGGATCTCACAGGTATTTAGACTGGTATTATACTCAATTAGGCTAAACTGAGAAAATGTCCCCATGAGATATCAACCACCCAGTTGATATGATTGACTGATCTCAAGGATGCTGAAAACATTAGACACCAATACAACATGTGCCAGTTTGCTGCTCCAATGGCTGGTAAGCACAAAATCTGACTCGAGAACAAAGCTATTAACCTGAAAACACCTGATTTCCATTATTTTCCACAGAAAGTGTTTCAAACTGGATACTTTATCTGATGCTTTGCATAACAATTTTGAATACAAATAGACTGAAATAGCAATGATATGAAGGCCTTCAGATAGTTGCCTAGATCATGTTGGGTAACTCAGAGACTGCTGAGATGAGAAGATGGTCGAATGAGAACATGAAAATACATTTAGTTTAAATATTAGGTATGATTTTCAACAGGGACTTGTTGAAATCATGTTCCATCAGGCCTTCCTTAAAAAGTCTCCTGCCTGAACTTCGTTGTGCTCTTGAAACCAAACAGGTTGAAAGCTTCTCTAAAACACAAAGATTCAACAGCACTCAGAGATGCTGTGATTAAGAAGCCAAGCAGTGCCCAGTATATAATGTTACATCACCAGCCTGAATTGTTAATGCCTTGTTAATACATATACCAAAACATCAGTTTATGTCCTATAATACTGATTAGGCTAAATATATTGCGATCAGGTTTTATTATTCCCAAATAGAAAGCTCTTTGTATTAAAAGAAAAGTAAATGCATGTATTTTACTAAAATATATGTGGGAGTAAAGTGACCAGCTTCAGTAAAATTACACAAATTGACCTCAATGTTAGTCAAGGCATCTTCCCAAAATGTTATTTGCTTATTTTTTTCCATTTTCGTTTCCTGTAAATCAAGTTAATCCAAATATAAATAGTGTAAAAGATAATGAATAACTGATGTGAGGTCAGAAGTGGGTCAAAGAAGGATAAAAAATTAATCTCAAGACCAAAGGCCATTGTATTTCAGATATGCAGCTCACAAATGGAGGAACTCTATACATTTTAAATGAAATTTGGCAGGCTGAGGTTGGTGTGATTGACATCCTTTTCTGGCCACCACAGTCTGAATTCAGTTTGTTGCCATGCATGTCCACGTCTGTGAGAAACACTACTGAAGTGAAAACAACTTACTATATGAGAATTGATTAATTGTCATCCTCCACAGGAAACACATGAATTTAATTAATTTCATTAATTAGTTTGATTCAAATTCATTGATTTTCCTTGTTTTTCTGGGCTAGATGGTAGTCTTAATTCATTATAATATGCCAGAAAAGTACATCCAAATATCACTTAACTTTATAAAGATTGGTGTCAGCCAATATTCTATAGTTCCCAGTAGCTGGGACACCTATCTCTAATACAGTGACAAGACATATAACTGCTTTTACACATGCCAGTATCAGGAATTCCTAATATGATTAATCTACCACGGGTAGTTCTGAATACCTGCTGATACAATATAATAATCTTAGAAATTTTATTAAACCTTGTTAGTGGCAGAGTCCTTCTTTTTCACACAGTTATCACAGCCCAGTATTGTCTGCCTGCTGAATGTGATAGACCTTCCTCTCAGTTTGTTGTTTGAATTTTCTTCCTGTTTTGATATTCAGCTTGAGAACACAGTAATAGCAAACACAATGAAAGTACAATACTGCTGAAACACTGCTTACAGAATCTGACCAGGGGACAAGCCACAGTCAAGGTATTCTAGCCTAAGCTAATGGCTGAAGATTGATCTTAAGAAAGAAAATCAAGAAAAAACTGGTAAAAGGCTAAAAATCCAATCCGATGCTCCAGTACATATCCAAATAAATATACTTTAGTGACTTCAGTTATGGAGGAAATGAGGGCATAAGAGATAATGCTGCTTTGTCTAGCAAGCCTCTTCTTCCTCAAAAAGGCATTCACTTGACTTTCAGGACTCTGAGATTCTTTACAGTAGTTAATGTCCTGTGATTTACCTCACACATCACTGTAGTGGACAAGAACTTCTACATCCTCTAATAAGTAGCTACTCTAAGTTTTGTGACAAACTTCAGAAGAAAATTTGAGAAACTTACTTTTCATTCTTCCTCTGTTCTGTAGCAGGCTCAACTAAGCTACAGTTATGGCCATATCCAGAGAAAGCTATTCTTCTGCTTGATTTTAAACTCTGGTTTTAACTTGTTTTTAGAGGCTTAGCCATCTATCTAAATTTATTAATAATGAATGGTGATAACAGACTGAAAAAAAAGCCCCAGATGCTTGAGCACACGAATACCAAAACTTCAGGTGGCAGAAAGGCTACTTCAGAGCCTTCTGATGTTATTCCTCAGCTGGGTCAATTGCTATCAAACATCTCCACAATTACCACTCCTTTTTGCAGCTGAGATGATCTTGTCCAGCTGGGAGGTCCTTCTAGCACTAAAAGAGAGCAGTCACAGAAAAAACACAGTTTGTCCAGAAGGTGAAGACTTTGTGGTTTTGTGGCAGAACATGTCCAGCAGGGGAGATGCCCACTGGACTCTTTCCAGGAATCTTAGTGAAGATCTATCAGACAAAATCCAGCCCTAAACTGGTTCTAGGTCTAATGCTCGCTTGGCTACTTTTTAATTAGTATAAAGTACTTCAACAATGTGGAGGATGAGCAGGAACATTTTGGTTCACCCACTCCAGTGTGAGCAAGTAGCCAGCCCTGTGCCTGTGGGACTGAAATTCCTCTGCCCAAGCAGTAAGGAGAAGGAACCAAAGTTTTGGCAGCAATTTGATATGCCTCAGATTACTCGACTGGATACTTAGCTGATTAAAATCAACATAAACCAAACTGATATTTTTTGGCCAAGGTATACCATGGAAGTATACGATCCGTTGTGTTTTCCAACGTGAAAGGATTAAAGTATTTGTCATCTTGGTGTCTCAGCCCAATTAACTGCACAGTCCTGACAGAGTTACAGAGAAATTTCTTTTTTGATCATTAGGTGCCAGACATAAGAGCAAATGTTATTTCTGAAAGTGAAGATGAATATATAAACTACATAAACAGTTCTGAGAACTTATATAGTGCCACAAAACATTTCTCTTGAATTCCTATTTAGGAATTAGGGTTTGCTACGGTGACTGAGCCCAGGTGCACTGACTGACGTCCATATGAGCAATTACATTCAGCTCAAATTCCTCTTTTCAGAAGAGCAATGCACTCTTTCTTCATCCTGACACATTGTATGGTGGTGGTGCCTATTATTTCAAAGATGCACCCAGCCTCAGAGACACCTGTACTTTATTGATAGCTGAAAAAAATCCTTGTACCCGCAGCTAATATTCTCTTTCAGACTCTGCTCTAATTCACAGAACAGACTTGTTATTGCAGGTCTTGTGTAAAAGTGCTTACCCTCTCTTGCAAACCACTTTGAGAAGCACTGAAGAGCAAGTGAGTCACCCGGGTGACAGCTAGTCCTTCCAAACAGTAGGAAACAAGAAAGCATAAGGGGAGGGGAAAAGAGCTCAAGACCATAACAGCCATCTTCTGTGTCCAGAGACATCACTACAACATCCTTTTCTAAGCTTGCCTGGAAAAGCAGAGAACAGCTCTCATCTGCCCCAGCTATCAGTGAGTGAGATGTGCACAGAACCTTAAAATACATTGTTTTTCCCAAAGACAAAAAATTTCCCTTGGTCCTTTTTCACGTCTAATATTCCACCTGGAGTAAGTACTATGTAGTATCTTTATTACTCAGCTTACCCCTGCACTAGACAAACTGTGCTGCCACTGATGTGTGAGAACTTGCAAGGACTGGAAATGAGGAAAGTCAAAGGGTAAGACAAGAGTATGATACAGGTATGATCTTACCATTCATCAGTGTTCTGGTTTTAATTATTTCACTTTGATTTGTCATTTTCCTTCCTCAGCTACAACCTTCTGTCTCAATGCTATAAATTCTTTTCTTGGTTTCATTACCAAGAGAGGTTTGCTTATAAATGCATTAAGTGTCTTAAATTTAGTCATAAGGTGTGGAAAAGGGCACTTTGCTTTTTCATGAAAGTAGCAGCACTGTGCCCTGGTATCTTATGCCATGCCATTTAAACAATGGGCGTGACTCTATTCTCTTCTTCAAATCACTCTCTTCCACTTTTTAGTGTTTTCTTTCTTTTTTTTAATCTTATTTCATGTCTGAACCTGGTTCAACATCTTTAAAACTATATAAAGGCAGTGCCAAATATATATTTCAATATATGACTGGCTGCTAATAAATCATGATATACTTAGTTTTTTTGCTTCATTAGGAGTTTACTAGAAATGTTGTATATATATTTACTAGAAATTACTACCCATGATGCCATCATGAGACAGCAGAAGTTTTTTATGAGAAACGCATACAGGAAAAGTTGTTCCTACACAAAAAAAAACTATTAACAAGTATCTTTATTGTACTGTCTTTTGACAAATGGGAGGGGGAAATAAATGCAACAGCGTATATGCCAAATTGAAAAGTACCAGCCTGGTTAAAGGGGAAAAATTATTTTCAGACTTCTGACAATTTTACAATTAGCAAAAAAATGTGAAATTAAATTAAATAACACACAAAAAACATGTAATTTTGCTGTTTTTGCCTGTATTGTTCATTCATCCAAATAGTCCTGTTTACTCGTTTTTTGCCCCTTTTGATCTGACTCAATGGAGTTCCCACCCCTTCTGTGGCTTTCATTGTAATCTCACACTTGGCCACAGAACAGAGGAAATGAACAAAGCTGTTGATATGTAAATAACAGCTTTGAAGATAGAAGTACCAGATTGTTCCTAAAAAGAAAAATGCAATTGCCTTTTTTTTTTTACCAGATTTAAAAAAAAATAAATCCTGATGTATTATTCAAATGTTGCCTGAAATCAAAGATTCCATTATCTCTGAAGAATAATCATTTCAGTCAAACCAGGTATTTCCAGAGAGCAAAGGAAATTGTATTAAGAGTTCAAAATGTCACATTCTGAATGTTGTTGACAAAATTGCTTATTTCAACCCTATTTCACTTTCCGTGTATTACATTATGAGTACCTTTTAGCAGGACATTTTACAAGATGGGTTGATTTTCCCCTGCAGAATAGCAACTGAGGGCCAAATTCTGATGCCTCGGCTCCGTAGGTGGTGTCTGAATCACAGAGTCACAGAGCTGGAAGGGACCTCTGGAGGTCACCTGGTCCAACCCCCTCTCCTCAAGCGGGGCCACCTAGACCTAGTTGTCCAGAATCATGTCCAGAACGCTTTTGGAGATCTCAAGGATGAGGAATTTACCACCTTCTTGGGCAACCTGTGCCAGTGCTCATTCAGCCTCACAGTAGACAAGTGTTTCCTGATGCTCAGAGGAAACCTCCTGTATTTCAGTTTTTTGCCCATGTCTGGTTTCTCTGATCCCAGAGAGAATCTCTCCTGATCACAGAATTTATGATAAATAGGCAACAAAACTCACTGAAATCATGTCAGTGACTTCAATATTTCTGGGCTTCTGTATAACTAGAAGGAAGAAATAAGGTTCACTTTCCTACAAGTACTATTGCAGTTTGCATTGTTAAGTCCATATTTCTGTATGGTGTGTTCGTGGAACAATTTATAAGGCTTTCACTATTCAGTGAGATACCCTAATGCTTTAGTCCAACCATGCAGTTGGGGGCATGTGGATAATTTGCAGATTATGATTGCACCAATATGATAGAATGAGCCTTAATAATTGAAAAGGGCTTGATTCAAAATAGTCTCAGAAAGGAGTAATTGCTGCTGAGGCAGTGCCCCAGAATACCCAAGGAGAGACTTATTGGTTGTCCTTCTGAATAAACAGGATTCAGATATTTTTTTGAACTTCCCAAAATGAATAAAGTGCCCTCTTTTTAAATCTTGATACCGAATAATGAATGAGTGGAAGTGAGCGTATCTGCCCCATCTGTTGTCTAGGAGTGTCTTCATGAGTCAAAGTGTGTGTCAAAGACTCCTTCCCAGTGCTCAGAAAGTTACAATTTTACCTTTTGGAGAAAGCCATGGGGAAATTCAGGAGAATCTCAGGTGAAGTTCAGGTAGTTCACAAATTCTGTAGTGGCCTCTCCTAAACAGCCCAGTTTGCCTCTTCTTCAGGACGCTTTGATGTAGACACTTTGATCTGTTATTGATTCTGTCCACATTCTGAAAACTGGCAAAGTGATGCTGATTTCCGCTTCCCAAAAGGTTACAGTTCCACATGATGATAAATGATGGGTAAGCACTACCGTTAGTAAACAGTCAAGGTGTCTGATGGAGAAAAGTCAATGAAAGTAAATAGCACACAGCCTGATTAAGTTGGCCCCAGTTCAGAATTAAAGGGACATAAAATTATCTGCGCTTATCTGGCAGATATCACAGATTTTACATTTGTTTCAGACATGCAGATATAGAAAAGACAAGCTCTACATTGCTTGAAGTCTGATTTTTCTTGTTTTTTAGTGACTATCAGCAGTATGAGACTACAGCATGTTAAGCAACAATATAAGTTGTTTTGATTTTTGTTTTCCTCACAATGTTCCTTTTAACAGGAAAGTAAGACATCTTTTTAGTCCTCAGTACGAGCAGGTGAAGAAGATTTAGGTTCAGGAAGAAAAGCAGCACATTTATTCCAAAAAAAGATGTGGTGAATGTTAAGACTTATAAACAAGAAAGACTGAATGAGAGAGATACCAAGAAAGTGAACGCAAATGGTAATGTAGGGGCACAGGGCAGTGTGGGAGTACCCGGCTGCCAGGTTGAGCCTGAAAAGCTAAGAGAAGAAAGCAAAAGCTCATTTTTACCCTTGGATCTGTAGACATAGGAGTATGGGAATATCTGCAGTCTCAGAACAAAAAGAATCTTATGCAGATGGGACCCAGCTGGGTTTGATACCCAAGGTTCACTGTTCATCAGTAGGAAGATGAGCAGAAAGATTATTAGATGGATGGAGCACCTCTCCTATGAGGAAAGGTTAAGAGATGTGGGATTGTTGGGCCTGGAGAAGAGAAGATTTTGGGGTGACCTAATTGCTGCCTTCCAGTACTGGAAGAAAGCCTTACAGGAAAGATGGTGAAAGACTTTTTACAAGGGCATATAGTGATAGGACAAGGAGGAATGGCTTTAGATTAGATACTAGGTAGAAATTCTTTACTGTGAGGGAGGTGAGGAACTGGAACAGGTTGCCAAAAGACATTGTGGATGCCCCACCCCTGGAAGTGTGCAAGGCCAGATTGGATGGGGCTTTAAGAAACCTGGTCTAGTTTGAGGTTTCCCTGCCTATGGCAGGTGGGTTGGAACTAGGTGGTCTTTAAGGTCCCTTCCAACCCAAACCATTCTGTGATTCTTGATTCACTGAAGTCATCAAGGTTTTTTCCTTCTGGCATATCTACCACTGGCACCCAAGACAGTTGTTCTTTCAGACAGTGCAGAGATTGGCATTCCACTTTTGGCTCTCTGTGGCCCTCCCCTGAAGCAGCTCAGAAGGACAATCCATCTCAATGCAGGGGCCAAGGGCAAGGTGGAAACTACCATATGCGTGTTCTACTCGGACCAGAGCATTAAATTACACTTCTGTCTGAAGCTGCTGCAAAACTACATGCCCAAGTGCCAGGCTGAATCATTCCTCTGAACTGAATTCTCCATCTGAGGCAATTCAGAAACTCTCCAGTGGGCTGTTGGGTTTTCTCATCTTGTCCTTGTGCTGTAAAAATGCCCTTGGCCACTACCAAGCAGTTTAGAAAGGAGAAAAAGAAGAAAACCACTTCTCACAGTGTTCATTTGACTGAAACGAGAATTAAATGCTTTTCTTCTCACCTCACAACCTCCCTATTGTATCCAAGTACAGGATAAGAATAAAGCATATGAAGTCTGTGCTCTTCAGTGGAAAAAAAAAAGGTAAGGTTTGAGAAATTTCAACTTGTCCACTTTCTTCTAGCATGAGTTAAAAAAAGCTTAAATCCCTGGCCTCTAAACTCATTCACTCACTCCTAAGGAAAAAAAAATTTCATGGCATATGCCAGCAATAATCCTGTTTACCTCTGAGTAGACTGGAAGATTAAAGTTTCTGCCAATCTACTGAGTGAACAGTTAGGCTGCAGCCCTTTGTATATTACAGGGCAATCAGAGCTCCCTTTTAATTAAAGCACAGCGTGGGCAAATAACTTGCGGAGAGGAGACAGTTATTAATCACACATTAAATTGCCCCAGAAACTGCACAAATTTAACCTGAAAAAACAGTGGTTTAATTAAACAGTAACTATACAACTGTAGGCCCACTGTCCATGCCTAAGGATGTCTGTGGATGCATAACACAAAAGAATCTTGGTTCTGATGTGGCCTTCCATGCCACTGCAAGGGAACATTTGCTGCTACTATGAGTAACATTTTGCATGTATTTATTTATTTTGATTCACCCCAAAGCAATCTGTTTTAAGGAAGCTGGGGTCCGGAATATCACCCATTAGCACCAACCTGATGATATAATGCACAGAATATGCAGTCATTTGTCATGAAAGATTTCAATACACTTAAAAGGTGTTAATCTAAATCCTTTACATGTTTTTAACTGTGTATCTGCAGCAGCACATCTGTGAGATTTTAATCCTTGACTAGATGGATTTTCTAGTGCATCCATCATCGATTAACCCGGTTACTTAAGAGAAAAACATCTAAGACTCTAAACATTATATTTATGCTTTGAACTTAAATCTTTCACAAAAAAATCCTTGCAAGGACCAAAAATGGTACTTCTTATTTATTTAACTTGCTTTTAATAACTGGAAAAAAAAAAAGGGGGGGGGGCGGTGAAAGCCCACTAGTGCCACTTTGCATTTGAAGAGAGCCTTTTGTGAACCCTGCTATTAAAAAGGCCATGATAGTAGGAAGCAACTATAATTTGGCTGTGAATCACAGAGCTATTCACAGGAAGACTCTTAGCAAAGACAAAGGCCCTGCTGTCCATTATAAACCCGTGAACTGTCTTCAGATAAATGCAGCTTGTCCTTCGATGTAAAGCTGCTCGTTGCAATCCAGCCAGCAGTCCCCATTGTTCACCCTAATGAAAATGCACTCTGGAACAGAGAAACTGTCTAATTCATTACAGCAGACACTAATTTTTTCCACCAACTGCTTTGTACTGAAAAATTTAACAATCCCCAGTGAAAGCAGAAACAGACTTCATTTTTTTTCCACACAAGATTTAACCTTTATTTGCAAATGGCAAAAACTCATTCTTCTTTAAAAAATAAATAATAATGGTGTTCCTTGTGTGTGTATTTAGCAGAAAGGTAAATCTCAAAGAGCTTTCCTCTAGATCATCTTTAGAAAGAAGCTCTTTTTTTTTAATGCAGAGGCTTTGAACAAGAGGAAGCAATTTCTTTGGCTACATTTATCTTCTTCCAGACTCCTTTCAATTAATATTTGTCTAATATTTGTTAATTGCTACTAAAGATGCTGTATCAGGTAATGCATTTAATTTACCTACTGAGCTTGGAACTGCAGGATAGAAAGTGTATCTATGAATATGCCACTGTGGAGCAGCAACAATAGCTTTAGGCTACAGCTGCTAAAAATAACTTGCTCTGTGCTGCAACTCAGGTATGAGAGATTCAGACCATTCATAGGAACTGCAATTAAAAGCATCAAATGGAATGGAAATACCCTCCTCCATCACTCTGGCAATTCCCTTTTGATGAGTCTGTGCAGTGGTGGAGTTTTCCTCTTGTTTTGCATGTTTACACTTTTATGAAAGGCACAGATTTTCTTTTGATTTCTTTGTTGGGAATCAGTAGTTTTAGAGTAGAAAATGAGCAGTGGGCATAATTTTCATTTCAGAAAGACAGCAAGGAAGAAAAAAAGACAATTTTTCAAGGACAAGCAATGTTAAGACTGCTGGCAATTTTAAAACGAGCAATTAGAACAGTAGTTTTCATAACAAATAAAATCCCTTCATCATTTAAATAAAAATGTGGCCTCCTGCATACATTTAATTAGCATATTTTCCCTCACATAGTCTCTGTGGGCATGGTTGACCTACTCTTACCAAAGCATACATCCTTGAAAAGCAGTCCCACTGAAGTTGAAGAGATTGATCATGCAAATAAATCCCTCATCATCTGGGTCTCAGAATAAACACTGCACTATGACAGTCAGAGGAAGAGCTGAAACCCTGCCTGGCAACCTTGCTGGGAAACTGGCTGTCAGGGAACCCAGCAAAACCAGAGACAGCACTTGCACCACATGCTGAGATGGCTCAGGGGATGGGGACAGGGGCTCTTTTCCTCAGCTTCCTTCTTTCTCAAAAAGCAATCCTGAAAGGCACATGGTTGGTGTGACTGGAGCAGCTGCTGACTTGCAGCAGTTTTGGCTATTGATCTCCCAAGGCAAGGTGGACAGAGCCCTTTTCCTGTACACTGACCAGCACAGGCACTCATGTGAGTGCAGGTTGCTCCTCTGACCACTGGCAGCAGCATCCCCGGGAAGATGCCAGCTGGAGCTGGTGGGGCACTCAGGCCACATGTCCTGCACAGGAGGCAGGCAGAGGAGCAGCAATGGCAGCTGGTCAGCTGTCTGGCCACCTCTCTGCCACCCAGGCCATTGCCCTGCACTGGAAGGAAGCGGCTTAAATCAGCTCCAGCAGTGCACGGTTTATTTGCCCCAGTACTCAGGCTCCTCTTTACCTGTTTTATCTGTGCTTTGTGCCTTCTCTGCTACTCACAAAGGGGACAGAGTGCCTGGATGGTGGTGGCAGCTCTTGCTCAACTGTTTACATCCTTTTTAACTTCTTCCAGTTGGAACAAACTGAACAACATCTTTCCCCTCCCTTCATTTTGCTCCCCAAAGTAAAACAAAACAAGTTCTTATCAACAAGTTTTTGGGTCAAAACATCTCTTCAATCTGGAACAAAATGTTCCATCCTGTGGTAGACAGACAAAAAACAAGAGGGGATGAGGGACTGGCTGCATCTCTGCCACTGTTTCCTTCTTCCAGAATCACCAGTGATAGGGACATTTCTGGGACCTGAGCTCTGAGCTCTAGACCCAGTTCTGAGTGAAGGGGCTCCAAACTACACCTCTTGTGAAATGGGCCAGCCACTGTGCTATGCCATTCTCCTGCTCTTGACAGTGAATGCTTCAGTATTTATAACAATGTGTTTCAGAGAGGTAAATATTGAGGAAACATATATTGACATTTTTTTTATCCTGATGGTTCAGGCACTGTTGAAACAAGAGAATTATAGTTCAAATCAATACAGGCAGCAGTGAACACAGCTCTCCTACATTTTGCTGGACAACATTAATCACTGGACACTGAAAAAGCAGAAGGGACATTGACTGTCCCTCCATCAAGATATGATGACTCCTCAACAGACTAGCATGTTTACAACTGAAAGTACTTGGCAAATGTGATCCAAGTCCATGTAGATTTTGAGCTGTACAAAACCACATTTTGGCAAATTTTCTATTTGTACTACTTGTAAATTTAAATCCTGTTTGGCTATTCTGTTGTGCAAGAACAATGACTCATAAGGAGTCATTCAAAAAATAAGCTGTATATTTATTCAAACTTCTATGAAAACTGAATACATTTTGCATGTGAAATATTTCCTGTGTTAAATTCATTCTCACTGTGCTGTTTTCCATACTAATCAGTACCCAGCATATTCAGCGTATTCAGACTGATATATCAGGATGATAGTGGTTTAGTACAACCACTAAATTATTCATGTGAAAACATATGCTGCACTAACACTGCCAAAGTGTTTATAAGCAATATGTCTAGGGAAAAAAAAAGAAGAGGGAAGAATGATCCACAAGTTAAAAACAAGACATCTTGCAAAATTATCACTAATATGATGTAGTAGTATGCTAATGAAAATTACTGATTACACCAAAATAGGAGGTAATGTCCATTAGGTAAGAACTAAAATATTACATTGGAAAGAGTGCTGTTAAAAAAATAGGGATTGGACAAAAAAGAATATGGCAAAGCTGAGGGTTACGTTCACAAGTTGTCTATATGGTCAAATAAAACAAGGGTCAGGTACACTTGATATTTACAAGTAAGAAAGAGTCAGTGGGCAGAAGCAGTGACACTAAGCAATAAAGGGACACATTCAAGCTGCATCCTAAGCCAGGGAAAGCACCAAAACCACAGATCCATGCAGCATCTGGCCAGTGTGCCAGGATCTCAACACAGAGCCTTTTCTGACAACCACATTGCTGTTACAGGACAAACAGACTCCCTTGCAGATGGCACCAGGCAGTTGTAAGTTTCCTGCCCAGGAACAGTTCTCAGACAGACATATATTAACTTCCAAAGGAAAAGCACTGCCAGGCTCATCTGTTTTTCATCGCTATCATATAGTCGGGGATAACATCTGAGAGTATTTTGTGTTATTTCTAAACTCTTCAATCCATCTTTTACAAGAACTTTTAAGGTCAGCAGAGAGCAACACGTGCAGCAAACAGATTTACTGGGCAGATTAGCTAAGTGACCTCATAAAGCGAACGAAGCATGCTGCTCTTTCAATAAGCATCTTTTTAAATCTGTTAACTAGTACTGAAATATTTGCTTTGACACGAGAGTTTGCTGCAAGTGTTTCCATGGTAATTTTTGGCCTCTCAACTGTGGGGGCAATTTCAGTGAACTCCAGCAGATAGAATGGGCTTAAGGATATCTTCCCAGATAGCCTTCAAACTATTTTCTGCACAGACCCCAGGAAGAGCTGCCATACAGATGTGGATGGGGAAGAGGGTGGTCAGCACCCTCAGCAGGCTGAGAGCCCCAGGATGATCCCTGGGGTTAAGGGCAAGGGAGTGTAAACATTCCTTCCCACTGGTAAATCTATTTCCAAACTGACATTAAAGACAGGAGATGCAGGGGGGTGTTTCTCCTAGATTTTCCTGAACTCTGCCTTTAGCTGAAGAACAGCTCTCACTGAGCACAGCAGCTGGCTGTGGGCTCCAGCTGTGGGCCTGCAGCCTGTTCTCTGCAGGCCTCCTGGGACCCAGCACAACCACTGCTCTTGGATGGCCCTCTGCTACAGACAGCAAGAAGACGTCAGGCCACGCGAGCAAAATCTCTTCTAAGCACTGACTGCCAGCTGATCCTACAACGAAAATTCTCATCCACCTTTTAAACAGCTGAACTGCATTTACTTGTATTGTTCCTTCCAAAACCTCTGAAGTACATCTATATACAAATAACATCCGGACACTGGTTTGTGCAACTAATATGATTGCATTTTATACTGAAAACTGCATGTGGTCATGCTTTCACCTTTACCAAGAGGGTTTAGAATGCTTTTCCAAATTTATTTTGAACTCAAATAATTTTTGCAACCATTTACTGGGACTTGTGACTTCTGCATTCTATTGTTTTCACATTGTTCTCAAACTTACTTTGGCATTTGAGGATTGCAGAAGGAAGAGGAAATCTGTGGCTCCAGTAAGATTAAAGGCTTGTGAATTTCTTTCTTTGACTGTCTCACTCTGCACCCACAACCCTCTGCTCTAAAGCAAGGGGTCATCTTTGCAGTAAGCAGACAGACTGGCAGAGTAGCTTGATTAAAGGCAACAACACAAGACTTATTAAGTCCATGTAACATTAGAAGACAGTGCATAGATTTCCTGTGTTTGGGAAGAATTACAAATAGTTCTCCAAATTACAAATTTGAGCCACTTTGTACCCTGGGCTACATCAAACGAAGTGTGGCCAGCAGGCCCAAAGAGGTGATTCTGTCTCTCTTGTGAGGCCCCACCTGGAGTGCTGTGCAGAGTTCTGGTGTCCCCAGCATAAGAAGGACATAGAACTGTTGGAACAAGTCCAGGGGAGGGTCAAGTGGAGCATCTTCCTTACAAGGACAGGCTGAGAAATTTGGAGCTGTTCAGCCTAGAGAAGAGAAGGCTGTGTGGAGAGCTCACAGCAACTTTCCAGTATCTGAAGGGGGCCTACCAGGAAGCCAGAGAGTGACTCCTCATCAGGAACTGCAGTGATATGACAAGGAGTAATGGGCAAAAACTGAAGGAGGGGAAGTTTAGGTTAGATATCAGGAAGAAATCCTTTACTGTGAGAGTGGATGGATGTTGTGGATGCCCCAGCCCTGACAGTGTTCAAAGGCAGGTTGGGTGGGGCAAGGTCCATCTTTAAGGTCCATTCCAACCCCTAAACATTCTATGAAATACATAAATAACAGGCCTATAAATATTATGCATGTAATAGTACAACAACATAAATATTGGATCTCTTTTGTGAAGTATTATGTATGTTATATATAATATTATACATCAGTTAGACATCTATATACATGCGTAAAGATGTACAAACCTGTGTACATCTATATAAAAAGATTATGGAACACGCTATGAAAGCACAAATACTTGTTTGCTAGAATAATGAAGAGAGCAAACATGCCCTTTATTAACATCTATGATGAAGAGTGGCACAGGAATGAGGATCCTCCTTAACAAGCCTTTGATTGTTAATGAAACAAATTGTCTCTGCTGTACCTTTGAGTGGTTTTAAAGCTGCACGTCATTGTGACATATAACACTTCCAAATTTCTATCAGCATATTTCATACTGGAGTTACTTACATGTCCATTGGTTTCTGGTGTGTAGCACTTTTTTTTTATTCTGTTATTTTGAATAGAGTGAAAGAATCTCCAAATGAAAGGCCAGGGTCAAGTCAAGTCATACAAGTATTAAATTTGTGCTGCAGAGAGCATTTCCATTTTGGTGTCACTGTCAAGGCTGTTGCCAGTTAGCACAAAAGCACATTGCCCAAGCAGGCTTTAAACAGGCAACCTCACAGCTCTCACTGGTTCAAACTGCAGTCCTGTGTGATGGGATGTGTCTCTGTGGGGTTATTCACACCCTTCACCTTTGGGCAGGATACTGAGAAGTGACACACAGTAAGGGAAGAGTCAGGAAATCACACCAGACCCACCAAAAGCAAAATGTGTCCTGACATGTTTAGCAGCCTGAGCAGAGCCACAGTGTCATCAAATGGGAGATACTAATTGCTCTGAGTCTAACAAAGGAAGAACAAAGGAAGAAGTAGTTCCCACTTGGTGCTTCCACCATCCCATGGGGATCTCCAGTGCTGGTCCCCAGGGATGTATGCCACTCACCCTGTCAGTCCCTGGGAAAGGCACCCCGGGCCATGTGCAAGGGAGCACTCACCTGGCTGCACTGGACTGCAGAGGTGTTTGGGGCTCTCAATATAGGGCAGGCCAAAACTCCCCTCACACACCTGTCACAGATGAAGCCAGATCAGGGGCTTTCCTAAATCTTACCTTTCTCCTGGATTCTTCATTCTGATCTCTTTAATTTTACTGGAGGTGAATGATCTGTGATTTAATTCTGACCATCACAGACAGTCCTTAATAATGTATTTATCTGAGATATAATCAAATATCGCAACCAACAGGACTCCCTGGTTCCCTAACAACTTTCTCTTTTTTTGTTGTTTTTTTTGTTTGTTGGTTGGTTGATTTATTTCCATTCATCATGTAAAGAGGCTAGTTGTGTTATTTTCTTGAAACAAGGATAGTTTTTCTTTTATTCATCTCCAGACATAAGCTATCACACCCTAAATAAATATTGATTCTTAAGGTGTTAGATGAGAAAAATCTCTTGTAGGCTTCATTACGAGATTTGTATAACTCCTACAGAATTCTTAATGTACTTGGAGATTGACTTCTATCTCTGTTTTTAGCCTTCCTATTTAATTTGACTACTTATATAAAATAAAAACAAAACTTACAATGATCTCCAATTGAATATTTGAACCTTGCCATTATGCCAACACAGCTGAAGCAATAGGAAGAAATAGGAAAATAAACACATCCTTGAAGATGATTACACCTAGAGAAAGGGATATGAAAACAGCAGCATCGTTTTTCAGGAAGTTATGCATGAAGAAGAGCTATAACAGACAAAATGAATTGCTCCTGGATGGAATGAAACAAGAATATTTCTGGTTTAGAGCTGTACCATCATTTTGTGCCAGGACTGTTTTACTAGTAATCTTTAAAATATAAATAATTATTGTTTCTCATCTGAGAAATATTTTATTTTAGTTTTGCTTTGCTCTCCTTTGTGGTTCTAAGACAATAAAGAAATATGACAATGCATTTAATTAACCTATCATGTATGATATTTTCCATCACTAAAAGAGACACCAGGAATAATCAAACTAAATCCCAGTCATTAATCATATTGCTGTCAGTCCTTTTATCTTACCATTTATACATTGTCTTAGATTTCACAGAATTTTACAACAGACATACGGTTTTTCTATCTGCTAGTTTCATGATGAGACATTCACTGCAGTGACTATGGCAGCAGTTGTGTTTAATTAGAACATTCTTGTCAGCTGGGGAAGGTACGACAGAAATTATTGGGTAAAGTTTCCATATAAAATGTCCTTGGTGGAGATAAGTGCTAATAACAATGAGAACCTCAATTCTCTGCTCTAATCCCCTCTTCCTAGGGTTGTTTACCACTGAGAAGGAACTCAGTGGTAAAACAAACAACTGGTTGTCTGGGAAAACAGCAGGAATGCATCAATCAGAGGACGTGCCAAAGGAAGCCGAAGATTTGGACTCTTTTCTGCCAGCCTCTGTGGGCTGCTGGTGTGGTCAGCAGGCTCTTGGGAGTGGCTGTGTCACAGTGTCCTCTGGGGTGCAGAAAACTGTGTATTCCTGAAGGTGCTAAACCAGTGAGTTCTGGGAGTGACAAATCAAAATCTAGCCCATGACTCTCTGCATTAAGCTTTCTGTGGTGCCTTGTATTGCATTCCAAAACTATATATTAACACTGGTTAAATTATCACTGGATCACACCTGGCACTGTATTGGAAAATCTTTCAGCTTGTATTATTCACAGCCTCATGAAATCAAAATTGATTTAATGTACACACACAGGTAGCCATGTGTATGTATGGAGGTTTATACAGAAAAGTGATGTCTAAGCAACCTGTTTGAAGAGATAAAAGGGTACACATGTGAGTATGCATGCACTGAACACATTTATGTGTTTGTATATAACACAGTATATAATATGTTCACAAATACAATTGAAAGACATAACTATTTCAACATGTTAGAATTTGCCCCACATTTTGTCTTTTGCTGATGATTTTTTTTGTAACTGAGCAGTGAAGAATGGTCACAGCACTGGTTGAAAAAAATCACATCTACTTTAAAGTTATTTTAATCCGAGAAAGTATCTAATATTATTTTGGAGAGAAGGGGCTTCTGAGGGGAGGACCAACACGAATAGAATGGTTAGAATATGAATAACAGGGAAGACTCATTAGAGGATAATATGAACACAAAAAACCTCTCCCTTTCTCAGGAGATGTAGTATCTCTCTCTGTAAGGTGTAAGGCTCACTGATTCCATGGTACTGAGAGAGACAGATATCTCCCTGAAAATGCAGAGAAAAGAGAGTTTTGAAAAAAAAACAACAAAACCCTCTGTCCCCCAAAATATCATAACCCAAAACAATTTCATGTTTCAACAAATATCATATGTGTCCTATTTGTCTAAGATTATTTGGATAAGAGATTTCATGCTTAGATATTTCTGTTCAGATCCCTGAAAGTTTAGTTCACATTTATTAGTAGACAGAACTTGGTTTAGATTCAGACATAAACACCTTATGTAAATTCCTCAAATAAAGGTGAAGAAAGCACCCTTACTTATGACAGAAACAAGACTGAAGTTATGGACTACTTTTAATATCAGATAGCAAAAAAATGAATGAATCAACACAGGGTACATTTTCCCCCAAATCTGTAATTTCAGGGCTCTGTTTTGTCTTTGAACACAACACATGATTAATCTCAGTGTAGGATTTACAAAATCCGCTTTTAGCCATAGGATATACACAAAAAAGAGGAAGTAGAATGTGGCTTGTGCTAAACTTAGCAGCTTTGGCAATTAGTGCAACTTTATTCATGGATTCAGTCAAGTGAAATAGTTTGCTAGATAAGTATATGAATTGTTCCTGCAATTTTGAATACATACCCAGCCAAATGGGCTTTAGGGTAAAGAAGCCAGGGTGATTTATTTGTAATCCCTTTAGTTGCTTTTTTATTTGTTCTTTCAGATTGCAGAGACTAAAGAATATCATACTTACCCAAACCCTTGGATTATTTCCATGCAGAAGATTTGATCTTAATGCTCTGTCTATGTAATAAAATCAGATGAGTTCAAATGATTCTGGTACAGTGACGCATTCTTGATACTGTCTACTTATTTTAAGCATGCAGTTCTGGTAACTTATGCCCACTCCTTCTCTGCCAGCACATGGGACTAATGCTAACCTTTAATAAAGGATAATATTATAGCAAGTCTTGCTTATCCTGTAAGGGATGAGCTGATTACCCAGGGCTTTAAAATTAATTTCATGCAGAATGGAGTATGAGCTTTTAAAGGAGGAGAGGGAACAGAAATCTGGTTAAGTCCAACAAATAAAACTGGAAATAATGTTGAAGGAATATAGTTTTATTCTGTATAATGCAAAGGATGAGGATGTGAATGAAAACATTTTATGAACGTTTCTATGCACTGAATGGAACACCTAACATGATAATTAACTTTACAACCTGCTTTTAGCAGAAGTAAGTGAAGACCCTCAAGTTGGAAGCAATCCCAGTGCGAAGAAAGACAAGCATCATCTCCCCATGTCTGCTGCAGTGTCGTATACTGAAAAGGCTATTCTATATTTTTGGTTATTCTACATTTTTAGAGTGCCTTTTAAACTATTTTACAAAGCATTTCAGCATCACTGGTCATATTTCACTGAGTATGCGGGACTAGAAAATTAAATGGTTTGCTGGAAGTCACTTAAGGTGGGCAGTAGTCCAGATCTTGTGCAAGGGTTTTAGTGTGTATCCCCTGGTTGTGAAGTTATGGTAATCTTGACTATCATTACCTTCTGCTGTCCTATAACTTGATGTGCAAAGAAATACTGAAAAATACAGGAAATGTTTAGGATCACCCAGGGCTGACTAGTGAGTACTCCTGTGTAAGACTGAAGTGAATGACTTGCAGCACACACAGACTCATCTAGCAGATTAACAGTTACTCAAACTTACTTCCTATGCCAAAATACTCAGAGCAAGGCCAAATGCAAAAGCTGCTCAAGGGGCACTACTTGATCAGGTGCAAGATGAAGACAGTCATCATGTTCTCAAACAGTGGAATAAAAATATGTGTCAGGAAAATCAGAAATAATGTCTAACTTTGCATCAAGTCTTCCATTCTCAATGTACCCATGCAATTCTGCCCTATCTTTGCAGAAATATATGAATTAGGGGTCTTTTGTTCCATCTAGAATCCTTAATCCTTTTGTTTCCCCTTCCCAATTACAAGGAGCTTTCAACAGTAGTAATTAGCTAGAATTAAGGAGTATTGGACTTTGAACTCCACTGCTGAAAAAATTCTTACTCTTATTCATTTTCTTATATTGGGGCATGTGCTTTTCTTGAATTATGTAATTATTAAGGAATTATATAATTATTAATTAATTAATAAACATAGTAATCCTTCACATGACACAGTTCCCTTCTTACCACTTCTTGTGCAAACATCTATGTATGTTATTAAAGTGTTAATAATTAGGGATGTGGATCCTAACTATGCATGTTTTTAGATTCCATGCTTCTGATTAGCATTCATTTTATACCAGATAAAAAAACTTTTTCCAAGTTTATCTGCTAAAAAGCTCCAGGCATGTCCTACAGTTGTTCATTTCTCATGAAGTTCACCAGCAAATGCACTGTTTTAAATAATTCAGAAGTGATCTCTTCCTCTCTTGCAAGGGTTTGGTTGTTTGTTCAGGGTTTTTTTAATATTACCTAATGGTACTGGACAAGGGCACAGGGATCAACACTAGTTTTAGTAATTTCCCTCAGAAATTGTTCCAGTGTGTTTCAAAGACCTCCAAGACAAACAGATGCAGCTCACTTTTGTACAAGTACATATCCTGAGGAAACATCACCTTGCTCTCTTCTGATCAAGAGCAATACAGAATCACAGAATGGTTTGGTTTGGACAGGGCCTTAATGACCATCTAGTTCCAATCCCCCGTACCATGGGCCAGACTAAGCTGCTGAAAGACCCATCCAACCTGGCCTTGAACACTTCCAGGGATGGGCATCCACAACTTCTCTGGGCAATTTGTTCCAGTGGCTCACCACCATCGCAGTAACGAAACACACTGATCTGTTCGACTGCATGGAGACAGATTAAAATTTGGGTACAGTATCTTGCTCAGGCTCTTTCTCAGATTTCTCAGCTGAGACTTTTCTGTAGCAACACAAGCAAGTGTACAGATTTTTTTGGGTCTGGGGAAAATACTGCTAAAATCAGAAGAGAGGTTCATTTTTCATGGAAGTTCTATTGAAATGTGCTACACATTGTTGGAAGGTGATGGCCAAGTGGGTTCCTTAATTTTTGTCACTGGGTATTTAGTCCCCTCTGGGCAATGCTCTAAGAGCTGGTATTTACTCAAATCTAAGCTAGATAACTGATTAAAGTGTTTAGGCCATCTAATTTAATAAGTTGCTAAATATTACCCAAGCCCCAATCCCAGGAAAAGAAGGCAGCTACTTCAGAATAAAGCAGAGAAAATAATTTGCTATCCGAAGAAAAGTCAGAGCTTCATGTAAGGAAAAAATAAGATGGTTCCTGGATATCATAAAATAGCTTACCAAAACAAATCAGAGCACTACCAGGAGCTTTAGAAATCTATCCCAAAACATTGAATAATCAGTAAGTTCATTAAATCTTCAGACTGGTGTCTCATTTAATATATGTGATCTGTGAAAAGGACAGAGACCTATAACCTCTCTTTTACTCAAGGCTACTTTCAGGGCCCATGGATAGCACTGTCTGGAGAAATGCAGTAACCTAGTATATATTAGTAATGTTCTCTTCTAAATATTCAAAGAAACAAGGTCATCCCAGATATTCCAGTATGTTAGCACTCAAACACCCTAAATCAAGTGAATATGTTCTATAACTTCTTTGCCTTCTCAGGGTTGCATCAGAGAACAAAATGGCCCACTGTATCTTATGAAATCTTTTATAATTCAACAGTAACCATCCTTCTTAAAAATTCTCCTAAAACATCTACATCAAATTCAAGAGGTGAAATTGTCCTAGAACAGAACTTCAGGCTATAAAAATAAATCTACAATATAATTATTTTGGGGAACAACTGGCAATTAGAAAAGACCAAATTCAAGGACAGCCAGGCACTTTGTGTCTTTGCTAAAAGTCAGAGGTATGATTTACTTTTTCTGTTTGATTAGGTCATCAGAAAAATAGCATAATTAGGAATAGTAATGAAAAATTTGACGTTCAGTAGATAACTTTCAGCCAACTTTCTTTCATAAAGAGGAAACATATGTGCCTTTCAGCAACCCATAACATAAAATATGTTTCAGTGCCATATGCTATCTTTCCTCTTTGGATCCCATCATAGAATCTGTAACCTCTAAAAATGTTTTTTTTTCACCAATTGCTTCTTTGCATCAGTCATATTCACATTTTTTAATCATAAATTTGCATTTTGGACATAATTTTTTGTCAGACATGACAGGGTCATAAAACCAATTCAAATGAGCTGTGCAAAATTAACAGATGAAACGGTGTGTTAGGTTTGTTTTCACCACCACGATCATTAAGTACAAGGCTGGCTCATTATGGGAAGACAATGTTTAATCATCCTCCAAATTCTGCAGATGGATTTACATCTGTGCATATCCCCTTCTGTGATGCTCAATAGCCAGGCACAGTCTGTTCCAGCCGTCTGCAAACAGTACCCTGTTCAGCAGGCTGCTCAGGTTTAGAAAAGCATTTCCACATGTGAGCGGGTCTGTTGGTTTCAGAGGAGTTTAAGCCCATACTTAAAGCTAACAAACACTAATAGCAGGGAGATTGGCCTTGTGGAGGTGCATTGCTGCTTTTGAGAGCTGGAGTACAGCATGAGCTTTGAGGACCAACACTGAGATGGAACAATCTGGCAACTGCATCTTGATTAGCCAGTGCTGCTGCTGCAAATGAAAGAGTGGGAAGAACAAAAAAATCCAAGAATCCCCAGAGATCGAAAAGCAAGCACAAATGTTGAATAACCATTTTGTTTACAACATTAGAAGACATTCCAAGAAGAATTAAAAATATATATCAGCCTATGCTTACCATTTCCTTGTCACATTCCTGGCAACAACTTGAGGTTAAGTTATGCTTAAGGGAATCTTATTTTGGTCTAATTTCTCAGCCTAATTATTTGCCTCCCAAAGGGATGACACATGGGGGAGGCACTGCAGTGCTTTGAGGTTCTTCTCCTCAAACAAGACAAACGAGCAATGACACCCAGGATTTTGCCAGTGGGACTCTGTTCCAGCCTTGCCCTTCAGCTTCTTGGCTGAAGAAATTGTGAAAACCATAACCTGGTTTCTCACAAAGAGAAGTCTCAGTGATGCTAAACCTATCACTGAAGCTACATTTCTAAGTTTCTGCTTATGAGTATCAGATTTTAATGATGACTTTAGAAAATGCACAGAACTCAATGGGCAAAAATTGTTGGTTAGTAGAATTCTTCTATTGCTACTAGAGGTATACAGAGCATGAGGTTAATTTCCTTTATTTGACTATCTTATTTATTTTAAAAAGATATATTTCTTTAAATAATTCAGGAAGAGTATCACAATTAAGAAGCTCATTCTCACTCTGTCATTGTGTGCTTGACATTTGATGAAATCTCTTGCACAGCTATGAAGAAGGGCACAGCAGCTGCTTGGCATCATGGCAGAAAGAGGATACCTGATACATGGCCACCACTGTCTAGAAAGAAGTAACCAGAAAACCCAAGCTGTCGGAAGGATAGAAAGCATACGACAACAATGAGGCAAGAGACTCATGTTTTGTTTCAATCCTCAGAGGGAGTCATCAGGAGAGTGGGCTTCTCAGGTCAATGAGGTCTAGGCAGCAGTCATATGATATTTGGGCCATGCATCAGCCAACTGAAAACTCAAATGCTTTATAGTGGCAAAGCTATTTATTGAAAGTTAAAGCTTTCTTATCAAAACAGTAAGATAGGCCAGTCTGTGCATTCAGAAAAAAGAGCTGATAAAAGGTGAGGTAATAACAGTGCATGACAACAGGAAAAAATAATCAAATTTGGAAATACAGTGACTAAAAGCAGATGTTCTCCTAAGAACTCACACATACCTGATCCACTGAAGGATGGATCTGACTCACTGTGAAGTAAAATGACTCAGTTGAAGTACTGCAAGGCCCTTTTCACCAAGTATTAACCAAGAAATAAAAGCTGATTCATCTCCTTACCTAGAAACTAAGGTTACAGAAACTGGGCTATTGTTGTAGCTCACTGGAAACCAGGGGTGTAGAACAAGCTGTCACTGGTGAAAATAAACAAAACAAATCTTGGCAGGTATGAGTAAAAGATTAAAACCTTTTCCTAAATGAAAAATATAGGAAAATCATTTAACAGAGGAGATCAAATAAATTATATGCTTCTATTTGTATCGTTCGAGAATGGCAGATATGGAACATGGAAATCTAAGCACAGAAATCCTACACAAATGACAGCAAGATGATCCAATTGACCCTGAAACTGGTACTGTTAAGGAGACTTCTTACTCTAATCTTGCATAAACAGTGACAGAGCTACGGGGCACAGCACCTTTCTCCTCTAATTAGTATTATAAAGTTACCAAGTTGTTAATCTTGAGTGTCTCTGATTTTTTTAATATAACCTACCATGTATTAAAAATAGAAACTTTAATAAGATTATTTTTGAACATTTTAACAGAAAGTAACATGCGTTGGTGGCTTTTTCTACAAGGATAAATTTAAAAGAAATTATTCAAAATTTCTCCAGTTCAGCAACCTTCTAACAGCTTGCTGTCTCATCTCTTTCCCTATTTTCTTTAGAAAGGGACATTTTATATCAAGTTATTTATTATTACACTTAGTTAATATGCTATTATTCATTAATATTACATTTAAATAATTCAAATTATTAAAATTTAAATGATTATTACATGTTATTATTATTACATTACAAAACTTAGCAGGGCCTGCACCTCTGCTTATTCTGCATTTAAGAGACTTACAGATTCATAGTCCTGCTCTAAACACAAATCAGCCAATACATAAATAATGCTACATTATTATTTTATTATCATTAATAAATAATAGAAACAACAAGAAATTTTGCCTGAGTCAGAACTCCATAATTTGAATCCAAGACTGGAGTTTATTCCCTGATGGGAAGAGAACCAGTAACGATGGGATGGTGTGGGCCAGAACATGAGAGGTACCCATTTCATCTTGATAAATCCCTTTTTTCCCAGGAGAGCATTGAAGTACGGGAAGTGACTTGATTCAGGAAGGTCAAAGACTCATGTGAGTATACCTGTGCTGTAGGTTCATTCTTGTGGATATGCAGAAAAAGTATGACTGCAAGTTATATGGAAAAAAACACACTCTTCCACTCCCATCTCCCTTACTTCCTAGGGAAAAGACAGCCTTTTAAATAGACTTGAAAGCATTTTTTTTCATGCTGGGAACAAATTAACAACAGTCAGACAACAGTTAATAATGTGGCCATTGAGAGAAAGGTCTTGTTATTCAGCTACAAATAAAAGTAGGGGACAGGGAACGTCTGTCTATTTGCAAGTAAATAGTGAGAAAAATACTGGCCACAGCCGAACTAGGAGCGGGAAAGAGGATTAATGTGATGCTTTCCAGTAAGATGGTTCATTTCCCGCAGCTCTAGAAAAGCTACATTTAAAGTAACAATGATTTCTTTCAATTTCTAACAATAGTAAGAGAAGGCTTCCCAGCTAAGAATCCATCTCTTCCATCCTAGAGAATGCTGAAGGAGCACGCATTTCTTTCCGACACAGCAATTGGGGATTTGTTTTGCAAATCAAGCACCAGGTTATCACACAGGGACAATAACCAGAGTTATTTCTGAACAACCACCATACTCAGTCATGGGATTTGGAGGCGTACCTACTATTGTATCAAGGCAAGAGAGCACTGCCAACTCTGTGACTACTCCAGCTGGCAGCAACACTTCAGGGGCGGCACAGGCAGAACTTGCTGTACTTCATGCACTGAGGTGCTGCTGGGTTTTGCACACAAACCCAAAGTGTCAGGTGCTGCTAAAGGACTGAGAGGGTGAAGGTCAAATGAAGCTGCACAAGTGCGTGCCAAGGCCAAGTACCAGGTTATGTTAGGGGGCATGATCCAGCAACACTAGGTACGAAAGCCAAATGCAGATCAATCCCAAAATGCTGAAAACACATAGAGAATCTCTTAATCAGGTGTTTTATAAGGTTAAATTTCAGTGAACTGTCAAAACTTTACAAAGCAGCTGCATAGCTTGGTTCTAACAGAAATCAAGTGATCACGAGTGCACTGCTGTCTGGTTTATACAAGCAATTGTCACACTTGAGTCTCAGATGGGCTGAATTCACAGAGATAAACAACAACTCTCTTCAGACAGCTTGTTCAATACCTTCTTGGAGGAAATGGCAGGTCAAGTTTAAAGCTGTTCTAAATATAACAGTGCAGAAAAAAGCAAAAAGGTGAGGGAAGAAAGAACATTATGATTGTTTGCTTCCTGTTACATTCCTTTTCTGGGGCTATTACCAGTGTTAAATCTGCAGCAGCATCCAATGGTGCACCTCAGAAGAAATCCTCCTGCATGCTGTGGCTCTGGGACTGTCATGACAACCTGTCACCAAAATGCTGAGGGATCTGAGAGACAAGGTTTCCTTCCAACCAGCCTTCAAGGTTCAGCCTTCCTACGCTGTTCTGTATTGTCACCAGAGACACTGGGATCTGAATCCCTGCACTCATACAGTTTGAAGCAGGCATTGATAATTAATTTCTGCCGAGGGTTCCAAACACTATCAGACTTATATTTAGCCTCTTCATTATAATGTTTTGATAGACCATATGATCTTCAGGTAGCTAAAATAACCATGATTCCTCCAACTTGGATGAATGGCCCTAATTTGCCCTGATGAACAATGCAGTAGGGCAGCTTCCTCCGCGTACCTTTTTCTGCTTCATGTGTGACTGATGCTGACAGGCAGAGGAATGTTCCTCATGTACTTCACGTAAAATTAAAGGGCTTTTACAGAGGATTTCAGCTAACCTCCCACACTAAGCTGAAAATTCCAAAATAAGCTCAACTTCTACAAATCAAGAGGAATCCAGATAGGGAGCTCATTAAACAAGCACAATCTGAATCTGAATCTGAAATGGGTTGAGGAGGGCTTTTTTTCTTTTTTAATGATAAACAACTTCTATTGCATATTGCAAATTGACTGTCACAATAACAGATTGGGTTCTTCTGCAAAAAGCTAACTAGCTAGATGTAATAGAAGTAGACTGATTATTTGTGCATATTGCATTTTGCAACTCCTTATGAGTTTTTAGCCTGGTACTTTGAGAGATTTGTCAATCTCTTTTGGAAAAACAATACATGCTATTTGTAATATCACATTATGCTAACAATCAACACCGATTACTCTTCAAGAACAATTTTCTTCTCTAAAACATGAAATGAATTTTATAAATGTGGCCATTTTGTTCTCAAAAATGCAAAATTCCTGCTGTTTCCAAAATTATGTATTACAAGTCTTCCAAAGCATAATGACAGAATCATTCCACCAGGGTCCGATAAGGACTTAACATTATTTAATAATTTCCTGTTGATTTGGACTTGCCTGTAGCACAGAAAAAAAATTGCTTCCATTCAGGATGTCTCTTCCATTTGTCTTGATGTGACTTATTTAAAAATTGTTAAATATGGAGGATTAAAAGTTTAGGAAGAAGATAGAAACAGATTTCTATCTTTCATTCACTGGAGTGAGCCCACTGAGAGTAAAGTAACTAATGCAGACAAAGCAGACGTTAGAGCAGGACCTGGACTGCTGTGTTTATCGAGCACTCTGTCTCCATTGGAGCTTCATCAAATTTCACCTTCCAACCAATCTATGAGGGGGTTTTGGCCTACTGAGGCTGACAGTTAATAAATGAAAATAGATAGAGAAATTAATTTGTCACATTTGAGGCTTACTTGCAATAAAACTTTATCTGTTCTGTGGATTTCTCTTTCTCCTTTTCAGCCCTAACAGCCCTAAGAGGGCTTCAAACTCTCCTGAAATCTTCACCCTGCTCTGTGTGAAACGACTTACACTTGATCCTTTGTCTCAGATGCTATCACTTCTGCTCTCAGGTCCTCTCATTGGTGTCAGGTCTGAAAAATGTCCAACAAAGTGTCATTTGGTGGATATCAATATAGGCAAAACAATAATAAGCAGTCAGGAACTGGGAATCAGGCCCTTTTAGATACAGAATATCTCTCAAGAATTGGATTGCATCCAGTCTAACTCCTCCTTCTTCCAAACTGATCTTCCCCTTCCTAATATGAAGCCTTTTTGTTCAGAGCTCCCAGGGTTTAGTTAACAAATGGAAACCCCCTTCTAAAATCAGAAAAGAAGTTCTCAGTCCAGCTGAAAGCCTTGTTTGGACACCCCAAATACATAATATATACTTGTTTACATCTTGGGTACACCATCTCCTTAGAGATGCAGATCACTTTGAAGCTTCTTTTAAAAGAGGACTGCCAACACCTTCCCATGTTTACTGAAATGTTTGTAGGCTTTCCAGTGTGGGTGGCAGCTCAATTGTGCTAGCTAGCAAGTCTTTTACAGAACTTGGCACCACTGCTACAAACATGCAGTGGTATGGAAGAAACATCAGTTAAATGTAATTCAGAAGCACTATAAATACTGTACCACATTGTTTGTAAACAAACATCAGCAGGTAGAAAGTCTGGCCTGCAAAAGTAATTCTGGGAAATTGGTCAGCAGTGAGAAGACCTGGGGAGAAATAATGTGAGTTTCTGAGGGTTTCTTATCTATAAAGTGGGCCTTTTTTAGCTTGCAACATCTCTCCAGTTCACCAGAACTGGACCAGAGATGTCATCTGTGCTCTCTTCACTTCCCTTAGCTGCTTTTATTCCCTGATTTCCTCCAGTTCCAGCCTTTCTGCCCCTCTTCTCCCACTGAAAGGCCATTTGGCCACTCTGCCACTGTCTGGTCCCTCCCCTGTGATGACTCTTGCTGGACTCCAACTCATCTCACCTGGTCTCTGTTGAAAGGTAAGGGTTTGACCTGAAGGAGTCATTCACACACCCTCTGTAAGCAATGGGGAGAGAGGCATTCCCAGAGCACGGGACAGTCCACCCTAAGAGAGACAAATCTACCCAAACTCTCAAATTAAAGGCAAATGCCATCTGCAGCAGTTATAGTTCTACCACCTCTAGCTCCACCACCTCCTAGCCCACGGCTAAAAACCAACAAAAACTGGCTTCGAGGGATATTCCCCTGGGAGTATCCTAGCCAATAAATTTCATAAACTTCCAGGGACTCCTACTTCCATGGCAAATTTGTTCAGAATTTCTATGCAGTGATAATGCCACTGATGGGGGAAAAGGATGCAGAAAAAGGCAAATAAGCAATACAAATGTCTGTTTGCAACCCAGAAAGGAAGCATTTAATTGAATTTTACCAAGCTACTCCTTTCTTAGCTCCGCATTTATTGATACTTCTTCATCCCTACATGTAAGTCTACACTTTATACCTTCATCATCTCATATCTCAGCATTACGAGCATTTTTTTTTCCTTTTTGACCTCTTGAGTCTCTTCTTTTCTGGTAGACATCACAAGCTCTACTGCAAAGAAACTGTTTTCTTAACACTTCAAGTGTGATTAATCTGCACTTAACAGATATTCTCTCACTCCCCCTTCTCCAAAATATGAAGCATAATCTGCTTGAAGTCTTCCCGATCTACTTCTAGTCCTTTCACATATATGCTTCACATGCTGATGCACGTAGAGCCAATGACATCTATCACATTCAGTCTGCTTTCAAACGAGCACCTTTATCCCACATCTTTGCATTCCATCCTCACATTCTTCTCACTACATCATTCTGTGGAGGCTGAAATTTCCCACACCCTGTCAGCAGTCTTACTGTGTCCAGTTTTGGGAGCCAGAAGGGAGCAAAGCAAATTATCAGGTGTGTAAAAGACATAACTTATGAGGAAATATGTATTAGCTATTTTGTCTGAGAGAAGGCTGAGGGCAATTTACATCAGATTAGTGAAACAGGACTTTTACATTCAGCTCTCCACATCTACCGTAACACAAATGACAAGATGTAACAGAGACAAATTTCAGCAAGGAGCACACAGGAATATCAGAACAGATTGCCTGGGATGGCTGTGAAGATGCCATCACTGAGGATGCCAAAGGAAAGAACAGAAGTTTGTCAGAAGCAAAGCAGGTATATCTGATTCTGTGCCCACAGAATTCGCTAAGCACTCTCTTCATGTCTATTCTACTTTATTACTCCATGACTCAAACATCTGCTGCGTAACTTCATTGTGCTTCTTCAGATATGTCTATACAAACCTCATTCATCATAATCCAGCAGAAAAAAGGACCAGTGCTTATCATAATTTGTGCTCTCTTCTCCTACCCCTTCGGGCATATCAATCCATATCATTTGGATCACCTTTCTCTTATCAGCTCACTGACTGTATCGACCGTATTAATAAACATTAAGTCCCCAGACTTGCACCTTGCAGTACAAATGGCATTCAAAAAAGACAGCCCTGAGTGGCATGATAGATCATCTTGAAGCCAGATACATACTCTCCCCAAAGCAGGATACAGATTATTTGGAAGCAGCAAGTCACTTCCAAAGCACTCCATTCCAAACCACTCCCCAAAGGTACTCAAAAGCATTTGCTGTCCTGCAGGCAAACATAGCTAATGGCAGCCAAGGTGCTCTTTGTACTTTTCTTTTTCATAGTCTCTTAACTTTTTGTTATCTAACATGATGCCTGAGTTCAATTTTATTGATGGACTATCTGTTCTATGAGACATTTGGAGGAATTTAGGGGAAAGTAATTACAATTTTTTCTACTTTTAGCTTTCTCTTTGAAAATGCAATAGTAATAGCAGTGCTGTAGCACTGAAGAACCCCTGAACCCTCACTTTTGTCCGTTTTTTTCAGCAACCATTATCTGGTTCATTATGTCTCCCTGGAACTTCTGCTTGTTGCTAAAATTTTTATTTTTTTTTCAAGCATAAACCAAAATGCTGCACAAAAATGGTGTTGAGAAGAAAAACATTATAACTCACTTAAAGCTTTTTACCACCGAAAACAGGACACAGGCTTTTTTGGGACATCTTTCATATTGATAGACAAAACAAACTCAAAAACAGTGATCTTAACTGACATTTCTTACAACACTAAAAGCTCCAGGACTCCTACCTCGGATTTTTACAACAGCTGAGGCTTTTTTGTTTGGTGAAGTTCTGGCTTGTGAGATACAGTAACTAAATCATTCCTTAACTGCATTGAATGTCAGAGGATATGACACAACCTTCAACATTGCAGTGGGATCCTGTAGACACCAAGCTACTCATTGGTAGTGGGGAGGTGGTCAGGAGCCTCAGGCACTGACTCTTACTCCATGAGAAGATCTCTCATCGCGGCCCCAGTACGGGGCTTATCCCGATCTTCCTTCGTGTGGAACTGAGCCAAATCCATCTTGTCTCATCTAATCTTTTCCTACAGCTAATATCCAGCCTTCTGGTGTTACCAGTGTTTCTTCTATCCCATTCATCCTTTTGTAATAATGAGATGATCTGGAAGAAGGTGGCTTGGTCTGCCAACAAGCAATGCTTACTGGGATGAAATGCGGTTTTTCTCCTTTCAATATTAATCCATGTTATTTACCAGTTTTCCTTCAGTTTTCCTTGTTTTCTTTTCACATCTGTCCCTCATGTCTGGCACAGCACAAAGAAGTGAGTGCAAACTATAAATGCTAAAGTGATATTTTTACAAGATAGATAGTCATCAGTTCAGATTCATGTCTATGAAAGCCAGAGAGAATAGGAAGAGAGTTGTTCTGGCACTAATGGACCTGATACTGTTGGACTACATAAAACAAAGTTTGTACAAACACAGATAATATCATCCTTAGTGGGCATTAGCAATGGATTACCTCCCTTCTTCTTCCCTCCTTCTTTTGTATGGGTTCTGAATACATGCACACCTGTGCTCAAGCGAAGGAGGTTTGCCACTCATTTTGCTTCTTAAAAGCTTGAGTTTCTGTATGTCAGTAAGGTGGGCTACACAGGCATTAAAAATGGATACGGGCACCTGAAGAAAAAATGCCATGAAGTAATTTTGGTCCTGAGCTGCAGCATATCCAGGCTCAATTACACCTCTGGCCACATATGGGCACTATGAGAACCTAGCCAGTACTGGCTGAACAGCACCAATCCACTCCATGGGATTTACCCTTCTCCAGATCAACAGACCTGCAGGAGTCAGCAGGGAAGATGAGGACATGCTTGTTAAGCACCAACATCAGAAGACTGAGAGCCATGGAATTGGATCTCATCTGCCTTATCGATTGACCACTTCATTGAAATGTTCTGGGCTGAGATAGGGATACAAATTGGAAGATAACCCTTTGAGCTTGCCCAGTCCAGAAATAAATGGATTGGATTAATGTTGCCCATAGAAAAAATGTCAAAAGATGTTTCAGAGTAAATGTCAAGAAGGCAGAGGTGGAAAACCAGAACTCTGCGTAGGAATTAAAAGAGTGAAGAATGTTGATAGTACTGCTTAGGATGTCTGACCACTGGAAATAAAGAGCTGATGAGCAAACCAGGATGCATGACAGCAGCAATTGCAATATTTGAAAAGCCCCATCATTTGAAATAGCTGATCACCAAACCTCAACATGAAGGGAAGGATGAGCAGAATTATTGGGGTTTTTTTTTGCCAGTTGATAACATATGTAAGAGATTGAGTGCTTTTATATTTTAACAAACAAATGTTTGTGTACCGACAGATTCAGTTAAGTTCAATCGGAATTTGAATTCTAAGTTTGATTTTTTACCATTCAATTCTCCACATGATTTTGTACAGCTAATGGCAGCAAGAGCAGCACGAAATAAAAAACAAACATCCAAAGAACCAGACCACAGTGACATGCTCAGAGAGCAAACTACCACATACCAGAGTGTTCAGAGAGGCTTGCTGGAAAGGAAATGTGGTCTAGTTTTCTCACCAAATTAGAAAAATTCAAATATATCTTTGTGTAGACTAAACCCATAAAGGACTGAATATGCTGTGTGAATGAGATAAATATAGTCTTCTTTACTAATCCCTACCTGAACCTCATGTAAAACCTCCTCATCTTTTTTTATAGTTATTATATTGTTATGAGTTTAAAAATTGCTGGTGTATTGCAGAAGGGTTTCTGTATGAAGATTAGAGCTTTTTCAATGTTTGTCTTAGAAATATTTTCTAAATTTAGATCGACCAGGTATTTTATGAAATGGGACCATTGATGTTGTTAGGGATGACCTGAGATCAACTTGTCCAACACCACTGTGCTCAAAGCAGGGTCAGCTAAAGAAAGGTGTCCTTGACCATGCTCAGTATTTAGGTGCCAGATCATCTTATTCATCTCTTGTTTGAGAAGAAATTCTTGATGTGGGTACAGAATACCCGCAAAGAGCTTCATTATATTTAAAAAAAAAATAAAGAGAAGAAAAGAAAGAGGAATTGTATCCAGTCACTGCACTGACATGAAAACATGTATATTGATCTGACCAGAAGGCCCCAGAAGTCCCAGTACATCTTTTATTTGGATGTCATTGATTTGGGAACCAGACCAGCATAAATCAAAAGAAAGGAGGCTGCAATTTGTTACAATGGGGTACTGGTTTCCATTTCTGAATACGAATTTTCTGCACCACTTTGTCATTCCAGTTCAATTAGAGAATAGATTCCAGTTAAATTAGAGAATAAATCTACCCACAACTATATGGCAAAACCCATTTCAAATTAAGGAAGGCATATAGTCTCCCCTGAAGGCCCTCACATAATTATTGTGGATTTCAATTACCAAACAATTCAAACAACTGTAGGGATCATTTTATAAGGGAACATTTAAAAGAGTATATAGGGCTAGCCTGGACAAATACAGACTCAGTTATTTGTCTTTCAACCAATTCCACAAGAGGAAAATATTTAATGAGTCTGCTCTCACAGTTAGAATGAAGTGTGTGCTCATGAGATTTCAGGATTGAATTTCAGGATCTAATCATACAATTTTTTCCCAAGTATTCTCAATACAATCAGTAAAAATACTTCCTGCTACATGAGTCTTCAGGAATGTGTTTCCTCGGGAAAAAAAAAGGTAGCAGCAAACAAATACTGATGACTTTGAGAATAACAACATGGAAGAGGATTTTTAAAAGCTCATGATCAAAGATTATGAAGCAAGTGAATATTTAAGTGGGGATGAACATCCATTAAAGTGTGGGGAGCTTTTGAATGGTTTCCCTGACATGATTTTAAATTATATGTTATTTCAATAGTACTAACAGTTTCCAGATTTTCTTCTGCTGTAGGTGACTTTAGAAGAAATGTAACAATCCAGTGCTGACCCAGTAAGTACGACTCGAGTTTTAATAGCAGTGTAAGATAAAAATGACAGTGTTTTTACAAATTGCATCAATTTCAAACCAGAATATCTTTATGGAAATGAACGAGAATTATTAGAAATTCATTTTAGTTTGTGCAATTTGAGGTTTAAGAGTAAAAAACCACTTAAAATGTCTGTGATGAAAAACAATATGAGCATCCGTAGCATCAGATTGATACTGTGTAACTGTGTTCAGAGACTGAAACACCAGAATTCTACCATGAACAATTTCTTTGCAAAGAAAACACAGCTTTCAAGTAATAAACTTCTCTCAGTCTTCTTCTAACATGTGCTTCATAATAAATGGCAACACTTTTGCCAAAACTAGAGAAAGAACAGAAGTGAAATTCTGTTCATGACATATCAAGGTATGTGGAAGTTTCAAAGCTCACACAATGCCTTTTGTCTGACCTCCTGTTTTTGACTGCAGAAAATTACAAGCACAATGGAGACAGAATATACTGACTGAGCAGGCTAAACAAAAGGTTTCTAATGCATGTACAGAAATAGCCTGTATATATGGAAATAGCACCTACATATATACATAAAGTTTTATGTTTCCCACACCACTGTTGACTTCATTAACTCCTAAAAATAGCCTTGCAAAAGCTTTTTCCTTACAGGAACATAAAAGGTACTATGACTGTCCTATTATAAGCAGCAGTAGGTTGGTGTGTTTGTACCAGCCTAAAAGAAGCTGATGTGGCCTTTGAAATCTTCAACTCTAGAGAACATAAAATCAATAATTAATTTATAAAATGGCTATCTCAAGGAAAAGAGAAACTAATAAACAGTCATTTAACTCTTAGAGCACCAGAGTCCTCCAGGCTGCCAGTAAAATCAGTGCTTTGGAAAATATTTATTGACACCTCCACTACACACTTACTCTCCAAGTGGTTACCTTAAGTATTATTAAACAAAACTGACAGGTTGAATGATTGCAGCATTAACAAACAGGTTCTCCTTGGCAGACAGGAAGCCTTATAATTCATGCTAAGATGACATCTGCCATTTATAATTGCTTAAAAAAGACAAAGAAACTCTACTACACTGCTGCAAAGTCAAGTGTTTTATCTTTTACCCTGATATCCTACACTTTCAGCTTGAAAGCTATTTACTTTTAATGTCTACAGAAAGTTCCAAGTCTAGAAATGACAAATATAGACCTTGGCAAGGTGACAGTGACATTTGGTGCTTGCTCTTTTGCTACCATTTGCTACATTTTTAGGCACAAAAAACTCTCAGGACGGAAACACTCAGTAGGAAATTGTCTTTCAGCCAACCAAATGTTGTTCCAATGAGCACTGCCTTAAAATACTGGCAATATAGCCACGATCTAATAAGCTCTGACAATGCTTGCAATATTGTCTTGTTACCCATTTGATGTCTGTTGATGAGAAATACTCACAAAAATAATTTGGCCTCAAGCCATTCTAGAAAAATTTAAGAGAGAGATATCTGGACACATCCATTAAAAATAAGTGTCTATAGGAAGTGGAAGAAAAGGAAAACTCTCTTTTAATATGCCCTGTGTACTGATGTCCACGTTCACACCAGCTTTGGGGGTACACTGCAGTACAAATGTGAGCTCACTCGCACACAGATCACAGAACCATCAGTTGCTTTTTCCCACTCACACCAGCCATTAGGAATGGGCCCAGCTAACACCTACAGCCCTGTGTATGCTGCCTTTACATCCCTGCCCTGCTCAGTGTGTAGATGCCTTGGGGCACGAAAGATCCAAAAGAATGGTTCTGACATATTTTTTTGCCATGAGCAGACCTTCCTCCAGCTGCTGTATTGCCTACTGGCAGCACATTTATTCTGAAGGATCATAGTGGAGCACTTACCCCAGTTCTCTGTATGCTGTAGAGATGATGTACTCATCTCTGATGAGTACATGATAAACTCATGCTACTTGTCCTACAGAGCATTAGGAGCAGACTAAAATAAATTAGTATATGATAGAAATCCATACATAATACATACTTCCATGCAGCTTTACTGAATGTGTTAAATGTATAATTTCATCCTGGATTACTCTGTAGTTGCTTGACTGAAGTTCTCTGCACATCTTAATCTGCTCCATTATGCAAGGTTTCTTTGTAGTTAAAAACCCTTCTATGGTTTACCCAGGAGCTCAGTGTGATCACATGCTGTGTGACAAGGTAGAAAATTCTCCATCAGGCAAAAAGTATGGAAGTCTGTTTGTGGCAAGACTTCCTTAAGGATAGAAAGTCTTGCCTGTTGGATTCTAACACTTTCAGGGACTCTCACTGAATTGGTCTTCACAAATATTTTGCTATCTTCTTTGACAGGGGCTCTTCTGCACCAAGAAAATTTGAAGTATGAATGAACAAGCTTGGCACTGACTGTCAGTATGATTTATTATGTACTTCCCTGTCTGAAAAAGATGGGCTGTAGAAAGAACTGGTGAACTGATGAAGTTACATTATGAGATTGCTGAGATCTCCCAACAAAGGTTTAAGTTCAGAGTCATGTCTGGTTGATTGGTAAATCATCATCACAGAGCTGGTTGCAACTATTTCCTTTCTATTCAATTCAGTGTTTGCTTTTGATAGAAAGTGTATTAGCTAACTTGCAAAAAGCAGGGGTAATCCTGCTTCCCGTGACTGCAGTTCTGTTTTGGAATTACCATAAAAAGCAGCCCCAGACAGACTTCTTCTCCAGGCTTTTTAATTAGTTATAACATCAGAAACTTGCTGAACTTTCCTGTAGTTTCCACACAGATGTCAATTCATTGCTATCCCTACTCACTTGCCTAACAGCACTGGATGTGTGAGTGTGAGGGGGAGACCTAGAGTTGCTGAAAGCTTGTACACAGCCTGAATTCTCATAAAATAATAACATGAAATGAAAAATGCAATAAAAGACATGACATGGCTTTTACTAGCTCAGTCTAATTTATAACCCAAAAGTTTCCTTTAATATAAAATGCCATCAGGTGAAGACATGGTTATAAAGCTAATAGCAAATGCAATGAAAGGAAAAGGAATTCAGAGACAATCTCCTTGGACGGCTCAAGAATCTTCAGAGCTCATGGACCATCATTAGAAGTTCTACAATTGCTCAGTGCCTCAACTTCTCCTGTGGGAGAACACATCAGCTATACTTTTCTTCTCCTTCCTGTTCTCTGCTTTACCTATTTTGTGCCGTATTGTGGGACTTTCATGCAGAAGAGTGAATTGTGGTACTTACCACTGACTTTACAGAAACTACCTATCAAACTCCTTATCAACCAAAGACACGGTTACTTACAGTTTATCAGTTTTCTGAGGCCAGAGACTGTTTATTCTTATGAGTTTCAACAGTACTTAACAAAAAAGACCTAGTTTTCATAGGTTCATTTTCTGTGATCAAAACACTAACAAACCTTTTGCAGGTTTTTACCCCAGGCATTCTCTTTTGGCCCAGTCTATGCATGTGATTAGCCCTCGAATATCACCTTCTATAGGGTAATTTTGACAATTCAGCATAAGAGATTTAATTTAGGGATCAGTTCTGTGGAGATGTAAATGCCGAGTTGACTGGATGCACTCTAACGCAGACATTAAAAACCGGAGGCAAGAGTATCTAGAAAATTATATGTCAGCAACATTCACGTCTCCTGCCAAACCACTGTGCAGCTTTCACTCTGCTGCCAAAGCACCACGCTGTTGCTGGTTTAACACCAGCGGCTTGAGCGGCTCAGAGCTGCCTTCACTGACTCCAGCAGGCACAAAGGTGCCATGGATTGCAACATTAAGGCATCTTTAACAGCGGGGGATTAACGGCAACTGTTAGCACCGGATGCTAAATACTTCAGTCACAATTCCCCTTCACATTCACAGTTTTAGCATTACGATTTCCCTGGCAGTGAAATGTAAATTTTGGAACACTTCCCAAGAGCAACGTACTTTCCCTTTCTTTCACTAAGTTGTTTCAAAGCAGTGTTCATTATGTATTATGATCCCCTTAATCGAAGGCTGAATAAGAATTCAACAGAAGCCCTATCCCTAAGCTATTGCACATGTGAACTCTAGAACGAAAAGAAACATTTCAAAGCAGAGAGGAGTATCTTGACTCAGAGATAAACAACAGCCTACTATTTTTGCTTTGGATTTCATGATGACCACTGTGAATCACAAGATACCGCTCCCCAATTGCTTCTGCTACTCTCATGTCATAAATAGTCCAAGCTGAAGGAAGCAGAGGTTCATTTTTACACAGAGGTCACATATAGTTTCCTATATAGTCCTCATCTGCAAGGCAAAATAATCTGATCTGTTGCATAAGCAGAATTGCATTTCATTGCTTTTTGCCTGTCAAAAAACCAGAGCTCAGGTACCTAAAAAGTTGAAAGTTATCTGTCCAAGAAATAATTGGTATTAAGATCAGGATATAAATATGACCCTGTGACATCAACTAAGCTTTTGGAAGCCCTCATGGATTGGGAAAGTAGCAATGAATTTCACGAAACAGCATTACGAAGTGGGGTTGAAGAAAGATAAACAAAAGAAAACGTATTTCAAAGCCATTGGCAATCATTTTTCTTGGCAAGTTAGCTGCAATAATTTCCAACCAAAAGTACTTTGGATAATAAATGTGGAGAATTGGATGGTACACGGACTGTATGTATAGGGAGGGGGCAGAGATGCAATTACTGATAACTGCTCTGAGACTGTACAGGATGCACAGCATAGGCTATTCGGGCACTTCGCTGTAAGTCTGAGTTAGCGCTAAAGTTTTGCCAGTAAACCTGTTTTTGTTGGGTTCAGCAATAGGAATGTCTCACCTTGCCCCACAGCATTACGATACAACACACTTAAAAATCTGCAATGCTGCTGCAGCCTGAGGGCGGGGTGAAACAGCTAGAATGAAGAATTGGAGCTACAGTAAAGAAGGCTGTGACACCCTCAGAGCATTTTTAACACACTGGTCAAAGCCACTGAGGTAGCAACACTCATGTAGCACCACTCCAAACTTGTGGCATCTGCAAGGCCTATGCTAGGAATACAGTATCAGCAGCTCCCTTCCCATCAGGGCACACACACCTCAGCAGAGGAGAGTGGCCAAGCCAGCAGCTGGCCCAGCAGGGCCAGGCTGAGGGCAGAGGGATCTGCACTCCTGCCAGGATGCCTGCTCACTGCACAGAGGCCCCCAGGGCTGATGGAGCTCCTCTAACTTATTTCCCAGTGCAGCATCCCATGACACAGGGATGGCTGGGAGGCCCTGTCTTGTCAGCCAACACATGGACATCTCTACCTGAGGTTCCAAGGGGAACTCACACAGGTTTATCCAGCCACACTGCTGGATTCCTGAAAGCACTTGAAAATTTTCCAGCCTGCCTGAATTAGGAAACCTGAAGCATTTTCACTTTTACTTGTTGGACATATATGGGGTTTTTGATTTTTACTGAGAAAGCCAGATTCTCAGAAGCAAAAGTATCGAGAGTAAGTTGCAGAGTGAGATATTTCTCACCCAACAATGCATGAATTAGAAACAAAAGTAACCAGTCTCACATGAAATACTCAGTAAAGCATATCATGATGGTAGTTTAATTAGGGTAAGATTAATTAGGATCCAGTTGATTACCATACAGGAACAGACCCTTTTCAGTTGGCATTTGCTGATTAGGACAAAATTCACCAATTAAATGACTGTTCTAATTAGAAGCTGAAAAAAGTTAGCCACCGCAAGCAAACTAATGACCAGGCAATGTGCCATGTTGGGGAAAAGTAATCAAAGACAACCCAGTGATTTCTGCAAGTAATGCTGAACTCAAAAGTTTCTGCCAAGCAAAAATCAATGGCTCACCTGGGAAAAAAAAAAAAAAAAAGAAGTGTTTTTCCCACTCACTCTTTTCCAAAACAACTGGTTATTCTTTCAAAGTATTAAAGCCAACCTAACCTTGCAGTAGGTGATAGCTAAATACTCTCCAGTTCCATTTCTGAATATGATAATGCTTCCGAAGGGAAAGAGGTAGATACTGTCAATCTGTACTTCTGTACTTCCCATGACAGAGATGTGCCAGATCTAACAGCTTGCTATCAAAAAAGCTGAATCCCAGTGCACTCTTTGCCCACCTCTTCTGCTCCTAATTGCCAGCTTCTGCTGTTTCTCTTTACAAGGCCCAGTGCTCACTTGACCACACCGCATGCTGGTTCCATTCATTACTTTTGGAAGAAACTAGCAGAATGAGGCAAAAGAAAATTAACAGTTTTCTTCCAGGAGGGCTAGTTGAATTGTCTCTCCATAAGGTCTGATGAGGGCTATAAAAGAAAAAGCAGGATTGTATGTTAGGGTTAGGAAGTGGTGGGGAAGAGAGTCAGAGAAATGGGATTTCCCCTTTCAGCAGCAAACAGCCGTCAGACCAGATGCCAAGTCTCTAGGAACACATTCAGTGTCTCTTCAGCCAATAGCTCTGTTCCTGCAGCAGTCACTGGCTTCAAGTACTCCCACTGACCAGGGAACTGCTAACTGCCTTTAATTGCTGGCAGAAGTTCAAGTGTCGGCAATTCCAGAGCAGAGGACCAAGAACAGATATCTGAAACAGGTGCTGCAGACAGCTCTGCTCCCCAGTCCTGATGGGGGGTGACTCTCTGCTGATTCAGGTGGTCATGCATGTGTGTGGCAGAAGAGGCTGGTGCTGTAGTTTGGGAAACATGCTGTATATTGTGCACTCAAGCACACATGGCTCTAAGGCACACAAAGCCAGCTCTAGCATTCTGCACTCTCAGTACAGACACTTCTTCTTTCATGACTTGCTTGAAACAAGCAATTCGCAGCCAAGTTGTGCACAGTGATAAAGCCTCAATAAAAACAGCTTGAAGCACAGCATTTGGTGGCTTTATGGGGCCAGGGAAGACTCAGGAGCAGAGTCCAGGGGTCATGCCACGAAAACACTCAAAGGATGCAGCTTTGGAAGAACCTGCCATGGAGAGGAGTAAGTTGTGCCATCTACCTGTCTGCAGGTAGTGAGGCAAATGGCACTGGCTCCAGTTATTTCTAAAGACTCTGGCACTCTTTGTCAGGATGCCAGTAACAATCATTCATGTGCACCCACAGGCTTAGAGGTGCTCAGGGTGGGGTGCTCCTGATCAGCTTCTTGCCAAATAAAATCAGCACTGAAATACCTGAGTGCATTGCATACATATGCCTATTTCAGGTGTTTCCATAGATTACAAAAGAACCCATTTTATCATTTCAGATGAGGAAAAGAACAGATACTCAACCTAAAAAGATAACTGCACTGCTTTTTGTTTCACAGTTTAATTTGGAAGGTTCAATTAAGAAGTTATTGCTTTGCTATGTACCACAAACGCTACTAAACATAAATACTCTAACAGGGACATTACACCACTTCCATTGAACAGCATTATTCCTATTGACTAGACCATTAACAATAACAAAATTAAGCCCTATAACCAGTTACAACCAAGTAACAGTATTTAGATCAGAGTTAATTGGCTAACAGTATGGGCAAAGTTTTAAAGGGTCATTAAGAATATGGTTTCTAACCAGAAGGAAAACTTCACTTGTTCATCTGGAAGCCAAACTCAAAATGAAGCAAACTACATTTTTTTTAGGGAAAGATAATTCCAAGAATAACTTCCCATAATGAAGACAAAACATAAGGGCTGCCACACAGCAAAGTTTCACTAGATCTAAGAATGCCTTACATTTAACATTAAATAAGACCAGATGCATTTTGAAATTTAAGGTCCTTTTATTCCAGGACAGATAAATATATGTAATAGTCCATACTTCTCTTAATCAGGATGTGCATAATTAGAACAGCACCTTCTTAGGATACATCCCAGAGAATGTTTTTAGCTTAATGACAGTGAATGATCATGACAACTGTTTAACTGGGATAGTATTAGCAAAAATTTCCCTTAATGGGATACATGCAGATTGTGTCAGGGGGTTAAGTGGTGTTTAACTAAGTGTGAAATTCCAAATCCATGTCCCTTAATAAAGGAATTGTCAAATAATAATTAACAGAAGAAACTGAAATGAACTGCAATGAGTAAAATCTGAAGCCTTGTGTTTATAGACAGCACTAGAGCAACATGTACACACACAAAAGATGTAGTTCAGAAAAATAACTTCTTTTTTCCTTCCTGAACAGATTGCTATTTTTTAACTGTTTTCATTAATTGAAGTAACTGAATGACAGTTTTGCAAAATAACTTTAGCTGAGGCTAAAATGAAGCAGTTCATTGTGGGGGGGGGTTAGCTTTCCTGCATGTGAATGACTACCCGGATAAAGACACCACATGATAGGTTGCTGATCTTTGGCTGGATGGGCATAACATAGAATTGTGTTTACAATGAGAAAAGCTGATGAATGAATTTCATTATCTGATCATGCTCTCCAGTATTGGCTGAAGATTTAAAGTTCAGTGAATACTCATGAGTAAACCCATTAGCCAAGAAGCCTCATGATAAGAAAAGAGCAAAGCTGCACTGTCAGGCAAGAGGCATTGTATTTTACACTTCAGTGGCAGGCATTTTACAGAAAACTGTTTCTAATATTAACTCAGAGGTTGTTGCTAGTTCGTGGCTGAGGTAATGGTTAGGCTCCATACCAGGGAGAGCACATCCCCCTCCTCTCCTCAACCCCTGCAGTCAGGAACAAACAGGAGGAAGAACAAAACTACTTCCAGTCTCATTCCACCTGGCCAGTTTAAGCCAGTCCTGAGCATGCCTCTAAACTAGGACATACACTGAATGGGGAGCAAGTTGGAAACAAACTGTGAGTCCTTCATCTGTGTTAGTGAATCAACATCCTGCCTCAAGAACAGGACTCACAGGGAAGCCATAAGTGAGCCTTTCCTCCCAGCTAACACTAATTTTTACATGACTTGGCATCTTTCAGACTTCTTTTATGGCTGCTTCAAATCAAGACAGCTTAATGAGGGAAGACAAACATTTGATAGATGTCCTCATTAATGAAAATTTAGTACCCTATTTCTACTGCAATACATCTTGCTTTGTTATTTTGGAAAAAGCTGGCATTTAAGATTGGCTGCTGTGTTGAACACACTAAAGTTTCACCATCAAACTGTCCAAATTAATATTACCGGGCTGTGCAAGGGATAGCTTACAAAGTATGTGGTTCAAGTACTTCTCAGCTGAAGCTGACTGTTCAGCCTAACTGCTCCCATCCAATTTAGAAGTGCTTCCATGTGATATAAGTAGTGCCATAGTATAATACAGCACCCATTTGCACAGGTGAAAGCACACTTTTGGAGGCTCAGTTGCATATCTACAAGGGTTTGGTGATGGTGTGCTCCCCCACTGCCCAATCTCACCATTATTTCCATAGCCCTGCTCCAGGGACAGCCACCATGGCAGTCGTACTGGATGCATGCAGCCGTGATGGCTGCGTCCGGCTTGGAGTGGTTTCAGGGGAGCCAGGTCACAACACAATAGCCAAGGGCTAATTGCAGCAATAAGCCCACCTAGCCACAGTGCTGGTCAATGTCTGACTCAAGCCAAATTTGAAAGAAATTAACTTCTGCAATTGGTATGCAAAAAGGACTGACTCAACCATCTTACTCCATAAAGAATGGAGAGTCCAGGGAGGGTCCACTAAGCTCTTCTGCAAGGCTGCTTGCCATGCTCTCCCCTTGAGTAGGGGCAGCTCTCAAGGTTACACCTCAAGCTTGAGAGAATTCTTATAATGTCAGATACTTGCTAAGTCAATTTGAAATAATTTTTCTGAAACTTTGGAATCTTAGCTAAGTGATAGAAATGACTGATTGTGCACATCTAATCCTTTAGAACTAAAACATAGACCAAGTCAGGGACTAAGTCTAGATCCAGCCTCACCTAAACTCCCCTCTGAGGACAAGTTTAGAACTCAAGGGGGTCCTTTTTGAACCTCGTATCTCACTGGAAGAGTTCCCCTTGCAGTTTTATCTGACCCTGTCCTCTATGCAGTTAACAATAAGTGTTTCCATTGAATCTAATTAAACTGCTGTCATATTTACTACTGAATTTTGTTAAATCATTCTTTTATATTAAAAATATATCTCTTCTTCCCTTGTACAAGAGAAGTGCGTCATTCCACCCATGAACAGCTTTTCACTAGTGTAGCTACAACGTTCAAGGACAAACACTTTGGAACATCACAGGGCCTTGTAGCAGGGGCTAAATTGTAGTCAGACATCTGTCATCACACATTGCTTCTCCTTCTTAATTGAATGACTAAACATATCTATACAAGATCAGCACTTGGACAAATCACCTTTTAAACAAACACCAATACAAATGTATGTACCTTGTTTTGTTATATTATATTTTGGTGTGTTTTTTGGTTTTTTTTTCAATTCCATGAGCCTCCTTTAATGAAGGAGACTTTCTGGTTAAAAGTAAATAGAGAGATTGCTAATGCTACTGAACAACATAAAAAGGGCTTGCTTTTTTTTTCCTTTGAGGTTTTCCTGAATGAATCTTGAAAGTGAGTTTTCTAGTTATATGTCTTAGTTCTCATCATTAGCATAGTAAATTTCAATGTTATTTATTCATAGAGAACACAGGGACATTTGCTTGGATGGGTCCAAAAATGTACAGTCTTTATAATGAAATTCATTCTCATGGATGAGTTGGCAGGCTATATCAATGCAAATAAAATGTTGGCTGTTGTTCATTGTTCCTATTTTTTTTATCCTTAAATGGATAAAAATAGGTGGATGAGGTAAAACTCTTTAATTTCAAATCCATCAAAGATGAATTATTTTATATGGACTTTTTCATTCTATCAAAATATAATCACATTATGCATAATGATAAATGGTACATAAATTATAAAATATATCAAATTATAATAATGCATAATTGAATAAATTTTATAATGATATATCACCAATATTACACTGCTTCAAGATAAAAAAGCAATGCAATATTGCTGCTTTCATTCATTTGCTTTTTCTTATTTTTTGTTCAGAAAGAAGTTGTTTTCTTTATGCATTTCATTCTGGTTCAGAACTTCAGAAACAACACTTGATTTGTCTGATTGTCTCTTCAAACTGTACATCAGTGGAGTTGTTTCTGATTCACCAAGCAGAAAACCAAGAGACCTGATGTAAAGGTCAATCTATGGAACTACTCCTCATGCAGCAGGAGATCTGGATGTGGCCCACTCATCACTGGGCATTACTTGTCCCTCTGTGCTCTGGAACAGAGCAGAACAGTGGATTTGAGTTTGTGATAGCCCTAGATACCAAGATACTGAGACACAGTGGGCAGCTGCAAAGACTAAAACCAATAGCTCTGGAGTTTGAAGCTCCCAGTGTTAGCTAGGACAGTAGACATCACAAGAGTGGGAGCTGATCCAGGGAAGAAATGCATTTACTATACAAAAAACATGAATTATGCCTGTGACAAGTAATGTGAATAATAGAACATTATTGTGTACAAAAATAAGTCACTGCAAGCAAACTTCTGAATCTCTGTGAATCCAATTGTTCCTCCTCCTTGGTCTGACAGAGATGAGAAAATTTCTTGAAATTATTGTATGAAGAGCATCTTCAAGTGCCTGTGAATACTGTCATACTGTTACACTCATATATATATGTCCACCAAACTAAATAAAACATCACACCAACAATCAGCTATGGCACGACTGTACATTGCCACATTACTTTTCTAAGTGCAAAACTGCAGCGGTCAGTCCATCTGATTTTCAACTACATGTTACAAGAGTGAGACTCTGTAAGCCTCCTGTAGGATAATTACAGTAGGTCACAATCCAACTATGAATAACCCTGTGGATTATTCAGGCATACAGTCAATTTTCCCATGACATTTCCGTTGTAATGAGCTTCTCTAATCATGTAAACAAGAGCCGTTGTCTCTGCTTAGACATTTCTGAGGAGTATCTTAAACATTTTCTGGACTGCATGAGGAAAAAACGCATAAAATCACATGGAGATAAGAATGATGGAAAGGCATGCACATCACAGCTGTGCAAACTCCCAAGCCTCATAACCTACAAGGGCTCTCTCCTCCACGCTGGTAATCTTTGTTATGTGTTGGCTGAGTTGCTCAATCCTTGGATAAGCCAGCCCTGAGACTGTGCCTGTGGAGGCAGGAGCTGCTGGGGTGGCAGGGAAGGGATTGCAAAGTCTGATTAAGCGATCTGCCACTGGCGAAGTCCTTCGGTGACCTGCCGGCTATTTCTGTGTCTAAGACACTTGTGAAGCAGCCCCAGCATGTGATGCCCTTGCTGACGCATAACCACACCAACCAGGCAAGGTGGCCAGTGGCTTTTATCTCACAGCTAGGAAAAAAAGCCTACGCACACCTATTTCCTCTCATTTGCTTCTAATCCAAGGATTGGAAACGCCACGTTAGATTGGGGTGGGAGCTTCATAAACAAAAAAAGTAACAACAGAAACACAAAAATCAAACAGAGAAAAATAACAAAAAGAAGAAAAACAATATCAAAGAGATTTCAAGCTAATTTTCCAATTTTTCAATTAATCTGAAATCTTTTCCTTCCCACAGCAAAACTGTCATTCTGCCTAAGAGAACCAAACTAGCTTCAAGCATTATACTCAAACTCTGCTTTTTCACTGCTTTCTTGTGTAAATTTAATGGATACAGACTGACAAAAAATAGCCTATAGAGTGCTAAAATGTTGATGCTTCCATGAGAAGACATTCCAGGACAGAGAGGTCCAAAAATTCAGTTACTGACAACTTTTACTGGTACTACACCAAAAATCTGTCCTTTTATTCTCATGCACCATGTGATTCTCTTGCACTGCAGACGATTCAATAGCCTGCACTGCTTCATCTTCTCTTTGTGTTTATCTATTTTTGTATTGGAGTGGGGGGTTCTATTAGATGTATTTAAACCAGGATCTACACACACAGTTAATTCTTTAATGAAGATTCCCACACTTGAAAGTACTGACACAAATTTTTCCTCTGTAGAAGAGGAGAATGAATGCACTTCTTAAATGTTTTTTAATTATATAACACATTATCATGATTCACTGAAAATAAAAAGGTACTTCTGTATATCTGAGTAAGTCACTAGAACACTCCCAGCAAAGATAAGTAGGCTGATTTTCATTATTCAGTGTTCTTGTGCCTGGTACCTGTCTCTGAGCCTTACCCAATTCAGCAATACTTGTGTTTCCCAATGCTAGGGCATCCTTATGACAGTGACACCAGAAGCACATGTTGACCACACTATACTGATATTATGATGACCTTTCAGTTCTGGATCTCTGTTAGATAGTGGCTACAGCTATAAAACACCTCCTACCAAGTAAGCTGCCCTGAAAAGGCAATTATTGCTCCTGCAAATTTCTGTACATCATCAGAATGGCAGAGCATCATGACAAAAACCAGTGCTACCCACAATGTCACTCAAACACCTGATCAACATGGTAATCCATGGCACAATCCAATCAATTTTTCATAGAACACCCTAAATAATTAATTAGATACACAGATTCTTTTAACAATCACTTAGGTGATTTGCACTCCTATTTTTCTGCACACAATAGAAATTTTATTCAATACAGCAAATGATTATTATATCTTCTGATATCTACTGTAAGGTTCACAATCATGCCCAGTTTGAGTTTTCGGAAATTATTAATCCTAAAGGTTCCTACAATGGTTTGGTATCCATTAATATCCACTTAATGCCAAGTACTTCTTCACTACTGAGGACAGATTTGAGGGCAGAGCACTCAAAGAATGGTCAAAAAATGAAGGAAGAGTTAGTTGTCAGGCTGTAAAATGCTGAAATTGGCATGACTAGCAGTGACTTTAAAAAAAAATATGATCAATTTTATGTTCCTTCTTCTGCCCAATGCCACAACTTTGTATTCACCACCTGTATAAGAAAATATCCATAATCTAAATTTCAGATCTAGTTTCCAATGCACTGTTTATGGACATTACCATCTCAGAACACTTTCAATCATGCTGTGAATAGTGGCACAGCCAAGTCAGTCTGTCTTATCTAGAAAAAAACTGTATTACTGGAGTTTACCCACATTTTTCCTTGTAAATGGGTTCCAGGTCTATGAGACCATGAGCAGCTGAATGAGCTGGAGCTGGGGAAAAATTATGTTAATCCATTTCACATAATATTATTCCTCTGAAGAGCAAGCACCTAGTTGTCTAGGCTTCTCTATAGGTAGAGATGATACTGCCAAAGGATATTTCATTCCTATTTTAAAAAAATACCCTGAGTGGACCTCTGACTATGAAGCAAAAAATTCTTTTACTTAGTGCTTCATACAGAAGGAGACAGATACCAGAGTCTCAAGATTTCTGCTTCATTCTGCCTTGGTTTTTTTTGAAAATAACTTCCATTCCCAGGATAGTTAAGAAGCACAAACAAATCAGTAGCAGTGTTCTGCATGAGTGCAGAAAACCTTCTACAGGAAAATAGACATAAACCCCACTTTTCTCAGATTTTCAGTTTAACCATGTTAATTTAGAAAAAGCATTGTAGCTTTTCCTTACAGATCAGGGATCAGTGGATGTTTGACAGAACTGAAGGCTGACTCTGAGACAATTTCACAGATATCCTCTCAGCATTTAATTTGCCCTAATGGCAACAAGTAATTGAGAGTCCTTAAGAAATGCAATGGTAAAGGCAGTCTGGGTTGTCAGGGGTGCCCATTTTAGTCAGTCCCTCCTATCTGACACATGGAGAGCACCTGCATCTGAGGCTGAACACTACAGCAGACTCCTTTAAGGCACAGAGCCTGCCAGCTGGGATTATACTGGATTACACTGGTTGAGGCAAGTGTTACCTGAGAAATGACTCCTTATGCTACTTAAGATTAGACCAACTGGTTGTACAGTAATAGAAGTAATTTTACAAGGAAAAAGAAGTCTGTATTTAGAGGATGAAGCAACCTTAAGAAAGATGCAGTATGCAATTATGAAAAGAAAGTCTTGTGCAGGCTTTATTATTTTATCAGGCAGATTAATAAAAGTAATGAATGAAGGGAGCATAGCATATCCTAACTGAATTTTAGTGAGGCATTTTGGAGTCTCTCAAAACAAATCTTAATTTTCTAGTTAATACAAATTACCATGGGTATAAACATTATTACAAAGATTGAAAACTGGCTGAAAACATAAACAAGAGGTGATGATGAATGACAATGTAGTAGTGAGAATGTGTCTACTGAGGATCACAGGAATCAGAGCAAGACGTGGTTATTGCTAAGTACCTCCATTAGGGGAAGGAAATACTAGTAGTAATGAAATTTCCACATAATGCAAAACAGAGATGAGTTGACTAGCCAAGTGTTGATAATAAAGTAACACAAAGGGGTCTATAACAATTAGGAACATGAACAGACTGATGGTGAATTATGACTTACTCAGGGAAAACGCAGAGACATTCAGGAACAGGAATGTATTTTATGACTTGTCTACATGTGAAAAGCTGTCCATATATCTGCAAAGAACAACTACATTGGTAAAACTATCAGGATATGTCCCTTGTGCAGCCATTCCAGTCTGGGATAAAAACTATTTCTTTACTCTCATGTCAGGTCACTTTTATTCCAGAAAATCAGTTCCCAAGGGAAATTATGCTGGCATAGCTGGATGCAGCTGTGCTGTGCACTGGGCTGAGTAACGATGGGGCTGTGCATCAGCTCTGCCACCAGCAGGATTCAGTCCCCCACTGAAGCCCTGCAGGGGCTCTGCTGGGCTCTGCACTCTCCTTAGTTGCACTGGCAGGATTTCTTTCTTGAGAAAGACCCCAAAACCCAGCAGGAGGGAAAGCCAGGAAGGCAAGGGCAGTGGCAAGGGGCCTGCAAATGCCATAGGTGGTAGCTCAGACATGATTTTGCAATGCAAAATTGCAGCAAAACTGTGTTTAAGGGTATACAGGATTCAAAACAGGGGAAAGGGAGGTGGCCTGGTGCTCCCTGTGGTGTTCCCTTTATGTAACTGCCTCGCTGCTGTCCCAGCAAAGTGGCACTGAGCTTTGCTCACTGTCAGAAACAGTCAGTGCAACAGGGGGGCATTTGGAGAGAAGGGTGAAAGCGCTGACTCACGAGGAAAGAGGAGTTAAACATGTAGCTGGCTAAAAGCAGGCTGAGTGGGGAACTCTGTAGTACTTTATAAATATATGACTCTGGAGATGAATTTTCTCAGAGTGACACTAGAAATCATGGCATGCAGCTAAGAAAGGTAATTTAGAGTAGAAGCCAGATAAAACTTCCTGACAGGGAACAACATTAGCCTTGGCAAATCTGAAGGGAACATGAAGAGATGAAACTCAGCTAATATGTGGGAGATCATGTAATCTGATTTTCTGGGCTTGAAGGGAAGTTGAATTGACAACAGGAACCACATCAAGTGGAAAGCAGAAATGCTTAATATTTGACTCTGACCCTGAAGAGGTCAAAGATACAGTGGGGGTCTTTAGTCTTACGGGGCTGTGCAGACAAGGAGAGTCTGAGGAGTCCCTTCCCCAGAAGGGCCACGCTGTACCTAGACCTCTCCTGCAGCACAGAGAGCCCTGAGGACAGTCCTGCAGCCAAGCCTTATACAGAGAAGCATCATTGCCTCTGCCTTGCTCTATTTAATGATGAATTCCTAGTGTGGAGACAGTTCTACAATGCTCAAATAAATTGAAAGGCATAAAAGTTTAGACACTTGCTGTTATTTCTTAATTGAAAAGCCTGGCTGACCCTTGAGACAGTGTTACTGCTGCCAGGAGATAAACCAGGAGCACGAAATCCTTCTGCCACTCCTTGGCCTTACAGGGGGCAGACACACAAAGTGGGGTGGCCCTCTGCTATGGTAGATGCAGATCTAAGGGATTACACCCACCTCGATGATAAAGTGGAACTTCGCTCAATTTGTCTTCCTAATATTCCATGCTGCAGCATGGAAACTGTTCTCAAAATAGGTTTCTAATTTCTGTACAGATTAAATGCAACCAAGCTACTTTACTTGCTGATAATTTATCTAATACCTCTTAGCTGTGCAGTCACATTCACCACAATGAGTTGGACAAGGAGATATCAGGTGTCCTGCGGAAATTCAGAGAATTACTAATAAAAGAGCAGCCTGCTTGGATTAAACATACATTAGTACTGCTCTTTCAGGCTGGCACCTCTAAATCCTTATTCTCTTGATGTCACTGCTACATCCTGTCCTGCCTGTCAGCATCCATCTCATGCTTGTTAAATTCCTGTGCCACATACATAAACCAACTTAAGGAAAAAGGGCCAAGATATGTTGTGAAGGATCAGGGTTCATGTCACCATGATGGAATGAAAGCCTAGACAGGCCTTTTCAAGGAACTAGCTGAAGTGTCACCTAAAGTTCAGCAGCAGGGACACTAGGAAAATTTCCAGCAGAAAAAACCCAGAGAAATAAAGATTTGTATGACATATTCAACTGATCCATGATCTTGTATGACCAAAGTTCTTACTCTCTGGGCAGCAGTGAACCCTTTAGGCTCACTGATGAGAACGGCATATGCTTTGAAATTCTCCCAGGATTTTCTTACTAGGATTTCTACAAGGAAGAATGATCTTGCCTTTAAGTTTAAAAATTGCAAAATTAAAAAAAAAGGCTAGTTTTTTATATCTAGGTATATATGTATAAATGAGAAGTAGAAATAGTTTTATTTCAAAGCCCTTACTGTGAGCTTGCACAACTGCAACTGGGCTCAGACAAAAAAGGTGTAAATAATTCAGGAAATTAAAAGTGTGCGAGAGTGTCCATGTTATTTTGTATGTCAGAAAATAAGGAGCATCCCCAAGAGGAGAGTACTTATCTCAGTATCTCAAGTATATGTTTTTCATGTCCCTGACATTGAGAAATATAAACAGAGTAAGAAAACCCAGTCATATACTTTTGCTTTGCTCTGCAGAATGGATGCATCCAAAGTGCTCAAAGGTGGTTGAGAGACCACTGAAGCACTTGGCCAAGCCCTTCTTGCCCCAGCTCCTGTTGGTGGAAACCTCTACAGCTGAGAGGTGAGAGCTCTGAGGTGCAGAGGAGAGAAATAGCAGGTAGCACTAAAAGCCCAAAAGAATCTTAGGTAAGTCACTAAAGAACTTAGAAGGAGGTGACAGAAAATTATGGTTCTTTTGTTTGTTTGCTTGAGTTTCTTTTTGTTAAAAGCATGGATATTGTTCCTTAATTGTCCTCTGAATACTCCTTGCTCCCCTACTTACTCTATGATGAAAAAGTTCTGTTCAGTCTGTATATTACTTTTTGCAAGAAATGATTGACATTAACTTGGTTTAGTGTGAGAGAAGTATCTAGAGATGCTTCTAAGTCCCCTGCCTGTGTAGGACAAGCAGATACAGGTAGAAAGGAGATGCGAGGTATAATTATCTATCACTTATAAACAGCTGTCCATATTGTCTTTTAGCTCTATTTTAGTCTGTTTTATCCTATTTATTCAGCTTCTCAGAAAATGAGCAAAGACATTCCCTAAGAAAGCATTTCTTCTTGTTTATTAGGAAACAGTGATTATTTCAAGTAAAGATGGTGCTATCAGGGATTTAAAGAAAAGTGAGTATTGCTGCCCAAAGCCTGCCTCCAGAGTAATGCCCAAAAGATAGGGTGGTCTGGTGAAAACCACTCTTTGCTGTAAGCCTGTCTGTTTAGGGAATAATAAAATAAATATCAGAGGGTCAGACATGTGGCTAGTAGATAGCACATGCTATGAACAGACACTTGCTAGTAAAGACTGGTAGTTCATTCATTTTGAATTAAACTGTAAATCAAGGAACTATGAATGTGTGGGAGGAGTGGATTAAAAATTTAACAAAAAAGCTTTTGGTTTCTTAATTCCATGCTCTGTCACATCTCTCCATCTGTGCAAAATGAGTGGGTGTTGCAGAAAAAAACCTGAAAGGGTGGGATGTTAAAATGGTTTACACTGAGGTTCCTGTGCAGCGTGGCTGGCTTCTCCGCTTCCCAAACAGCCGCATTCCAGAACACCTCTGCTTTTATACAGAATCGAGCCAGACATATTTATCACTAGTCAGACAAAAAGCGATTTAAATTGCTGGACTGAAAATGGAAATAAAGGCCTTATCATGCTGAAAAATGCCATTTACTTTAAAAGGGAGATTTTTTACTTAGTGAGCGCTAGTCTGAACAATGACAGAAAGTGACATCTGATATAATCTCTCAGTTTGCATTGAGAATCTTAGGCAAAACAAAATCTACCCTTTGAGAACCAACACACAACATGTGTCTGAAAGAAAAATGACTAATAATTCTAAGATTTTATTGTAATTTTACTCCAGCAATTGACTTTGCTATTCCTAAGCTCCAAGTATTGATTCCTACACATTTTAAAAAGTCATGAAAGGGAGGCTGGTCCTTAGAAGTCCTCTCTGACAATGAAGTACAGTGTCCACCAATTGACAAAGTTAGCTGAAAAGTTAATATATTTAACAGTTAAAGGAATAGTTTTAAGTGCAAACTCCTGAAATAACATCATGCAAATCACATATCTCCCTAAGTTGCTGGATCTGTTACTTATTTTAAACTGTCTGTATATTCAATCACAGAGACATTCTTCTGAAAATATGAAGTAGTTCATCCCTAACTCTGGCTCTGTGAAGGGAAAGACCACAGGCAAATTCCTCTCAGCTTTGAACACAGCCTGCTTTGATGCAAAGGGACTCTCAGCAAAACAGCTGGCTAGAGCAACAAAAGCAATACCAGCAGAGTCTGGACCACAACAGGTTCCCATATGCAGCTCTACTTCTGTCATGAACAACCTCAGTAAAAATCACTGGTGTATTGCAAGAGTGCAGAGCCAAACCAAACTGACACTTAAATTCTCCTTCTTACACAGGGATCAAAGTAGGGAAGATTGGTTGAATTATCTTCTCTCCCTTCAGAGTACATGTATACCCCTTTTAATAAAGAAAGGTACTATTAATCATGATCTCCCACTCTCTCCTAAGTCAGGTAATTCAAAATTCCCATCTGGTGCTTGGGAAGTTTTATTCCAGGCCTTTCATATTTCTGGTGTCTCATTATCTCTGGAGGAGTTTCTTACGCTATTGGCAGCCGTTGCAGCTTGTCCCTGACTGCGAGACTACTCACAACACCAAGGAGGGCGAAAAACAAAATAAAAACCTACTCAGCAGAAGCAAATGGTGATAACTGGAAGAAGCCTACACTGAGAACGGGAAAAGAAAGAGTAATTTCAGATGTGGGCTGTGTATGGGAAAGTCTCCTCCCTGGGAGCCTAACTGGTTGGCCAGAAAGTGGGGAACTGCAATAGGAAACCTACAAGACAAATACAAGAAAAATCAAATGAGAGAGACCTTTCATCAAAAGGGAAAACCACTCATAAATACAGATGGTAATTCCATCCCTTCTCCCCATCTCCCTTTTCTCCACCCTCAATGTTGAAAATGCTGTCTTAACCCCACAGATATATTTGCCTCTCCTGTGAGCTGGATCCAAATCCTCCTGGAGCCAGTGATTTCAAAGGGCTTTACTAGGCTCAGTGGGGTCTTGGATATGATGGCTCTTTTTCATGGGAATATCCTTTCCAATCTCATGATCTATCAGAAAAGAAGGAAGAAAGAAGCCTAAGAGTCCAACATCCTTTCTTCCTGCCATCTGACACAGTGAGCAAACACAGAGGTCCCTTTAGTCCAGACCAAGATCTGTGGGGACAAACCCAAATTGGTTTTTGCAGAATAGCACAAAAATTGTCTGAGGTTGCAAAGCACAGAAACACAAGGAACTCAGGATGGCTGAGGTGGGAAGGAACCTCTGGTGATGATCTGGTGCAACCCAGCCACTCAAAGCAGGGACAGTTTTCCAGGAACACGTCCAGATGGATTTTGAGTATCTCCAAGGATGGAGACTCCACAACCTCCTTGGGCAAACTGTGCCAGCTCTTGGTCACCTGCACAGTGAAAACATTTTGCCCGTGCTTCCGTGTGTGTCCATTGCATCTGGTCTTGGAACTGTGCACAAAATCCATGCAAGTACCTTAAAGAAACTTGAGTATTGAGAATTTGAGCACTGACATGCTCATTCTTAATCTAGTTAAAGATAGCCTGAGTTTGCATTTAACCCATTTTAGTCCTACACAGATCTAAGGTCCAAAACATAATCTGTGGTTTCTTTGGTTCCCTTAAGCAGCAAATTAGGTTAAAAATATACCTTTCTGGTAATTGTTGTACCTCAGTGTAGTAAAGGCCTCCGAAAGTGCCCTCCAAAGTTCTCTTTCAGCTGCAGTTGTGTTGCAGTCAGAAAGGCATAGCCAAAAATATGATATAATAACACTACCTATAAGAAGACTCCTAATATATTCATATAGCATACCTCTGAGGCAGTGGCTTTTTCAACTACATCTTTGACCATGACAATAACACCTTTAAAAGTGAAATTTTTGCATTTACAATTCATTAATTAATTTGTTTTCTATTATGTTAGCAGTTTTAGGTTTGCTGTATCTTGTTATTCTAATATTCTAAATAGGATCAGGCAGGGAATATTTACATTTTAATTAAAAAATTTTGCAATAAACTGGAGCATATTGTTGGGAAAGAAAGGGGAGAGAAGGAAAAGAAGGCTACTACTATTTAATTCAAGGGCACTAATCAGCTCTTTTTTTACTGTGGCTTTTCTACAAACAACTTACTGTGTGAAAGTATTTTTTTGTCATGCAAATCATTCTGTGCTAATATTATACAAATTTATTCTTGAAAGGCTTCAATTGCTTTTCAGAACAATAATAAGCTTTAGGTGGTTTATATCTGAAATGGTTTTTCCAAGCTTGGAAATCACTGAAAGGAGAAACAATGCATAGAAAAAGTTCAGTTCAACAAGATCACACTGCGAACAAAACAGGTCTAATTCTCATCACTTTCTGCCACTACGGCAGCATTAAGGATTCCTATCTATCTGTTCCCAGGCCCCGTGGGGCTGCCTTATCAGAGGGATGTCAGGTAAAACTGTCTTGATGTAAATGCAAATATCTTTCTCAATGTTTGTAAATTCCTAGTAAGATTCATTAAGCGAAATGGAAAGAAGAAAACCGATATCCCAGTGTGGCACTTCTGAATGCTTCTATTCCAAAGAAGAAAATGGACACAAAATTGGTAGAAGTAGGACATGTCAGGCCTGAATGACAGCAGGAGGGAAACACTTCTGAAAAAAGCCAGCACCTGGAATGGCTATGAGGTCTCTCCATGGTCTGAGAGGCAGTAACTTTCCAGTCCGGAGGAGTTCTTAGGTCAGCAGGAGCAAGAGCAGGGAGATTTGCCTTTCTCCATGAACCAGTTTCCTCAGGTGTGTATCAGTCTTGTGCACTGTGAAACATGAGGCACTGTGCTGCCACTGGAGCCTGAGCTGTAAGGTTTACAATAAACAAGCAAGTTAAGGACGTTTAGGCTCGCTCTGTATTATCATCACATTGACACAGCAAACAAGAAGGTAAGCAATTGTATCAGCCCACCAAAGGCTGCTTCAGTCTGGAGGCAAGAAAATGCAAGGTTAACACTGGAAAGAAAACCAAGTTCCCAAACCTCTCAAACATCTTCTAAAATGACCAACCAGAGAAAAATGACTCAAAGAAATTCAGTAGATACCAGATAATACTTGTTGCAGTTCTTTCTGTGTACACTTCCCATTATTCCCACATGAAACCTGAAATGATGTCCCCCAGATCCTGTCTCAGAAGCTGTGCAGCATTCCAGTTCTTCTCCCCAAAGACCTTCCCTAGCTCAGAGTTACTCAGAGGAAGCCTGGAACCCACTGGGATAAAAACTGCCCAGACGTTAATGGCTGTAATTCCATGGTCAAGCCTATTTCAGTGGAAAATGAAACCTATCTAAAGGGGCAGACAAGCCCCACTCAGAATACGGGATCCAAGACACATACCAGAACTTAAACACAACTGGTATCATCAGTATCATATTTTCTGCCCATATCTGGGTTTAGAACAGATTTTTTTCCAGTTCATTACATCAACTTGCAAGTCAACCGTAAGCCCTTCCAGAAAACGTAAGATAGATTTAAGAAGAAAACGATGACATGGTTTAAAGAAAATGGATTAGCCTTCTGACTTCTGTGCGTTTGGGCCATGCATTTAAGTTTCTTCCCACAAACATGACAGCTAGAATATCACTTGAAAATTACAGCAGAGGTTCTAACTTGTTATCAACTTTCTATCATTTATTTCTGAGCTTTTCACATTGAGAATCCTAAGGTTTGCAAACAACTGGGAAGATGTGGCAACTTTGTATGGAGCACAACTTCTGGATTACCCTGAACTCCCCTTATGAGTCTCCAGATTCTTTGGTTCATTCCTTGAAAGTGCAATATGAAGGAGGTCCCTGGATCTGTGTATGGATTACAGATGTACTCTTAAAAATGGTTTTGTTGTGAGAAGCAGCTCAGTGCCCAGAGAAAACCAGTGCTTCCATAACTGCAAAGCAGGAAAGGGAGTACACTCTGCCACTCCAGCTTGGCACTACAATACAATTGGTGTGTTTCAAAAGCAAACAGCACCAATCATTTACAGGTAAACGGAGTTAAGTAAAAGCCTGGACACCTCACACAGAGGAATTCTTCAGGGTCAGGTTTGATGGAGCTCTGAGCAAGAAGGTCTAGTGAAAGGTACTCCTGCTGATGGCATGGGGGGTAGAACTAGATGATCTTTAAGGTCCCTTCGAACCTAAACCCTTCTATGATTCTATGATTCTGTGACTCTGTGAACTATTAGCTGAGAGCATGTGCAGGATTAAAAGCTCAACTATGAGAAACTCATGTGTAATTTTATGTAATGGATGCAATTTCATATACAGCAATAATAGCTGAATTATCAAGAGGCCAATTATATATCTCAGTGGTCATTTGCATTTGCAGCAATTATGCCTACAACATAATCATAGTAATTAGCCCTGCTATTGTCCCCTAATTTAGCTGGAGAGCTCAGTCCACAGCTTTTTTAAAAAAACTACTGACATGGAAATGAGGACTTTATTTACCCATCTATCATAATTAACTGTCTCTTTCTTTTAGAGCATCTGATACTACTGCTTACACTAAGACAAACTAAAGAGACTGACCTGAAATATTCTTGATGTATGGCAAAAAAAGCCTGGAAAGTTTTTAGAATGAAAATTAAACTACCAATCATATGTATTTGGGGAAATACAATAGTCACCAAGGATAGAGGTTCACTGCAGATTCAGTCATATTACTTCTTGGTTATTAGAGACAATAAAATATAATGTCAGCATAAGCTCACAGGAGATCACAGGTTTGATTTGAATTCCACCAGAGTCAAGGGGATCATTTTCCTCGGACTTGAGGAAGCTTTGGGTCAGATTTTGTGGCATGCTTGCAGAGTTTCTCAGTGTGAGGGTCTGAGTGGGAGATGGGGAATGGTGCTCAGCAACACCAGCCTCTGCTTCAGCGCTGCACCAAGCTCCATGTGTGGCTGCAGGGATTCACGTAGCAGTCCTATTTCTCTTGTGTTGGGAAACCTGTGGCATTGGAGCTGTCTGGGGAGAATCCACTGAATCCAATGTCAGCTATTCTGCACTGTCTGAAGCCATTAGGAGATATGTGGTGTAGATGACACAGCTGGCCCATGTGTGCCACATGTGGGGCTAACCAAAAGGATGGACTCACATCTCACCTCTTGTATGGTTCCAGTAAACCCCACAGCTCCTGCAGGGCTGAGCTTACATTCAGAGAGAAGAGCTTCAGACAAACCTGGCATCAAATGCAGATTCAAGCCTATGCCAATGTGCATTATGGATTTGATGCACACACTGCCTTGCTGGCCGAGCTTGAAGGCAGTACACCTCATTCAGGTTTTGAAAAAGGAGAGGATCCTGCCTTTTTAAAAGAGGAGCATGAGGAGAAAGTGGGAAGGGCACCGTGGGGTTTTTTTTTATTTTACCCTTACACACCTCTGTACTACTTGGGTTTTCTTTTCTTCCCTGATGACTATCATCTCCTGGGACTATAGTAAGAATTTATTTTAAAAAAAAAGGATTTTAAAAGGTCATAAATATTGAGTTGTCTTTCCAGTTAAAAATACAGAGCCATTGAACTTGACATTAAAGTATCACTGAAAACCAGACATTGATTTTTGCCCTCAGAAATGGCAATTAGACCATAGAAACATAAATGTGATACTGAAATGGTTTTGGTAACTTCCCTAGACTATTAAACAAATTTGGAGACTGACGTTACTTAAAACTGGAGGAAGAGGTTAACATATTTTTCTGTTTTCATAATCTTCTGCCATACTATGCAATTTTCAAACTTTTCATCAGTTTTTGCAGAATTTCTTTGCACTACAGCGATTTTTTTTACAGTATTTACATAATTTCTCATTTCCATTGAATCTGAAAAATTTATTTAAAAGATGAATGACCATTTTTAATATGTTTCTACTGAAACATTGTTTAAAACTATTAAAAACAACATCTGAAAGAGCTCTGACATTTTGCATTACCCATTTTTCCTTTCAAATATTTTGGCTAAGTTTGATATTATTATAGCACTTAAGTCACTGTAAAGTTTCATTAATGAATGTTTTAATATGGCTAGCTGTACAGAATTCTGGTGAATACAAATAATAATAACATAGAAAATTCATCAATTAATTTCTTTGCCCTATGCCTTTTCTCCTCTATTACTTAAATATTTGGGTCCTCTGAAACTCTCCTGTTGCATATGTTGCATATAACTCTCATGGTAGGAAGGAGACTGGCCAAAAATAAAAGTCTGCATTTGGTCAAATATCTGGGGAGATGGCATCAGAAGATGCTACACTTCATGAAATGCTTTCCACAGAGACTAAGTCCATATTTTCTAGCTCTATCTGTACAAGCCTGGAAGAGTGAGACTTTAAACCTTTTTAATAGCAAGGCCGAAGGCTGAAGGAAGGTCAAAATATTCAGCTTCCATGAGCTGCCAAAGACACTGTGGTTGTGAGGTGACCCCACACAGGTCCTTTGGGCCAGAAAGTAAAAAAAACGGGGAAAAGCCCCCCACTTTTGCATTGGTCCAGCTCCTGACATGCAGGGAAAGCTGTCAGCCCTTTGGGCCTCACTGCTGTGAACTCCCAGCCTGGGGCTGCAGGTGAGGAAGGAAATGTCCTTCCCTCCTCTGACCTAGGCTGGCTGGAATCAGTCCCCCTGTGACTGCCTGCTCCACAGCTGGCTAAAATACTGGCTAGTGATAGCTCACTTATTTTGCTACTCTAATTGCTTCCATGCCTGCCTCAAAATACATCTAAATGAAGCTCAAGTAAACCTAATGTCTTCATGTCCTTGTTATCGTGAACCTCAAACAATGATAAAGTGATGAATAGCTGCATGTTGCAATTCAAACTTTTATTACAAATAAATTTCACAACAATACCCTAGTACAGTCCATTATTTTTATATTGCCTGCTTTAACTCTGCTTTTAAATGGCTCTTGTGAATCTGCAAAAGGATCATTTATACAGTTACCTTAAAGGAGTCACATATACTTTGAGCAGAAATTGGGAAATGAATTATATGCACATGTATGTATTTCGTTTGATTAGGTTTAAAAAACATACTTGGGTCACAGACCTTTTATGAATATATATTGGATTACTTTTTTCCTAATACAAAATATTATTCCAAGTTGGACTGCAGTCATCAGTGGCACACAAAGAGAATATAAGCACATTTGCAAAGCAGGCTGGAAGGTGGCTAAGGGAGACAGAGAAGACTTGACAGAGTTCTAGGTTTAGCAAGAGAACTGAGGTGATATTTACTGAAGACATCCTTCAGTTATGACTAGAGGAGTACGTGACACTTAGAAATACTGAAAATTGTATTTGTTTTATGGGCATTATGCAATTACCATCTTAAAACATATCTTTCGCTTTTACTGCATTATTTACTAGGCTGGTTGTAAACTGTGAAATCTCTTTCTGTGTAGATTTTATTTAAAACTTGCAAACTTTGCTGTAACATCACAGTTTGCTAGCGGAGAAGAGGGAGCTTTACCCCATCTAGAAAGTCTCTGAGGTCCATGTGTACAGAAAACCCACTCAGAAAGAGGCTGGATAGCCTCAGTGTGCAACGAAATGCCTTCAGCTAGGTGCTGCAATATGTATCTCTTGCCCCAACAGGCTGACAGTGCTGGGATTCAGGGTCCAGGCCACCCCACTGCCACGGGGAGCTGGGCACCTCCCGAATGGCAGGAGGAGGAGAAAGCACACACAGCTGGCTGACAGCATTCAGGCTTCTCTGTGCTGGTGATGCAAACAGTGGGCATTTAATAAAATCATCAGGGTTATAACATAATTTAAATCATGTTCTCAAGGAAACTGTCTAACTAAGCAAAACTTTAGGGGGTAATATTGGTGCAGCATCTTTGCCCATACTGAGTGCACCAGGAAGACACCCAAAGGCTCCCCCACACAAACTGGAGAGCTGCTGTAAGTTTAAGGACTCCCTGGGCCAGGTATTTGCTTAAGTGTCAGTGTTCTAGGCATCCTAGGCAGAAAACGTCCCTCTTTTGCCCCTAAAATAAATGCTCTTGGTTTGCTACATCAATCCCAAAGCCAAGATGAATATTTCAACCTGCATTTGTGTTGAATATGTTGTTTCCTCAATACAGGCATAAATTTATTTCTAGATCAAATATTTATACATTCTAAATTTATAAATATTTAAAAATATTATATATGGATTTATACATTAAATACATATGCCAGTATATATGTATTCATATGGATGTATATTATTTTCATACTGCCTCCCTGACAAGAAAAAAGGTACTGAATAATTTGCCAGGATTTTTCTAATCTCTGATAAAGTATGTATACCTGACAGGCTGCATGTCTCACTGCATTACAACCTTTGAAGACTCTGCAGTGCTTTAGGCATCACACAAATATGAGGACTGTGAGCTTGGGCAAGAGCTGGCAACATGCAAGCAACAGTAATATTTTTCTATTTTTTTAGCTAAGATTTCTCCTCAGCTGGTTGGGGTTTTTTTATCCCCAAAGCTTCTAATGTAAAATATTTTCAAGTCTAATTACTTTGGATTATGACCTGTCATATCAAGAATTTATTTATATATTAAGGAGACAGTAATACATCTGCTTAAGATGAAGAACCTATCACTGCTTCTTCAAAGCCAAAAGGCAACTTAAATTTCTTGCTGAAGATGTCCTCATAGGTCACAGCTCAAAGGCTATCAGGCTCAGGGCATGCTTTTACATATATTTTATTATTATATGGTACTTAGGCAGCTTAAACTATTTTAAAACGGGGCAAAAGGCCAGCGTTCTTGCAAGCCTGTCATCTTACTGCTACACTTCGGCAAAGCAAAGCTCTTTTCTGGGCTTGTTTTTGGGACTATTGCGCATTCACAGCTGCTGGGTGGGCTGTTACTAGCTGGCAGAGTGGGATCAGCTGGATCTGCTCACTCTCCGTATCACCAGCGGGATTTAAAATGTCTCTCTCCGAAAAGGATGACAGATTTCAATGAGAATACACTTGTACTCGGTGAGAGAAGGGATGGAGCGGGAGTGGGGAAACCCCGCATCTGGAGGATGAGTGTGCCCGCTGCTCCTTCCGAGGGAAGCCGCAGTCATCAGAAATGCTTTTAGGCTGTCAAGGCAGAGTGTCTAATATGTTCTGCCACAACTGGGTTGGCGTTGTCATTACTCTTTTATGTGTGACATCCTCCCTCCTGCCCACGCACCGGCACTGGCTTGTTTGGGTGTGCGTGGGCAGCATCCCCTGGCCCAGAGGGGACCAAGGGAGCCCCAGCTCAGGGCAGGGGCGGCCAGCGGTGATGCTGAACCCACTGCACAGGGCACAGCCTCCATCTGGGGGATGCAGCGTGAGACACGATGCGGTGACATCCACTCTGTGCTCCCCAGCTACAGCAGCCTGCTTGTGAAGGCAAACCTGGGTGAGGTTTGGAAAAGGCCTGAAACAGCTCAGCAAACCCATACTTGAGAGACTGGGGCTTTGCATGAATAGCAGGTACCAATGAGTGAGGGCAACTGCATTTAAAAATGGGATTAGGATGGTGTTTGTATCTCTACCTAATAATACCTGATATTTGTATATAATAAAATCTCATATTGTGCATTCCTAAGTATTTTTCTGAGATAGTCTGAAAGATCTTTCTGAAGACAAGTAAACGTCATGAAAAATGTACAGCACTATCTTCATTGGTGCCAAATCAATCATAGAATCATAGAATGGTTTGGGCTGAAGACATCTTAAAGACCATCTAATTCCAACCCCCCTGCCATGGGCAGGGACTCCTTCCACTAAACCAGATTGCTCAAAGCCACATCCAACCTGGCCTTTAACACAGTTGGGGGAGTTTCAACTTTAATGTCACTTAGATATTTATACAGTTCCTTCAAACTCACATAATGTCAGAGGTCAACATACTCACAGGAACCAGAACCACAGGCAGATTTTAACACAGGTTCTTGAGAAGAGGTGCTGCAGGCTTTTTCACAGTGTTGCTGTTCCCAATTTTAGATGCGTATCTCCAGCACATGTTTTTTTTAAGCAAGTATTTCTCAAATATCTACTGAGGTTTGATGTAAGGTACTGTGAACTGGTTAAAAATGTCATGTAGTTGTTTTAAAATTGTATGATGTTACCAGAGAAATGGCTGCATGATGAGACAGCAACTTCCTTCATGCAAAAGTAAAAATCATCAAGAATTACTTGTTATGAGTACAAGCTATTCAGAGACATTTTTGAGATTACCTCCTACATGTAAAGATAGCCAGCAAGGTCAGACTGTTCATGTACTTTCATGATGGGGGCAGTCCCATAGGGATCCTTCTGAGGACTCCTGTCACCCTCAAACATTCGACTCAACCCTTCCTCTACACCAGGGGAAAGTCTAGAAATCAGAAGACTGGAAAAACTGTGACTATCTACTGATCTGATAGAGATGATGTAGAGGAAAATAAATTAGACAAGAGACAGGGTACTAGATATAAACCACAATTATGTAAAGAATAAATTCAGCATATGTTTGGGAGGAAAAACCAAAAGAGTGTGGAAACTCTTGGAGAAAGACAAAGAGAAGATGACTTGCATTGGAGGAAAGACAAGAAACTGGGCCAATGGAGGATAAAGCAAGCGGAAGAAAGAAAGGAAAAAATGAAGTATCAGGAGATAGGATAAAAAGGAAAAGAGAAAAATGAAGAAAAATACAGAAACCTGTGCAGACAAATTCCTGCTACTCAGAGTATGCTTCTGTGGCTCCTCAGTGAATACAACTGCTTTTTCAGTGCGTGCTAGACTTAATTTGCCATGAATGATAGATTTCAGAAGAACTTTAGAATTCAATATGTACTGCGAAATGTTCCCTGCTCAGCCACTCCTGTAGAGTGGGGAAATGGCAGGAAATCATTTCGAACAACAGCGAGTGTTATTTTGAGGGAGACATAATGGCTTGTTTGGTTTGACATCCCAAACAGATATAACTGCGACAAAAGCATTTAAATGCTAATCTGTCATTTACAGCGGGTAAACAAAAACTAGCGTGCATAAAATCTGTGGTGCTTGTGAGAGAGTGCCCTAGAAGCCTGAAATACTGCTTAATTCAGAGAAGACAAGCATCTTGGCAGGCACAATTTATACCCAAAATATATGAATGTTGAGAGCAAATTTTAAGTACTCAAACCTTTCTTTCCTGGTGGTGAATTTGGATCATACAATTTAGGTCTCAGAAAGGAGTGATTTTTCATTTGCAGTGTATTTTTCAGAGATGGAAATATGCAGGCAGATATTTTCCTGGAGCAGTCAACACCTGCACAGTCCAATCAAAATGTATGCCACACGTGCAAATTCAAGAGATAAAGAGAGACCCTAAATTCATGACAAGGTGGCTCTGGGTGAGTCAGGAAGAAATGTGTTGCCTTGAACACACGCCAGTCTGTTTCCTAAGACACTGCCCTGAGCAGCTGAGAAAAGCTTGGAGAATATGTCTACAATCACAGTGATTGCCACCAGCCTCCAAGGTGTGATACACAGCCAAAGGTCACCAGGAATGATGCTTCTGTCAAAAGATTCACCCCACTGCAGCAACAGAAAGGAAAGGTAGGTTTCTTTCTACTCTGGGATGAGCATTCTTAGGTCAGCAACTCTATTGCCAGCTTCCAGCCATACCTCACAGAGCAGCAGGTCTAGATCCTCAGACCGTCATTGTAAGCAAAAGCAATGGACCTGAGTTTTGTGTTAGTACCGCAGGTTTTGTCTCTGTTGCAAGGAGTCCTCTATGAATTTTTAGAGGAGTGAAAAAAGGCAAGAGTAATTTATTGCAATGTATCAAAAAATACCTTCAAGACCTTAGAGAAGATTTACACCAACTTCTCTCAGGGGTGCCATGGTGTATGGATACACAAGCAAAGAAGGAAAACCCCCAGACTGCATTGTACACAAATGGACCTTGAGAAGGAAATTCACAATTTAATATTCACCTAGTAGTTTAAGATTTTCTTTAAAACTCTACTAGTCTCACTATCCATCTTGCCTTCCAAATATAAAGCTTCTTAATTATTCTGTTTTGCCCAAGTTTGCGATTAGTTTCACTCTAGCTGTGTTTGCTTTTTTTATATATATATTCTTTTCTTTCTATTATGCCTGCTTGTATGTGGAAGTCTTCAATACACACAAAGACAAATTATGGAAAGTCTCTGCACTGGACAAAATGTGATCTGTGACTTATCTCAAGCAGGCAAAATGACAGGAACAGAAAAACTCAGTCACCTGTTCCTCCTCCTTGTAGCATGGCGTGATTTATCTCCTTATTATCGACTCACGTGGCTTTTGTCACGCAAGTCTCTTAGCTCCTGAGAGCTGCTGAGTAACTTGTACAGAAACCATACTTTTACAGAAATAGAAAAATATTTTAATTTCCAGTTCATGATTGGCTGCCAAAAAAAAAAAAAGTAAACAATAACAACAACAAAAAAAAAATCCAGTGCAGTTAATAGGATATTCTGTAATGATCTGTTTGGATCTGACCTTGACATGGTCAGGCACTCTGGCAGAACTGTTTCTAGTTCTAGACCTTCACTTCTTGACTTTCTTTTGTTTTTTTTTCCTATACACACTTTTCTGCAATACAAGAAAAAGCTAAGTGTGGTCTTTGTATGGAGAACTGCACTTTCCCATCATATTGGCATGTCCTGTTTGACAAATACAGATCCCTGGAGTATAAATGTGAAACTTCTGTTGAGCTGGCAATTTTCCCAAGCCCCTCAAAGGGATGGTCATTTGCTCTATGCAGTACTTAAGTGCTGGTTCATGGGATGTCACCTTCTGAACATCCCTTGTCCAGTACTTGCCATTTGTTCTGTGACTGAAAAGGGAAGAAGGGAAGGCTGTGCCTGTCCTACACAGAGCCTGTGTCAAAATGCACATTACAGACATCTGCCTAGAAATCTGAGGTCACAGTTGACAAGTTTAGAACCAAATCATCCTCCTCTTATCCTGAGACATGTATCCACAGGAGCAAGCATAACCATTCAATTAAAAATAATCACCAAAGTCTGGTGCTCTTTGTGCTACTCTACTTGTGAGCTTTATGTCACTTATTTGAAAGCACCAATTGGACAAAAATAGGCAGAAACTTTCGTTTCCAAGAAAATTTCCAGCTCAGTTTCAAGTACAGAGCTTAAAGGTATTCTAGAACTGTCTTAAAAATGTTCTGTAGAATAAGGGAGTCAACAGAGTATTCGATTTTATGTTTTGAGAGTCTGAGAATTTACTATTCTGCCTTCAAAATGTTCAGTTATGCTTGTGTGGGCTTTGACATTGCTCTTTCAGCCAACAAACATAATCTCAGAGTGTGTCTAAGCCTCTCCACACAGATCTTACAAGCTTTACTCTGTTGTCAATATCCTGCCTTGGGTTTCATGACCTAGGTTCAGTGAATACTTCAGGACAACCAGCACATGGCATCAGACATCTTGATAACACCAAACCTTGCACACTGCTGTTTAATGACCTCTTGTATTATTTTTGTCTGTTGACTTTCTAAACCCGTCAAAGCAGATTACAGCCACTTATAGTGTTCATGTCTTTTGAGTCCTCTGCTCAGCTTAATACAGTAAGGAAATCACCTTATCTGTCAGATATTCACTGTACCCCAAAATCTTTCTAAAATACATCATAATCCTTCAGTTGGACTAAGAAAGGATATCTTTTGAAAGATAATTGTACAACCTGTTTTAAACATCTTTTTCATTCTTATGTACAGCAAGGACCCGGTTTTACACTTTCTTATTCTATTTTGTGAGCAGTTCACTGATGCCAATGGTGTAAGGTATGAATGCAGACAGCAGGCTTCCACCTTTGGTCATAAAGCTCTTATAAAATTACTTGAAAGTGATAAAACCTAATAATGTACAGAAGCTGAGCCCAGGCACTACAGGTTTCATAGATTTGTCAGCCATAATTCTTGATAGTCTTGCATACATATGCCTGGGATAAAATTTGCTGTGATAAATACAAATATGTTCGTCTTGCTTTAGACAGCCACTTCTTTTTTAATTGAAAAGATGACTACAGCACAATTTCCTGAGACTTGTTCTTGCATTCCCATCCTCTGTTGTTGCCCATTCTCATGTGAAGAAAAGTTAACAGGAATGCTTTGCTATTGCTAAGTATCATTTCACAATGTATGATTGGGATTGATTGGGGCAAGGGGAAAAGACAAGAAGTAACTTATTTTCAGCCCTTTTCCCCTGAACATATCTTTGTTCTGTATGTATAATCTGTAACAACCAATTTATACTCCTGAAGAAAAACTGAAGCTAAAGAAAATGAAAACTTTTTTAAGTAGCAGCTGATGTTCTGCTTCAGCAAAGGGGTTACACTGAGCAGTATATTTAGTTGTTTTGTTTTCTCCTCAGAGAAAGATCACATGCTGCATTTATGCAGGAAAATTTACTGCCACCTGACTAAAATTAGATATTCCACACTTATGCTTTGAGTTTATGTCATTATCCTGGGAATGGTGTGGGAGTTTATAATCCCCGCATAGACAGGGAAAGGCTGAGGACTATTCTGAATAAATGCAACAGCCTTGGAAATTCAGGCCTTAGCATTTGAATCATTTTTTCAATGAACTCATTTAAAGCATAGGTGCTGGAAAGCAAAAGTGGAGGGGAGAGGAAGGACAGGTAACCAAGCATACCATATGGGTACTTAAAGTATCTGGCAGCCTGCTGTTTTACCACCCTGGAGCCTTGTAATAGTATTAGCTGACACAGACGTGTGACTGTGCTTATCAGACGCCACTGCAGGGCTAAGGGACACGCTGTGGTGGGAAGCCCCACCACTGCAGTTAGCCCTGCAGTGACCAGAGCTACAGCTTGCAATGAAAACTGGAGTGGTGGGGCTTCCCACCACAGCATGTCCCTTTGCATTGCAGGCTGTAGCTCTGGTCACTGCAGGGCTAAGGGTGGTGGGAAGCCCCACCACTGCAGTTTGCATCGCAGGCTGCAGCTCTGAGTGGGCGCTGCCTCAGCTCCTGCTACTCTGACCTTCAGAAGGCCAGCCACTCAATAGATAACAAAACACTGCCAGGTGTAGCAACATACATTGAGAATTATTCTTATTTTCTTGGATTTCTGTTGACACCTTTTGCTTCATTATGATGACAATTTTTTTTTCAAGCAAGCTGAGAGCCCAGAGGCTTTGTCGTCATTGGCCGAACTGTACTGGGGGGCAAGGCAACAGCAGCCCCCAGAAAGTGACACCAGCTCACAGTAAATTAGTTGTGGGGATTTGTCAGGCAATGACAATTTTTAGTTCTAGCTCTCAGACCGCTCTTTCTATGGCAGTTTCATATACTGTAGAATATTGCATACTATCTCTGCTCCCTATGATAGGATGTAAATTCAGAGAGGCAGGAAGTAAATACCTAATCCAAACCCCATGTCAATGTTATTTTGCTTGGATTCTACCTCGCTGCACTCAATTGCACTCTATCTCTCCAGAACTGAGCTCTTACAGTAAGCTCATTATACAAAAACCAGTGCAAAATAATACTACAATGTAATGCAAAATATTGCCATTTCCTTCAGATGTCTATTTCCTATCAACCTGAAAAATCAAAGAACTTTCTCACTCACCTGACATGTCTGTCTATTTGTAAACCTCATATCCTATTTTTGAGATCTATCATAACCAACTTAGTTTGAACTGTGACACAAATCCATGATGATGACCCTTGAACAGCCTTAAGGGTAAGTCATGAGCCTAATGAAAACAACTTGCTCTTTTCATTTGCCCAAACATCCATGCTAAATTCTTAAAAGAATATTTAAAGAATGTAAGAAAGTTTTCAGAAATTCCCAAGAGGCTGGCTCACATCTTACAAAAGCAAAAGCAACTATTATCCCAGAGAGCATATAAACAGAAATCATTCATCTAAAAACCAGATTACAGCAAGACTCCATTATGAAGCCAATTCTGGATTAGTAAAGCCCTACTTTCTCCTTATTCTACATAATTTCTCCATTTTCTTTCAGTCTGTATAAAGGCAGACTAGGCCAGATACAGTGGTTACTTGTTTTTTTCCCATTAAACTATTAACTAAGTAGGCAAACAACAGTTGGGCATCATTTTTGTAAACATCTATATGTGTGTTCACATCTACGATCCTGATAATGGCTTTTCAGTAGAATTAACAAGGCAAGCCCTGCAGGACAAATTCGTTTTTCTTGCACAAAACTTTGGAAAGAAGTCAGCATTTCCTCGCATTTATTTTGCACTCAAACTGGCTCCATTTCTGCCCAAGTCTAGCTAAACTGTTTTTAGCCACAATGGGAATTTCAGTCCTCAACTAAGCGTGTGATACAGCTCCCTGGACATATCTTTTACTGTGCGTGGTCAGAACAGTGCTCTTGATTTCAGTGGCGAGTCCAGATCTAGCCAGAAGAGCTACGAGCAAGACAACTCACAACAGCTGTAGTAAATTCTAGGTTTGTCCAGAATTAGAAAAAGACGCAATTTCTAGGATTTTTCAGCTGTCAAAACAATTGCTGCTCTTCCTTCTGCCAGGTGTTCTTTGATCTCTATCCACTATTCTGTTGTTTCCCTTAGCACAGTAATTTTTTTTCCTCAGGTTAGATCAACAAGAGAAGCAGACCAAGGTTTTCAAGTTGAAGTCTTCTCTTTCATGTGCCTTATACTGCCAGTTCAATACACAACAAATGTTAAGTCCTGAGACTAAACCTGATCTGAACCATCTCATAGCTAATAAAATAAAACTATAGCAATGGGATACAACTGAGAAAAATATAGAGCACTTTCTGCCCCTATGTTGTTCAACAGAAACAGCAATAGAAAAGTTTATGCAAACTAGCAAATTATTCTCACAGCAGAAGACATATTTTGAGACTCTGAATTAAAAATGAGCACATATGCTTTTATTCCTGGAAGCATGACATCCACAGCATTGGCAGTTTGGGACCCAGTGTAACAGATTCTTAAGCAGTTTCCATCCTTCTGGAGTACCAGATTAATTCTCCACAGATGAACATGATGTAAATATGAAACATTTGGCTCCAGCTTGAAGCAGTCAAAAGTGATTTGCTGACTATCCCACCAGCATTTCAGCATGCTCTGAGCTACCTTACTATTCCTTTCAGCAAACCCCCAGATGGTCAAGGCCAAAAGCTTCTGCTTCCTTCCCTACAATACAGCAACCACTCGCGAGATACTCAGAAAAAACCAAAATGAACTCCCCCAAAATCAATTAACTATACCAGTTTAATTTGTGTCACTGAAACGAAGTCAAACACCTCAGAGGATGGAGGACTGTACTCTCAGTAAAGTTGTGCATCAGCTGTGACAAGAAGCTTTGAGAACAGCCATGATCAGCAGGAATAGCATATAGGTATGCTGCTTATGTGGTGTACTTGCAATGTAATTTTTGAGTAGCAACTGAGGAGAAGAAACTACTATTTCCATTGCCAATACACGCTTTGATCTATAAAAATACTCTACTAGCTACTTCTGGGTAGGGCAGAGTCATTTCCTAATCTGACTACACAACAGAAAGCTCAAATATTACACTTGTGATAGAAATACAACACTGCAAAAATGACCAGGCTATAAAGTCATCAGTCTTACCAGAGACCATTAATATATATATGGGAATGAATTCTGGAATTTTGTCCCTTAGACATAACTTATACATTATGACATTGCCACAACAATTTTTACTCTGTTCTAATTTTCTCCATGGTGTGGTAAATTTTTTTTAACTTATTTTCTATTTCTGGGCCTCTGAAGACCATTTAACAGTACTATTCTCCTGAATTGGAATTCAACGTGTTTTGAGTTAGTTCTTGGAAACTGGAATTTTATCTTAAAGGCAGATGAATTACAAAATCTGTCACATTTGTATGAAACTATCAATAGAATGGAGTTTGGATCACAAAAAAGCGCTGTATCTCACCTCTGTTTCACCAAAACAATCACTTTAGTCAAATGCTAGATTTTAAGAGATGACTTGCAGTTCGGTACATGGTTAACTACAAGTCATCTCTTAAAATTTGTCATAATAATAGTATGTTTATCGTATATAATACACAAGTAACAGAATGTGATGAAAAGAACAAGGTATTCCCTATTAATTCTGTAGACAATGTGATAATGAATTTTTATATTCATTGTCATGGTTTCAAGGAGACCAACTATGACAGTTTCTAAGAAGTGACATATTGTTTATATGTCACCACATTTACTGCTTTAGCAGTATAACGCTGCAGCTAGTAAGAAGGGACTTTGTGTGACTAGCTGCAAACCTTTTCTTCACATGCTAAGGACAGCTTAAAATTAAAAAAAAAAAAACCAAAACCCAAGGCATAAATATTGCATTTGCTCTGTTCTGATACCTGGCTGCATTTCTGTGGAGCACAGTTTGTTCACTGCTGGGTGCTTAAGTAAAAACATTATAGTACATTAGATGATGGCTATGTCCTGAGACAAACTGAACTCCCTTTTCTGTTAGGCACAAACTGAAGACGTTGTCTGCAAAGAACCCCCAAAGCTTTGTGCCAAATCCAGCTCCTTCCTGTGAGCATTCTGGAAAAGCTGCAGCTTCCATCCTAACAGAAGAGATGGTGAGAAGCCATGCAGACAACTGACCTTGCTGCCTCACGGGACGAGAAAATTGAGAGGTTGTTTGAGCTAATGGAGTAAATGTGGAGCAGGACAACAAGACCTGTTTTGCCTTCCCTTCCTCCTCCCTCTGGTGAAGTCAGGTGCTGCTTTTAAGCTTCTGAGAGCTGTATTTGGTGATGCTGCACTGGAAGATGACTTTGCAGATTGTTACCCATGCCACGTAGGTGCTCTGCCTGAGGCCCATCCTGCTGAACAAAGGTGCCTACCTGAGACTTGAATTTCTCCTACAGTCAGTGGAGAGGGAAATGTTACCTAAGGCTGTTCTCAATCCCACTGAGCCCCTGTTTTTCTTGACTGTGGGACAGAGCTGGAGACAACCAGACTACTGATTCAGGCACCTTGGTTTGGGTGCTGGAGGCAAAAGGGATGAATCTATAGCTCTTTTGCAACAAGACTGGGTCTGGAGGGCCAGTTCAGCTCCAAATATAAGGGCCCCTACTGACATAAAGGAGGGCTGAATTCAATCTCAAATTGCTGCAGACTTAGCATTTAGCAATGTTGCAGAGTAATCCAACCAAGTCAACTTTTCTAAAATGTATGGAATATCTCAAAATCAACACCTAAATTATTTTGACACCTAAGTAAAATTCAATTAATGTAAAACACTTCAGTGTGAGTTTAGATGGGTCTCCTCTTCCTCTTCCGTCCTTTACAATTTTTTACAAGTGAATAAAAAAACAAACCTTGTAAAAAACACCCCCTCTATATGTAATTCTATTTCAGTAGCAACTGAAAAACTGGAGTAACAGGAGTTCAACTACCCAGCCATTATGGAAGAAATATTAAAAAGTGGGAAAACTTGGGATTTTTGTCAAAAGCATTTCTGAAAGAATTGCTTATGTTTTTTTTTCTTGTCCATAAGGTAAGTGCTGGAAAGTGCTGACAAGGATTCCATCTGAATAAATACATATACATACATACAAACACAGAGAGATTATACATACATACATATATATATATAAAAACATATGTATGAAAAGACAGAACTCACTCAAGGTTTGAAAGCTGGACTCAATGGGAACACAGGGCAGGGCTGTCTCTTGCCTGCTGGGCTGGGGCTCAGGGTGTTGGGCAGGTCACCACCCAACAGCTGGAGAACTGAGTGTGTATTACTACTCTCCTGCTTTGCTGTAGGAAACCTCTCATGCCTCCTATAGCTCTTTTGTGTCCAGAAATTTTATGTAAAATCTCATTTTTGGCTTTATATAATATCTCTGGGCATTGTAAGATTGCAAAATGCTGGTGAATGAGATCACTCCCATCACATGAACTGCTGACACTTGAACTGCTCTTTTGAGTCCCCTTTTATTTGCAGAGTTAGACTAAAGAGCCAGACACCATATCATTTTCACTCACACAGATCATCTTATTTCCTCCTGGTAGAGAAACCAAACCACTACATATTCCATCAAGTGGCATTTCTTAAATGCTCTAAAATAAAGAAAAAAACCTTTATTTTCTTTTTTAGATTGATATCCTGATTTTTGTTTCATTGCACTAAAATCCTTAAGTCTACTGGGCAATAAATATTCCCTTACTAACCCTTCTAAAAATCTCTATACAGGGGCTAAAATTTGCTCCAAAGAAATTTGATTCTAAAAGGCAAACAACTGAGATTATTTTTCTTTAGCAGATTGCCTAATCACATACTGCCTCTGCTTCCCTCAGTATATAATGTTCTCTAACCACTGCTATATTTCATTATCTCTAGACTTCTGAAAGATAATTTTTATTAATCAGTGCCAAAAATCTGAAACACGAGAATTCAGATACAAAAAATACAAACTTTCCTAACAGTATTTCAATTGCTGCCCCATTTTTACTTAAGGCTTTATTCTAAGTACAGTACAAAAAATACAAATTTCATCGATGAAACAATTTTGAAAATGGTGAGATGTACCTCTGAGTACAGGGAGTGAGGGGGGCAATTACTGGACTGTCATATTCTCTCCAGGCTTCAACTTGTTCTCTGTGGTTGTCAGACTGAATCCATCTGTCTGAGAAACTGCAGGGGTGGAAGCAAAGGGGTAATTGCCTTCCAAAGGAGTCTTGGTGTTTAGCTAACCCCTAATAAAATCAGCATCTGTGGGACAGATTGAGCACTACTGCACAGTGCAACAAAGAAGGCTTCTACATCAGCCTCGTGTGAAAGCAGACCTGTCATAAGACACTCCCTAACATGCGCCTGCTCAATATTTGCTTTGCACAAGGACTATGATTAATGAAGGCTCATTTCTTCGCTATTTGTCAGTGATTCACACTAGCACTCAAAAGAAAAAAACATTCTCCTGTATTTCTCAATGCCAACATTTTATGGCCTTGAGAAAGCCTAGTAGTTAAATGCTTTCAAGCCACAAAAAAAATCCCAAAACAACAAAACACAACAAAAACCAAAGCCCTGAAAACACAGCAGACTCAAAAGATCAAAACCCAGCTTTACTGAAGAAAAACAAGGTTATCTTGTGTGGATCCAACAGTGCAGAGGAGATGGTAACCAGCTGTGCAGGAGCAGTGCAGCATCATCATCTGCAGTGCTGGACAGCAGTTCCAGCTGTGCTTTGTCACTGGCCTTGGAACAAGGGGAGCTGCTGTCATGTGAGGAGGCAGGGAGGGATGTGTGCTCCATTTGTCATGACATTTCCCTTGGGTGTCTTTTCATAACTATATTTCTCCTAATTAGCTTCACCTCAGAGTTGGGCAGAGCAGTTAGTTCCCTTTCAGGCTGCAGTGACAAAGAGCCCCCACAGTTGCACCTTGTTTGAGGAACTCTTTGGGTAAGAACAGCACAAGGACACACAGACTTACTAAACAAACTCAAACAAGCAAAACAGCACTGTTTACCAGAAACAAGCAAACACAAACCTCAGCTAAGAGGCCATTTGACCTTCAAGCACACAAAATGCACTGTCCTCTCACTCAGAAAACTCCCAGCACAATGCAGTGGTGGGGACGCTAGGGCACAGCAACAGCTCACCCAGCTCTTTATCACACATCCGAAAGTACCCAATGCCAGGAAGCAAACAATGCCAGGGAGAGTACAAAAGGGAATATCTCATAATGTCTAAACATCTGCTCTTTATATCTCAGTTTATTATGTGTTTTTTGCATTTACAGTCTTTTGGTTCCCTTCAGCTTTTCACAACCCCTGCCTGTCCAGACCCAGATGGAGCAGCAGATACAAGAGATGTGGGTTTTCATACTTTCTGTTTAGATCAGGGATTGTGGGTTCCTCCTGATAGTATGAGCTCTTCACTCCTGAAGTATAGGAACTTTACTCCAGTGGGAAACTTCCTCTGCCATTCATACATACTTTGTACCTTTATATTAGAGGAATTCTTTCCATCAAGGCTTTCAAACACTTACTTGGATGGCATCCTCAAATAAAACTAGGCATTTCACTCCATTTGCCTTGTTTTTTAGACCTACATGGTTTACATAGCACCTAAACATATATTGATTTGTCTGCTTTTACATATTTGGCTTAATCAGGACTTAGCTAGCACTGGGGGTTTTTTACTGATATTTTTTCTATTCTTATTTAAGAAGAGATTTTTTTTTTACTTTCTCTTGAATGGATGATCACCTGGATTTTGTGTGCTTCTTCACATGACAGTTCCCTACTTTTTGTTTGTAAACAATTTTCATAATGTCTTCAGTTCACTTTTTTGTGATACAGAGAAATAAATAAATGCAATTTTAAGTGAAGACTTTATCCACGTTTACCTTCTGTATCAATTCTGTTTTTCAGAATGCTCAGTTCGGACATTTTCTGAGCTGTACAAGAGCAAGAAATTGGAACCAGGTAAGGAAAAAATGAAGAAAAGTTAATTCACAGAAGATTTATACATGCTGTCTAAGAAAATGCCAGGCACTATGGAACCCTTCAGCAGCCCAGCTGCAGTGCTCCAGTTGCACCAACTACTGTAACCGTGTTGCTGCTGGATGCCATTAGCTGCACCCAGGTCTTTCTCCCTCCTGCCCATCCCCTGCTCAGCCTACAAGGTCTCTGGGATTGCACACAGCAGTCCTCTACTGTCTGGTGCAGCTCGAGTGTAATGAAGATGAACTGTAATTGAAGATGAATATCCATGAGTCACAGTGGATAGGAAAGAAATGTCTCCATCCAGACAGCAGCTGCAGGACAGGTCCAACAAGTTATTTGCTGCTCTGAGCGTCAAAACTATTGTCTTGACTGAATACACAACAGCCTTAGTCCCTCCTTTGTCCACTTGTAATAAACTGTATTTCTTCTCCTTTACAACATACTAAACAAAAAATTTGGAAGATGCAGAACTCCTACAATGGAACTTCATGGAGAAATCAAATATTGCTGGTCCCTCCACAATGCACAGCAACACTGAGGTTGTCAGTGCGGCCCTGCATCCATGTTAACAATTTTTGCCTCTTACCAACATGAATTAATATGACAGTAGCAACAAAGGGTGATCCCATCTAGCTTCCAGTCCTGGGCTAGAGCAGCTGTAATTAATTCAGTAATTTTTGCCCTGCAATGCATTTCAGAATCTGGAGGAAGCTGCCTGTACCCATTATAAACTCTAGTTGTCCAAAGGGTACTGGAAGTGTAGGCAGGTTGCAGCATCTCAGAAGAGATATTTAATATTTGCTTACCAAAGCCAAAAGACCAAGATGGGATTAAGAATCAATGACTATGGATAAATATCTAAAGCAAAATCTGGACGTATTTGAAGACTTTCTTACTCTTTTATCTTGGCTCCTAGCATTTATTTTTGTTTTTCCACCCACGAAGTCTTTTTTATTGACTGAAATTAAATATTAATTCACTTTTCAAGCTATACTGTAGAAATCTGATCAAAGGCAAATGGTTACTATAATAAGTAGCAGTTAAATTCTGTAAGTATAGAGTAATTTATAAATTTCTTCTAAACTATAGCACTGAACATGTCAAAAGACTCTGCGACCAAGTGACATGTACACCATTACATGGACACACCTACAATGAATTGGCTAAAATAGCTTATTTTCCATTAAAAGGAATAGAAAAAAGGCAGCTGAGTCTCTTAAACTTGTAATCTTTTACATCTCTGCCATCATTATTAAATTAGAACATTATTTAATTACTAACAATATGGGAGGATAAATCCTGTTCCAAGTCTAAAATATTTAAGACGAAATTTCCACAGAAAAAAAAGATGCTCCACATGAAGTGGGCTGTATGGGACATGAAAGATTTGGATCCAGCTTCCCACTTTGTCACAGACTTTCTGTGAGACTCTAAAGTAGATGCAGTGAACCCAAGGTCCACACTTGTACAACAGGGCTTCTCTGCTCTGTTAAATGATTGTAAATCTCAAATCACTTCAATATTACAAAGAACTTGGTACTAAAACAATGACATTAGGGACAGATGAGAACATACATCTATTTGTCTGCATTTAATTTATAAGCAAGGCTCATTAACTTTGCTCCTCACATATGACAAAATGCTCATGCTTTCTTTAATAGATGTCTTTTCACCCCAGAGGTAACCTTGTGGCACTAAATCCTTACTAGGAGTGATTTACACAACAAAAAAGATGAGAATATTCTCAAGCACAATTTATACTCCTCCCTGGGGTGCCTCGGGTTTGGGCTGGCGTGGTGACATGCTGATGTGACTGAGCTCAGCACCTCACTTTGCACAGTAGTTTTTTCATGCATACGCCCAACACACACAGAGAAGCTGTCAGTAAACAGGCAGGAACAGCTGTCCCCAGCTTAGTTTAAAATTCTGACCTACACAGTTGGAGAAAACACTGCTTTGCTTTCACAGAAGGAATAATCTCACTCACAAGTAGGTTAGTCATCACACCTCCTCTCTCAGGAGGTGGCTGTCTCTACTCCAAAGTTCCTTGCTATGAATTAAGATATGGCAAATTGGAGACCCTTTGTATAACCACTGCCATTGACTGAAAGGTCTGACAATAGAAACAAAAGTTATTTGAGATATCATGCTAAGGATTTTAAAGAAGAAAGGACTAATAATGCCATGGATTTTAGGAACAAAACCCTAATATGGATTAGGATTTCAACACATGTAGGTACTTAGGAATTATATTTCTTTTATTCCCTACCCTGTCCTTGGTCTTCCTTCATGATGATCTCTTTTAGCCTCAGGGAAATTATCTGGTGACTTGTGTGGAAGTACAGTATGTATGTAATAGAGGAGTAGGCCTTGAATGCTAAAATAAGCCTCTTTCCCAGGCCCAGAGGGGACCATGGAAGCATATCCAGGTCACCAGGGATGGGCTGGGAAAGAGAATTGTGGGTTTGTGGCCTTCTGGACCTATTGAGAGTGAGGATTATAGTTTGTGACCTTACAGGGTATTGTTTACCTGTTACCACAATAGGTAAAAACTGTGCAATAACCCAGGTGATAGGGGAACACGGTGGTGAACATCTTTCCTATTTATATGATGACATATCCTGTCTGTGTAATGGTATTTAAGGAATTTTCACTGCGTGATAGCTAGTTTAGTCTTAGTCTTTGTCTTTGCACAAGACCACTGCAAGGTGAAGGTCATAATAAAGTCTCTGCACAAAGTCTTTGCCTGCTGTCCTCTTGTGTGAAGCCCAAGAGTCTGCCTAATTACTGCAAGAGACACAGACTGCCTATTTATTTTCTTTTTTTTGCATCCTTACCATAAGAAGTAATGCCAGCTGTACAGCTGACATTAAGTTTCTTGGAGGGTGCGATTTCATTATCTAAATCACATGTTATTCTAGCTAACGTGCACCTTGCTCCTGATACAGATTTCCTGCCTTTGACACATGGCAAGCCAGCCAGAGCTCTGACACCCTGCTCTGTCCCCAAGGCAGCTTGTCCCCAAAACAGACTGCAGCCCAGCTGCCCCCAAGATGAGGTGTTGTGCAGAGCCCTCCACTTGCCCACTGCTGTTTCCTGGTGAGGCTTCACGAAGCACCAGCTGCAGTGCAGAGGCTGAGCTCTCAGCATCACCAAGCCTGGTGGCCTCGAGGGTTTCCTGTGGTCAAAGGACAATATGGAGATGCACACTTTTGTGCAGAAGAACCAGCATGAACTTCCACAGCTGGGACTTGTGTGGAAGGGGAAGGAAAGACTGCTTTTCCTGTTCAGACACAACTTGGCTCTGTGCTTTATATGTTCATTTTGATCTACTAAAAATCCTTTAAAAAGATCCTTTAAAAACTGTGTTTCAAAATAGCACCCTTAAGCCTAGGATATCTACTTTATCTGTGACAACTTACCAGACAATGAAATGCCAAAGTATTTGACATCATTGAATAAATTTATCAGCATTTTTCATCCACAGAAAAATGCATCTTCTTTTGTTCTTATACGTTAGATCAGTGTTAAATCAGTGCACACCAGAGACAATGGCTGGTTGACCTTCTAGAAACATTGAGATCTCAGGTGACTTAGGTGACCATCCCTCTGGAGGGGAGGTTTCATTCTAGAGAAGTCTTTAAACAGCCGTTATCGTGATATTAAAACATAAGCATTTAGCAAAAAATATAAAAATGCCTTCTGTTTAGACATAAAGAAAAAAGAAAGACTTGCTTGACTTCTGATTGATTCCTTCACGCATGTATGACAGAGAAAAGAAAACTGTAGTTTTAGACAGAAGGGAAAGCAAATGGAGAAATGGAAGTAAAAACCTCTATTCTTCTTTTGAGTTTTACTTATGTAAGTAAAACTTTTACTTATATGCAGGTCCAGAACCATTTCTGTGCCCAGAGGTTCTGTTTGTCTATGCCACAGCACTGAAGAACTGTTCCTCCATCCATCGTCACATGGTTGGAACAAGGAACCATTGCCACGTGTGCTCCTGCAGAAAACGATCTGCCACAGGGATCCATGACTGGCACGTGCCTTTGCGCTGCTCCCCCTCACAGGACCACTCTTGAGTTCAGCCTACTTCCCAAGGGATAATACTGCTTTTCACACAATTGGAATATAAGAAAAGGTTCCGAGCTCTTGAGGGTTTTTTCCCATTTTCCTTTTTAAAAATGGAGGGGGCAAAGGCATCACAGAGATGTGCAGTTGTGCCTCTGGCTCGTAGGGACCTGGGTTCTCCTGCTGTTTGCATGCTGGCTTTCAGCATGGCTTCACAAGCAGGAGACATCTGTGTCTGCACTGTCCCCTTCCCAGCTGCCCCCTGCCTTTCCAGTAAAGCCCTGGGGGAGGATGCCTCTATGAAACACTGGCAGTAGCAAAACCCTGTTAGTGACTGTGCTCTCCTAACCACTTCTCCATCACAACAGTGTCCTTCTCGGGAACATGGGCTTACGTAAGGGCTGGGGTTTGTTTTTAAATCCAGTTAGAGAGGAAACTGATGCTGGAGTTATAAATGGTGAGTTACATTAATGTGAATGCATTATTGCTGAAATGCATCAGACACGTTATCAGAGATTCAGTGCAATAATGGATATTTCTAAGATTAGGTTTTTTCTTTCCATTTCATACCAGCCTAAACTAAAAAATTTGTTTCCAATTAACAACAGAAATCAGTCTGAGAGGGGACACTTGTGAGTCAGACATAGCAGCTCTCATCATCAAAGCATCTCATCATCATCAAAGGAAATTAATTTGCTTTCAGAAAAGATGAGTATTTCAGAAGAGCTTATTCTTCATACAGACATGACTAACATCAGTTACACAATATTGTAATAAGACTTGTCCCGCCATTCTGTGTTAACACACATTAAGAATACTTCCTAAAGAGCCCATCTAGCCTTCATCTACTCCCTCTATAATACGCTCATCAAGCAAAATATTTTTCAGTCCAAGAGCTCTCATCTCTGTCAGCTACTCTAATTAAAAGACCCCCTCTTCAACCTACTTATTTCATCCAAAACTACACATACAAGTATGTAGCAAACTGTGTTGATTCTTTCTTAATTCAACAGACTGAAGAAGCACTGAATAACTAGGAAGAATTATTCACCATTTCACTATTACTGGAGCAGCTACAGCATTTTGAGTAAATTTTTCATACGTAGTTTAGAATTAAAACCATTAACACCATGAACCTCACCATCAGGCAGGAGAACACATCAACCTAAAATGCAGATTACAATAAATTAGTATCAGGTTCACTGAAGCATGCATGGGGATTGACCTGAGTCATCTGTCCATCCTGCTTGAATTCTAAAAAAAGGCTGTAGAGTTCAGTGAAACAGGACTGGACTGATATCTATGTACTCTTTTCATATTACGTATTTTGCCTTTTGTGTTAAATACTGGTAGCAATGGCCAAAAGAACTTTGAAGTCAGTGTTACAACCGAATTCAGGGGCACTAACCACATTTTTCTGTGCTATCATCTCACAAAATGTAACTGTATGCATACATAGATAGACCACAGACCAAGATACTTTTGGAACAGTTTTTTCAAGTGGTATTTAACTCCACAAAAGAATATATATCAAAATTTTCAAAAGATGATGTATGAAAATACAAAAGCTTTGTGAAAGTAATAGAAATGGAAATGAGTTCCCAATTATTTTCAGAATAAGCCTGTAACACATTTATCAGTCTGCAAAAGGACTGCATTACCTACTTTTATTTTAGCAATACCCACTGTTCTCCAGAAAAACCTCCCCCAAAGCCAAACACACTGGTAGATACTTCAGTAAAACAGAATAGACAGGTCATCCCAGGATCCTTCAGTAAACAATCCAAAAGGAGGCTACAGTGCTTGGGAAAGAAACTGTGCGAACGTGAGTTTGTAAACAAAGCCTGATGTAATTTTTGTCTGTCACAGAAATCCACCTGACTGAAAAGAGTAAAAAAATGGAACCATCTCAGAAGTTAGTTAGCCAAAAATACCATCCCCAAGAATACATGAAATCACAGCAAGCTTTACTGTCCCAAAGCATGCCAGCAGCAATCCCTTGCAATAGGGCATTCTGCAAGTGGCCAGTGATACCTGAAACTGCCACTGCCACTTGGCTGTCCTTGGGATAGCTCTGGCCTGTGCCATACCAGAGATTTTTAAAGCAATGTCTAACCCTTGTGGCTGCATCAGGAGGGACCCAATGAAAGATGATTGAAGAGAGTGAACTCTGGGTAACAAATGCGCCCCAGTGTTCCGCAATGAAGCTCATTGACGCCTTGGAAAGGAAAGCTTCCCCTTTAGGATCTATTTTGTGAAGAGCTGCTCTTTTCGAACTTTTAATTACCTTATCTTTTAGAGACTAAGACAGAATAGCTTAGTAAATCCTAGACGGTTTTTTATTAGTTCTGTGAAGCTTAGTTTTAAGGAAGGAGCTTAGGGGAACACAACATAATTTCCACAAGCAGCAGGCGTAAAAGATTCTCAGTGAGGGATGAACTTGAGCCTCAGAGGTCAGGTAAGACCAAACTCAGGAGTTCACCTTGTCATTCAGAAAAAAAACTTCCTCAGACTTCAGGTTTGCATCGCATGGCACTTGTCTTTCCCTGCATTTTAGAAGAAAACCTGTATGAATATTTATTACAAGTAGCTATAGGATGATTTGAAAATTCAGCAAATATGATTCAGGCAGTTTGTAGGCACTTAACACGGAAAGAAAACTACTGCTCTGATTGCTTCAGCCATCTCACACATCTTCTTAATGTGCAATATTGTGAGCATTTTTTTTTTAAATGGCTCAGCTGTCAATATTATATATACTTATTCATAGCATATGTATAGGATAAACTCCAACAAATCCAAACACTTATCTTGGAAATAAAGGCTAGTTGGTAATATTTAGACTTAATGGTTACAGTGCCAGAGCAAGCATATTTTTCAAAGACAACTTGCCCCCTCCCACTGCTGCTCAAAAACCCTAGAAGAGCTGTCTGAGGTACAGTATGTGGAGTACAGGTATTGACTCACCCATAATGCCATGACACTCATGTGGATACTGAGGATACTGCACACTTATGAAATGACTTAAAATGTAGAACTGTTTTCCGAGTCCTACCCAGTGCAAACCAAGTTCATTTATTCCACCTGAAACCCTGGCCTTTTTGCATGCTTCCCTGAAAAGAGAATGACCAAGGCATGTTAAGAGCAGACTGTGGTGTCTTCATACAAGGACTATACCGGGATACTGTTTTAATCTCAAAGTCACTTTGAAACAGCTGTGCCTGTATCACTTGTTTGTTTTCAATATTCCCCCAAAGGACCTGGCTTTCAGTGCTATGTGCCAAATATTCACATATCTTCATCAAATAGAAAACTCTGGAGTCTGCCATATGTCATGATAAATACCATGGGTTTTTTCTGAAATAAACAACAAGCAACAGTCTGTTTGGCTTCCCGGTCACTGGGGAGCAACTTTTTTCTCTTCTACATCTTGCATCAAAATCAGAGACCCAAACAAAGGCCAGTTTGCAGGGGATCATACAGATTTGTTTTGCCTCTCAGCTCTACAAAAGCCAGACAGAGCCTGTTTATCCAGACAATAAGATGCAGCCCTTTGTGTCCCATAGGTTTGGTCTGGATAATGCTTCATCACTTAATTTATTAGTGTATCTCTCTGACATCTGATTCCTTCCAAATATCTTACATGAGAGAAGACAACACACTGGCAGCTGCTTATAAAAACACAGAACGGAAATGCAACATTTTTAGGACATATGATCTGCCTTCTGGGTGAAGGGAAAGGCACAACAGCCTGGTCTGCCCACTCAGGCATTACACAGCTTAAGTGACAGGTCACAGCTGAAAATCCAACTCATGAGATGCCTCTGATTTTGCAGGGGGCATGCTGTAATGCCCAAAACATCACCCTCCTAACCAGAAATACTGCTGTACATATTTTAAAAGATATATGCCACTGATGCTACTCAATACTCAATAGATGGTAACAGCATAAAAAAAGGATATGATCAGTGGTAAAAGAAGCTGTTGTTGTAGAGTTAAATTGCTCTCCTAAATTAAGGACGCAAAGTGCTGGGGTAAATTGGAATAATGCTTTCTATCCATTATGGCAAAGGACAGCTGTATTCATGCAGATGGTACCTGCTGGTAAATCACTGTATTATCATATATTCCAAATCCTAGTAGGTTCCTCTGTGCCAGAGCTACTGCATGATCTGCGAATGGTGTCACAAGTGCAGGCACATTCTACTCATTACTTTAAAATTTTGTTTTGCAAAACGTTACCAATTAGATCTTGTCGCCCTGGTTTTACAGGCCCCCGTAAGTTGTAACACTGTAGCTGTAGTTTCCCATGCTTGTTCTGTAAACATGGTCCTTGTTTTCCTTAACCAGCCGGGATTGTTTTGCACTTGTAGAATTATTTTTCATTCCTTTCCCTGGGGTGGAAAAAGATGATTGACCATGTCTTTGTCCTGTAAACCTTCAGGGGTGTTGACCCCTTTCACCAATCTTTGACTGTCCTTAAAAACCTATAAAAATAAGTAAATAAAGAAAAGCAGAACTTTTAATCAGTCCTACCTAGTAAAACCACTACTACTCTGTGACCCGCGTGTTTCTTCTGTTGCCAACTAACCAACAAGATCTCATTGCCAAACGCAAAAAACGGATTTCCCCAATTTTTAAAGTAATTATTCTTGCATTTTTCCTCTTTTCACAAGACTCATCATGAATCCTCTTTGATTTTCTTTAATGTATCCATGAAACCAGAGTCAGTGAAGCCCCTTATCACAGCTACAAAAGCAAAGTTCTCACCCCCTGTTCTTACACGGAATGGGGATATTCCCCAGTGCCAGTGCTTGATGCCAGTGATGGACTGTTTCAATATGAGTCACTACATCTTTGCTCTTGGCACTGTTTCCCCAGTTTCAACATCTGTTTTATTGAGAATTAAGTGCCAATAATAAGCAGGTCGGTTCAAAGGACATTTTACTCATCTTATTCCAATAGTAGTTTTTAGTAAGTTTTTTAATAAGTTTGCACACCACTGATAAAATCTCAGGGCTGAAGGGAACCTGTATGTAACTGAGGTACTGAACACCTCTGAAGCAAGACAGATCAGATGGTAGCTATATTCCCATGACACTTTAAACTGACCAAAAATGCTGAATCATGGGTTGCGTGATACTTCGTATAAGAAGTATAAAGAAGGTAAATAATCTTTTAATGACCAGCTCAGCAGTGAGCAGACGTACGTTCTTCAAACAAAATCAATTAACTACTGCCAGTCTTCTTTGTTCCTTGATATAATATCTATTGAAAAAGCAATAAATTCACTTATCTTTCAAGACATTAAAACACTTGAGTTATTAAATATGAATGACTAGGATCCAATATTATCTCCTTGTCTTACAGTCACATTGACTGACTTTATCATTTGGCACAAGAAATAACTTCACCTTAAAAGCAAAGAGTGGTAATGAGTCTCCTCGGCAGAAACAATCGTGAGATGAAGATACCTATTTATTACCAGTGACCATTCTCTGTGCTCCACCATAACTTATTTTCAGCAGACAAATTTCTAAAAAGCATTGGAAGTGACAGTGCAAACAGTATTATTCCTGGTAGCCCATTTGGATAAAGGTTTGTGACATGATTGCCCCAAAAATAAATTGAAACCAGAGGTCAAACAGAAGTTCAAGCCACATACCAGCTAGAAAAGGACACTTAACTTCAATGAATATCATGCCCTGAGGCATATGATATATTATACAAAAACTTGGGGGAATTAAACTAATACAAAAGCCATTCCTCACATGTTAAAAAAGAGACAGTCTTAATTCTGACTCATCTTTATCCTTGTTCTACAATTAGATGGCAAAGCACATGAAGTATAAGCTTTTTATGGAGAAATATTCAGGATGACACAGAACGTGTAAACCTAAACTAAGAAGAGGACATTGGCAAGGAAAGTGTTTTGTTCATATAACATTAAGGATGCAAACATAACCAATTGTATTTCTTTTACTTGAACACTTGAACAACTTCATGCAAACATTCAGCTGCTGACAGACAGTTTGCTGATGTGTGATAGCTCTTCTTCACCACATACCAATCAGCTAAGTTTTCCTAAAGTCCTTTGAGTGTATATAGCTGCCTTCAACCCAAAAGGAACGAGTAGCACACCATTCATTAGGGTCTACCCCTGAATGAACACTGTGACAATCCAGGAGATAATTTATGAGGACTTGCAAAGGAATAAAGAAGTGTCCTATATGACACTCTGCTCTGTTCTGGTCATGCATAGTGACTCTGCTAATTTCCACTCACTCCAAGACCACTCTTAAGCTATTCTACAAGGAATAGGCATGAGAGTCAGTGTGAATTATATATAAGACAGACTTGTGGAAAATAAGAATGAGGCCCCTAATGTAAAATAGGTGTGGCCCTCTCTTGGCAAGTCATTGTGGCAAGCCTAGCCATAATGCACTTGTAGCTAAATAAATATCAGTAGCCTAAATCTCCTCTTTTGTGCTCCTGCTTTTATTTTCCCCCCAAAGGAATTTTTTTCACAAAAGGGATTAGTTACTCAATACAGCACACAAAGTCCTCACAATTTCCAGTCAGGCTTGGGGTAATTATACCTTCTGTAATCTACAATCCACTAGTTAGCTGATAAATTATTGTGCTTTTTACAAAGAAGTAATACTCATGTTACATTTTGTAATGTAAACCAAAAAAAAACCCCTGAAAACCAACCCCAAGAAAAACAGAAATCAACAAAATAAAATAAGGGCAAATCAGCCTTGCAGTGAAACAAACAGAATTAACAGAGAACACTTTCAACCCTATCAGGTTTCACTTTAAATAAAGTAAACCCCATGCTGCAGAAACACAAAGGCCAATATTTTACCCTTCTGTGTATGTACATCAACAGGGGTTATGCAAAAATTCAAGGACAGAATGTGACTGACTAGTAATTTTTTAAATTACTTTGTACTACCTTTTATACTTGATCAGTTAGTGGTCACACTGAGCTTGAGCAAACATTCATGTGAGAAAATGACTCGCACAAGAAAGAGCTGTAGAATCAATCACAATCAATTCCATTCTAGTTGTATTCAAACAGACAACATGGGATATAAAATACCAATTGGAAAATCTGAATGATATTTATGATAATGTTACTGTAAGGTAATTAAAATACTCTTGTAGATGAAAGGTTATGAAGTGACCACCAGATCTCTTTAGGCAGACATAGGTTCTTTGTTACTGCTGGATATAACACTTATTTCATTCACTGCCTACTTACAATAAAACATCTTCACTAGAAATAGTCCATATTTATTTAGGATTTAGCCAAATGAGTTTCATCAGTACTAAAAAACTGAGAGAAAAGAATAGGGCTTTTGGACCCAGTAAACAAGAATGAAAGGAAGAGCTCGTGCATTAACACTTTGAAAGAAATATTACATGTATGGGTTCATTTGATTCATACGCATTCCAAAGTAAGGCTCCTTTGATTGTGAGTGCACTGCACAGAACAATATAACTTAGACTTAGTTGAAAAGGCATCAGCTCAGCTAGGTGCTCTCTTAATATGCCAGTTCAACAAGGGGCTGAACCACAAACACTTACACAATCCAGCTGCATGAAGTTCACATCTTCTGAAGTCAATGCTTATTCTGGTATCTGTTGAGGACTTTATACTACTGACAGATTGGTCAGAGCTGCTGCTGCACTAAAGAGGCTGTTATAGGTCCAGTAGCTGCAAATAAAAGACTAAATGATGGCTGACAGTATAAGTAAAATAACTTCTTTTTTTCAAGACAATTTTCACAAACTACTGCTTACACAATAAGCATAAAAAAATGCCTGGTCTAAAAACTCCGATGTTACTCTGGACCAAAGAATGCCAGACTCATGCAAAACTCTGTGGTTTAGGGACCAGGCTTTGGGACTTCTCTGGGATGTAAAATATGCAAAATTCCTGTCCTTCGTAAATCCCAGCACTGCTTCTCATTCCATAGCACTATACATGTCTGAAACGGCTGAACTTCTGGACATCTTTATCTTAATCCTACTTAGAAAGCTTATGAGTGAGAACACTGGAAAATGGAGGTAAATCCTGTTTTCCTCAGCTGAAATGTCTGCTGAATTCACAGAGATCTTTCCTGGGGTGAGGACTAAGCAAGAACTGCTGTGTCTCTAATATGGTAATTGGTGACTGAGATCACATCTGAGGTGCACATCTGCTTTTACTAAATTAAAAAACTCAAATAGCGAAGTGTGTCTGTACTGTGCAACAGTACTTGACCTACAATATTCCTTTTTTTACCAACTAAACACAGTTTTCATTTCTTGCCACACATTCTTCTTGCTTTCTGCTATTCATTGTTACAGATCTGTAAAACACATGCTGCTCATTCACTGTCACCTTGTTCTGTTTCACCTTGCTGTAAGTGAAGTCACTGGCAAACCTTCACTGACCTCGAAAGGCGCAGGATTTGTCCTGAGATGCCTAATCCAAAGCAGGACTCCCTCTTAATTCAGTAAGCTTTGGATCAGACCTAGAAGGGATCTTAGCAGAATCAAGAAGTGGCAAGACACAATCACATATCAAAACCACATCCAAGTGTTTATCTCACATTTCTAATCTTTGATGTGAAAGGGATTAAAAAGCAAGCTGTTCCTGTCAACTGCTTGGATGCCACACAGGATCTGAACGACTGAACAAGCATCTATAGGATATCTATGCACATTCATATGGTTTCATTTATTCAAAAGGGAGCTAATATTTGAATTCAAGGCTTATGGTAATATTTCATCACTTGGTTCTCAACTTGTCACTGTCAAAATCTCACCATCCTTTCTACTACTACAGAGGAAAGATGATGTCTGTGCCTCTTGTCTCAGGATAAACTAGCAACTTACTTGACAAAACACAAAATGAAAAATCTAAAAGAGTTGTAATCTAAATACTTGAGATAAAACATTGCCACAGATCCTAATGCAGTCTGTTTCAAAGTGCATCTGACTGATTCTACCATATCTTGTTTTATGTTACCCAAGTTTAAATGTGTTGTGATAGTTTTTGCTCTCCTTTATGTCATTCAGCCAAGTTTCTATAGCTGTCTGAGTTGCCACAGGTGTATCTGACTATAATTTTGGCTCATAGAGGTATTTACAGACTGAAGGTGACTAGAAAGAGAAACTGAGTGCATGTATTATGGTGACTTCTAGCTACCAGAACCACAGAAACCACATCAAATAGCATTGACTTAGACAAAAGGCAATTGAAACAATGAAAATCATTATAACATATATACAAGTGCAATATGAAACTCCCTGTAGCAAGAAAGATCTATAACATTGAATCAAATTAGGGGATGAGGGAAAAAAGACATAAAAAGGCAAAAAATATTTATTTAGACATCTTGGGAAATTAAAGAAACAGACAATTTTATCTCCAAATTCTGAGGAGAAATCTGCTTGGTGTGACTAAAGCGAGTTTTCTTAAAAGCTCAGAGTCAGCCTAACACCTTTTATGCAAATTCATGATGGGGCACTGTTAAGTCATGAGAACAGTTTGGTGAATGGCAAGCACTCGTGCAAGTTTACCCATCCTATATTTCTGCATTTATTCAACATGCAAATGAATGAAAGCGAGTCACAGGCAAAGAATTTAAAAATCAGTATATTGCTTTTGTTTTATTCATCTGCTTCATCTTACTGTGCTGACTCCTACCTGGTCTTAGGAAAACACTAATTAAGCATATGTCTCAAGCCTTAGAGACAACTGCTTTCCTTTCTGTATATAAAAGAGAAAATATTTCACAAACAAGTCTGCCTGCTGGATGTCTCTGAGGCAGTGTCCATGAGCAGGCGATCTCCCAGGTCACATGCAGTGTTTCAGCAGCATGGCTCAGACAGGAAATCCTCCTGCCCATGTCCAGGAGGAGAGGTCTGTTACAGAACACACTGGTGAAGTTTCAAGGCATGCAGGACTGAGAAGCTGTTCCCTGAGCCCTGCAGGCAGTGCAGCAGCTGTGTCACAGAAGTGCTGGCAAGGGCTGATGGATGCTAGCTTGCACCAGGGGATCACGGCGTGTAACACAGCCTCCCTGAGCCCTTTTTGGCAAAACTTATGCCCATCTGCTTCCCCTCTGCTCTTTCTCCTGGAGAGGAACATATGGCCCAGAATATGTATCTTGGAAGCAGAAAATTTATTCATGTAATTTTCTAAAATATTCTGAACACTTGCATTTCTCTCCTATAAGCTTTTATTCCAGTTATGAACCTTATATTCTGCCACAAGTTTTTTTTTTTTTTTTAATAAAGTGAGTTCTTTGCTTAAAAAATTAGGTAGCTCACAATGAATAATTAAAATTATAAAAAATGTGCATTGTACCTCAATAGTAAGAGTTACTATTGCAAGAAAAAATCTTTGCCAGAATTCTCATTTTTTGTCCATTGCACCATCATATTTTAATACTTACCTTAGTCCAAGAGCATTGCATCCAATAACAAACAACAACAGAAGAAAATAAAGCCACAGTTAAGCTTAACATGAACATCTAAACATTGAACATTTTTGAGTCATACAAACTGGAGACGAGCTTCCAAAATTTACCTCACATTAATTAGTGCCTCACACCACAAACAGAACAACTATGCTCCTCAAGATGCAAGAAGACCTTTCTTTTAAATCGCAGTACCAACATTTGTGTGTGCAGTCCCACTTCCACAACAAGGGTACACTTTTCCATCATTATCAGTGAGACTTCAGCCAACTTGCCTGTTTGAAGACAGCAGAACTGGAACCAGGACTCATCTGAATTTGTTCTCACTTCTGACTAAATATATATAAACTTTACACATATATATTTGTGTGTGTGTGTAAATGTATAGAATATATACTTGCTTATATACATGTACCTGTATACACATACATATGCACGCATATAATTTATACATATATATGCATTAATATTTTAGTATTTTTATGCAAAACACTCTAAATCTTGATTGCAAAAATGTTTTATAAGAGAAAACATGCCGTAGTAAAGCCATGCCAGACCAGCTGTTGACTCTTTGATAGCGTATCCAGCACAACCTACCAAATACTGACACACCAAAGATTCAGTGCCTGTAACAAGACAAGCAATACTGAAATGGATGTTTGTCATAACCAAATGCTTTTCTAAAAAACAAGTAAATAATGTACTCTGGCTGTACTTTCACTGAAGTGTTTAATATGGAGTCCATTAAGAAACACAAAGATGTTTCTCATTACATACAGCAAAAGCAAAGTACAGTAGTTCCCCAAAAACAACTGAAATCAACAGTGTTCCTTCTGCTGATTTCAGTGGGGTTTAGGACAGATTTGGATGTTTTCTCTTAATGATATGTAGATTTTTAGATTCTTCTTTTCTCTAAATATTTTAGTGGAAGTTGTTGATTCCTGCAAGTCAGATGCATGGGTCATGAAACCATTTTCTACTGTCTTTGTATTAAGCCCATTGTTTATCCTACCTTTGCTGCAACAGATGAATTGGGTTTCTCCAGCAAGTCCCAAAGCTTCTTCCTTTTCTCTGGGCAGCAGGTATTATCAAACTCTTCCCCTTCTCTCTCTCGCAATGTCTCTGCCTCTCTCCTCAGTTCCTCATTCATTTGCTCTTTCTTTTGATGGTATCTTGCCTGGCAGCAAGATTCTAAATATATTTCATCAATCCCCCAGTAATCAAGCTCCTGGCCAAAAGAGAGAGCACACATTTCTTCCATCATATGTAGTTTCCCTGTCCTGTAGAAATTCAAGATGGAAGTGAAAGCCCCTGGGTGTCGATCAAAAAAATACTCATTTTCATCCAGATTATAGTCATCACATACTTCTAGCAGAGATTCATGGGTGTTGCAGTCTCTGAGCTTTCCTAATCGTGTCCTTGGAAGTCTGTCCAAAGTCCTCCACAGCACTTCATGGTTGAGTCCACCAACATTTATTTTAACTCTCCGCGAGCAGGCTTTGCTCCTAATGATCTCCACGGGTTCCGGAGGGAGAGAAAGGGTGGACCTTGAAGACTTTTTGGTGATCCCTGGTGGAGCCTTCTCAGCCATTCTGAAAAAGATGAAGCTGTAACGCCAGAGTCTGTAGGAAAATGAGCTTGGACACTACGAGTATTTGGGCAAAGTCCTCTTCAGACAAACAGCTCCATTCCTGAAGCTAAAAAAGACAAAATATTAGAATATTGCCATGTACAATGCATCTCCCAATCTCTCTCTCTCTCTGTCTCTCTCTCTTTCCATACTTTCATAAGCAGATGAAAATTTAATGACTGCAATTTGCCCTCTTTTTAGTGATACTCTTTGTGGTAATATCCAGAAGCACTGAAACAACTGGAACAGCTAAGAGCAATATGTTTAAGCAAATGAAAAACTCACTGGAATTTCTATATTTTTGAAAATCAACTGTGACAATTTGTACAAAGGACTTGAGTTTTTTGGGGTTTTTTTTAAGAATCAGTTTCTGATGCAGCTGTGTTAGCTTAATCTGATTACTTACCATTTAATGTGTGAGGTGTGCAAATGGAAAGGCTGTAGGGATAGCTATAAGCAAAAAGTAAGACAGAGGCTAATCTACCTTTTATTGAAAAATTCAAATTTGGGAGATAGTGAAGCTGAATAAAACAATCGCAGCATATCAAAATCTCCAAACCAAACTGCTTCCCTCCTTGTCCCAATTCAAATCTTAGTTTGCTGTATTATTTAATGGGTAAATGTTATTCACCAAACAATTCAACTGCCATCCTGAGAAGCTGCATTTTTTAGGACCACACAGCAATTATTTCTTTACAAAAGGGTCAACAGAATCCTAACTCTTTTGTGGCCAACTGAGCAGTAATACATGTTATATAGGCAAGGGCTGTGCATACTGTCCTCTGGATCCTCTGAAAGGCTCTTCTCTGCCCCACTCTTCACCAGTTAAATTGCTCCAGACATGGCTGCATGACAGCAATCAGCAACCTCACTTTCAGTAACCCACAAGTGCATCCTCACTCACTGCGCCCAGTGCTTCAGTGAACTCTGAAGTGCAGCTGTTTGTCACCAAATTTGGAATGCCAGTTCCAATCAGGAAGGAAACCCACCCACCAGCTCTGCTATTGTCAACTGTCAGACACGGTGCTCAAATATTAACCTACCAATAGTATCATGGCACAAAGAATGCTTAGATAAGGCTTCTGTTCCAAACTTGGAAAGCCCTCCTTAGTAATTTCACAGAGCTGACATCTCCTCCTCCCATTCTCTGCAAATCAACAATTCAACAATTTGGCGGTTTTTTGTTTGCTTGGTTTGTTTTGCTTTAAGTGAAATAAGTCAGTATATAAAAGAATTTGATGTGTGCAGGAATTTGATCCTCTTGCAGAGTAAGCATGAAAGTTGTGCTGGGAGGGATTGTTACCTATAAATACACCAGGAGTAAACACCTGGGAGGGGTTTCAACTATTTGTACTGAAGTATCACGTTGGCACAAGAACAAATGGATACAAACTCATCAAGAGAAAAGGCAGAAATTTGAAAGAGAATTAGAAGGTCACATAGACCAGATCCTCAGCAGAAAAGTGAGGCTCTAGAATAATCCTTTACTGGAAGTATCAGGAAAAACAAAGAATAATTCCAGTGTGTCATCTGATATGCCCATGACAGTATTGACTATGTTGTTGGCATAAAATCAAAATTCATTATAATCTAAATTTCATTATATCTAAACTTTAAAAGCTCCTTTGCCAACAGATAAAATAAGACTCAACCAACTACAATTCAGGCATAACAGACCATCATGTCCAAAAACATCAGAAAATAGGAAAATTACTTATCGGAGTAATATTTACATCTAAAGATTTGTTTTCTTTTGTTTTGTTTTTTGCATGAGCTAAATGATGGCAACAGCCCAGAACACCACCATTTTAGTTACCAATTTCATTGTCGAGCTGAACCTACTTCAAAACTACAAGGGCCAGAATATTCTGCATCTTCCCATCCTGCCCCCAGCAGGATCCAGTGGGAGGATCCCTCCTCATCTCCCAGTGCAATCCAGAGCACTTCTGCGCCTAATTACATAAGGGTTTAAGCCTTATTTACCTTCATTCACAAAAAAGATAATCTGGTAATTTCACTTGCAAAGATAAATGTCCTATCAAAATCAAAGCCCTGGCATCAGTAGGTTTACATTACATATCCCTTTCATTTGTGTTTGTTTGGTGTTTTGTTTTTTTTCTCTTGACCTTAGGCTAATTTTTTATCTCTGGTTTTACCCTCCTCCCCATTGCCTTATATGCAAGGGGATGATAGTGAGAATTCTAAAAAGCAGGGGACTCTAGTCTTTGCAAGATCTCCTCACTTTGCATCTCCTAGTGATCTGTGATGCATTTATCAGTCTTCTGACATACAGACAACACCACAAAGAGTAAACAGTTATGAGAGGGTATTTCTATACAGAGGAAATATTTGCAAACTTTATTTTTAAAAAAAATCCTTTTAGACTTTGATGCACAATGATGTTTCTCCTTTAAAGGTTGTCTTACATAAGAAAATACAAGAATTTAAGAATTTCATAAAGAGGTTCTGTCATCCTTCATGAAATCAGTCAAGTCTTCAGGCATTTTCTAGAGAGGTTCACTAGTTTATTCACTATTGTATCTTGGATTTTTTTTCTTTTTTTAAAATGAAAATGTGTATACTAATATTAGCAATATTGAGTAAAACACGATAGAAATTAAGCAGCTCATCTGATTAATCTCAAGTTAATCATATCCTTGTTTATTTTTCTGATTGCAGAAACTAAAGATACGCAAGACTATGCATTGTTTTAGCTTTTCTGCAGTGTAGTTACCAAACATCTTGTCAAACAATGCAAAAATTCTAGTGACACCATGACTGGGGCTATGTATGTATGTATGTACCAAGGGATGAACCACCATTCACAACATGCAGCACTCTGAAAAAATTAAAAAAAGCATTTTCCCAAGTGAAAAATCTTGAACCATGAGGGTGATTTTTGCCCTTTTTAGAGAGCTCTTGTCATTGAAACATACACAAGAAGGAGATGTATAACTTAAAAATAAATACATGAACTCTTTTGGCTTGCTTCCTGAGTGCTTTTCTGGCCACTTTCTTTTGTTCTTCATATTGTCTTTTGTTCTCTGATGATAATTTTTAAAAAATTTCTTCCTGTGCAGCTTTTCCCTCAATCTTGGCTAAAAAGCCTGGTTTTAACTGTGCCTTTCACAAAAACATAATTAATAGCCTCTACTTTCAGAATCATAGGGTCCCTTTACCATCTTCCTAGTCCTCCTTTGGGCACTCTCTAATAGCTTTATATTGTTATATTGTGACACCCAAAACTGCCCCCAGCACTCGAGGTGAGGCTGCCCCAGTGCAGAGCAGAGTGGGACAATGCCCTCCCTTGCCCGGCTTGCGATGCAGTGCCTGATGCCCCCAGGACACGCTTGGCCCTCCTGGCTGCCAGGGCACTGCTGGCTCATGTTCAACTTTCTGCTGACCAGGACCCCCAGGTGCCTTTCTGTGGCACTGCTTTCCAGCACCCTATGGAGAATCTGGGCACTGGTCCTTTTTCCACTTCATACGGTTGGTGATTGCTCATCTCTCTAATTTATCAAAGTCTCTCTGCAGGTTCTGTCTGCCTTCAAGGGAGTCAACAGCTCCTCCTAGTTTCGTAGTACCTGCCAACTTGCTCAGTATCCCTTCCAGTCCTGCATCCAAGTAATTTATGAAGATTTTGAAGGGGACTGGGTCAAGGATGGAGCACTGCTTAACCCCACTAGTGACAGGCCACCAGTCTGATGCCACCCCATTCACTGTAACCCCTTGTGCCTAACCCATGAGTCAGCTGCTCACCCATCCCACAATGTGTTTATCCAGCTGTGGGCTGGACATTTTGTTCAGAAGGATCCTGTCAGTATCAGAGACAGTACCAAAAGCCTTACTGAAATCCAAAAAAGTTACATCCACTGCTTTCCCTTATCAGGTGGATTACCTTGTCACAAAAGGAAATTGTCTTTTACTTACTATATAACATTTCTAACTTGAAAATCCACATAACCAATTTAATATGAAATCACCAGATCTTTCATTACAACAAAATTATACAAGTGAAGTTACCTTTAAAATTCATTAAATTATCTTTCAGGATTTTAGCTACTGCAACTAACTCAGAAGATTTTTTTTTTCCTGGAAAGGCTTAAAATACTTTTCAGCTTGGCTTATTGCCTTAACCTTTAGGCTATGTGCAACTCCACCATGCACGTTGTCCACCGTGGACTAGTAATAACTGTAACTATCCCTTGGGAGGCAGGCAAAGCCAGCCTGGTGCTCACCTGCACTCTTAGCAATTGGTAGAGAAAAACACAAATTCTACCCCTGTATATAAGAGCAAATCTAGATAAATCCTACATTCTTCCTGCGCAATAATAAAATTACTTTGAGGCAAAATACCTGTAATATTACATAAAACCCTTCAAATCAAAGCAAATTTCTTGCATTAAATAAAAGTGAAAACTTCAAAGACTACAACTCAAAAAGCTAGGGAAAGCCAAAAGGAAGGTTAAGTGCCCTCCCCCGCATCACAGACACGCAGCTTTTAATGGTGTGATTTCCCCATCAATCCCTTCCTCTTTTACATGAACCAGTAACTATTTACCATTTCTTTTCATCTTTCTCATTCGGTATTTGGCCTCTGATGTTATTCAGCATTTCCTGCTGCAAGGCCTATATTACACACAAAGTGCTGAATTTCCCTGAGGGAGCTCTCCCCATCCTACCCAAGTGCTTCCAGGGAATCCCAGTCTTCCCTTCAGTAGGAGGCCATTATTACCATTGCTTTATAACAGAGAAATGAAGGTCAGAGATGCCTGAGGTATCCAACAATTTTGGCTGCTCAGACTGAGATAGCTGCCTTTTACAGAGTCCTTAGCATTTTCAGCACTTTTGATGGGCATGCCTACGTGAGCAGATTAAACCCTCAGGCTGAGGAACCCGGCTGTCTGCGCTGTCACGTTGCTGGAGCATCACCTGCCAGGGCACAGTTAGGACTCTCCCAAGTCATTTGCAAGGATGGCTGGAGAGTCCACATGCTTCAAGGTCTGCTTCAAATAAGTGGTTTGTTCGCAGCCATCTGCTTTGGAGTCCAGGTAACTGCACACAGGGAGGTCACCGTGCCAGCCGGCCCGAGCAGCACCAGCCCCTTCCATGGACTCCATGAGCAAGACCTTTCTTCCAGAAGGATTAACATCGAAGCCACTCCTGCATGCCTTTGTCATAAACATCTCTCCCAATATTTGTCATACAAATTTTGCCAATGATGGAGAAGCTACAGTACATAAGCACACTTCACTGTTGGAGCATGTCCTGCATTTAAAGCAATGACGAACAAAAGTACATGGTACCTAAGAAGAGATTGTGTCACAAGGACCCCAGGAAAAGGGAACAATTTTGATTTCTTCTGACCTTTAAGAGACAAACTTCTACCATTTTTGTCAGAAGATGTCCTTCGGTCAAAATTTGGCAAGTTGCTTTCAAGAAAAGACCGTATTAATTAATTTCCTTGCTTTGAAAACAAATGGAAGCGTTTTTCACAATTTGCTGGAAGTTTCTTCAACATTTTTAAACAAAATCTGGTCCTAAATGTACTGATGTTTAACTACTTTTTTAAATGTTCAAGAAAGCTCTGGATTAAAAAGGAGAGACTGTGAAATTAGTAAACATTAAACAAATTATTAAATGGGTGATCCCATTCAAAGTATTTATTTTCAGATCTACAGAATCTAAGATCAATGTGCTGGTTTTCGTCACATGCAAAAATGCTCACCAAAATCAAGAAAAATTTGGGGAGGCAATTGTTGCATTTACTGGTTCAGCTGTTAAAACTAACTTACCAGAACTTCAGGCTGTATATAATGCAGATATGTAACACTTTCTGGAAAAAAAGAGCTGTAGGTTTTGTAAGCATAATGTCAGGGGAAATCCAGAGCGGACATTAGGAAAAAGTTTTTCACCTAGAGGATAGCTGGGTGCTGTAACAGACTCCCCAGAGAAGTGGTCATGATAGCAAGCCTTTCAGAGTTCAAGGAGCATCTGGTCAATGTTTGTAGTCACAAGGTTTAACTTTTAGTTTTAGGTAATCTTGTGAGGAGCAGGAAGTTGAACTTGAAGATCCTTATGATCCCTTCCAGCTGGAGAACTAGAGATACTCTGAGGTTTTAAAAAACCTTTGAAGGTCTGTGCCCACCCCAGCACCTGACTCCTAAAGCCTACAACCTGGGATCCAGCAAGTTAGTCAAGAAAAGATGAAGCAAGTTAGTTGTGACAAACCAATACATTTTTACTGAGCAAACACATTTTTGCTAGCTTATTTGGTTGTACAATTCTTCTTTTCTTTCAGCCTCTGCCTTGCTGTAATCTCTCAGCTGGCACATCCTAGCTCTCAAATGTCTGCTCCTTGTTTCAAAATATGAAGACCTGCAGTTTCTTACTGGTGAGCTGTGGGATCTTTTACTAGAATTTTTCCTTAATTTCAGTTTTTAAAAAGATAGCTGAGGTGATAGCTAAAACTCTGCATAAAAGCATCCCGCTCAAATGAGTTGTTCGTTATTTCCATTTCCCACCTTTAGAGAAGTCACATCTCATATAGTTAAGGGTTGGCAAGCTGAACGTAGCAAGTGTCAGGAAACATGTCAAAGTATTTCTGAGCATCCTTTGTATGTCTCAGATTCATATCTATATGCAGGAACACATGCATGCATGCATGCACAGGAGAGCCGTGTCTGAGCTTTGATTACCCAAATTGCTGGTGACAGCTCTTGGCTTGAGTCCTCAGAGGCTTCAGTGGGTGAAATCACTCGAAGCAATGTGGTCTGAGGGGGCAAAGATGGAGTCTTAGCCTGTCTCCCCTGTGACACAGGTTCTCTGTGGCAATGGCTGGCTCTTGCCAGACTACAGCCGTGGGCAGAGCCAATACTGGAGAGTTGTGTCTTTCCATGAACTAAGACCAAATCCCACCTGCTGCCTTGAGAGCTCTGCTGCAAACAGCTATGGACGGGAAGGTCTATGAAAAGTAAGATCTTGCTTTGAGAGAAAATGCTGCAAAATCAGCTCCTGGGGCTATGGCTAACTGGGCTGAAATGATGATTATTTCTATTTCATAACAGACCTCACTGATTATTTATTTCTGCTATGTGGAAATTCAAACTTTGGCTGCACAAAGTCTTGGATATCTGTAGGAAACACTCAAAAAAGATGAGGTCTTTTATAGACGAACTTTTCAGATTGACTAAATCAGTCTGTCTGCTAACTCGCTGTTCTCACCATCTTGAGCACAGAAGTGTCTTTTAGATGGATGAGCTGAACTTCACCAAGGAGCAGCAGACTCTGAGACTCTATATATTCCCTAAGAGCCGTGGATAAGAAAACCCAGACAGAAATAGGTAAGGTGACAGAAGACAGAAAAAGAGGGAAAGTATAACTGATCAAATGTTTTTGAAGTCTTGCAGTCACGCAAGCTTGGCAGTTTTGGCTTATCTGAGTTTTCTAACTATCCCAATAGCACTTGTAATCACTTACTGAAGCTCTTAAGCAAGGTAAAGCTGTGTGGGTGGGCTCTAGACACACTACAGGTGATGCAAACTGCTTTACAAAAAGCTGAACTGTCTCTTGAGAGCAGAGTAATTTTACCTCAAGACTCATGGAATTTAGGACTCAAGTGGTCTTCTTGAGTAGTACCTCTTCACAAGTCTGGATCTCATCACTGGGATTGCAGCACTCCCTCAGCCTGCACTGAGGTCTGAAGAGAGCACTGAACATGGCTTTGTAGCCCATCCAATGCTGAATCAAGATGCCCACCAAACTTTATTCCAGATCAGCTCCGATGTTCTGTCTTTCCTTACTAGCAGCTCTGCTGTTGGTGCTTGTGACAAGTGTGGCTATATGATCCTTACAATCAATCCTGATGCATTCCTGCTAAGTTTACAAAAACCTTTCCATTTCCATTGCAGGATGAAACATCTCTTGTTAAGGATGTAGTTGTTGGTCATATCTGCACTTTACTATTCATGTTTACAATTGGTTGCTAAGGGCTGTTACTGCTTTTGGCAAAGATACTGTCTTTCACTGCTTATTTAGCCTTCTCTGGAAACTTCCGAGGAGATGAGCTGTCACAGAGAAGTACAAGGCCGAATGGCAAATCATTTTTTTAATGTCAAACAACCAGATATTACAGAAATGTGATTATGTAAGGTCCTCATGTCAGGTCTAAATCAGACTACATATTTATATCCCTACTAGCACTCTGGATCCACAAGTTTGATTGGTGCTTCCATACAATTCTTTGAGAGTCTACAGATGTTACATATACAGGATACACTAATAATAGTAAATACATTAATATTAATAAATGAGAGCTTTGAATTGCAATTTATTTGTCCACTACTTGTTTTTGTCTTCTAATTGCATTGTAGTGCATTAAGATGATGGAGGAGATTGTCAACACATCATTTGTTCTTTGAGAAGGCACTAACGTAACCAGTCATCCTAAAGCAATTCATTTTAGGGTTATTCTAAGTATGTTAGCTTCTCTAACCCTTCAATCTTCCACTGCTCCCTACCAATAACAGTGCTGCCAAGTAGCTGAAAGCAGTGAAGAACCTCACAGATGTCTTTTTGTTCTCCTGAAGAAAAGCTTGCACAGTGCAGTACTGAATGACGATTCTAGGCTTCTAGGCAGGGAAATATTACACAACATATAATATTATCCTATATATATATAGAGAATGATGTCTGAAACAATGAAACACATCTTGCAAAAGAGCCAGATTTTATCCCTCTTTGAAAGAAACTGCACCCAAAATTCTGGATGTTGCATTTTGGTCAGAATCCTGGTATAATGATGAGTTTTCTAATAGAAAGCAAAAATATGCAATGCCACGGTCCCAAATCTACAATTAAGGAAAGCACAGTTGTACTCTTAAGTGACTTCTTTGGAAATGAAAACATTTATGTTCAATTGCTGCTTCTGTCAAAAATTTCGTTTTCAACCACTTCTAACTGGACTGTTCCCTGATTCAACCAGGGTAAATTGTAGGCCTAGACCTACCTGGAAAACAGATAGGAAGGGACTTGGCCGAAGAATACAGTTTGAAAGGGGCAGATTTACTCAAGAGACATTTGTCTCAATCCATCAAGAGCCTGCCTCAAACTCCTATTACTGATGCTTTACAGAAGCCCTGAAGGCGGAACGAAGGAATGAATCAAGGCCTTGGTTTTTGGGTGTCTCAATTTTTGACAAGTGCCTTTGTACATAGCTGGAAATGTCCCTGAGGTCACAGCATCAGCAAGTCTTCACAAAAAGCTTTTATCATTAAAAATTAAGACAAATTTCCATCTAATCTTGATTCTGAAGAATCCAACCCTTCAACATTTTCATGTCTTCAACTATAGAATGCCTTGGAAAAACACCTCAAACTACTACTACAAATTGCTGTGCAGGGCCTAAGACAACACAATATCTTATTTTGCCTATCTGAGAAAAGCAGTCACCCAGAAAACAGAAAACTTTACTTTCTGACCTTATTATCTAAGACCTTATCAGTTTTTGTTCCACATACTGCACAAAGATACCAAAGATAGTTGGTCTGGGGGTCAGTAAGGGAAAGCTGTTCTTAGGAACTCCAGTTTAACACAGTAGAGAAGCTACACTGACTTCTAGTCCTACCTGACACCAGGAGTACTGATATTTTTTGACCCTCAAACTGACCTAACAACAAAAAAAAGTGAGGACTCACTATCATGAACAACCCTACGCTACTGTTACTATAATTCTGAAATCAAGACAGGCTAAAAGGAACACTTTTATAAAACTGCCACTATAAATTAATTTATTTACTTCTATCAAGCCAAAATGTATTTTTAAAAGCCACAGCATCCTCTTAAAAAATGTGCTTCATCACAGCCATTAGTTCAGGGTTTCTAATATTAAACACACAAGTCCCAAGTTCAAAGAAGGGTGTGGGAACCTCTAAGGCAGGATCAACACTTCACAGTCAGGAAGAAGATGCTCTTAACTCCCATCCAGGCCCAATGTGTAAGCAGGATCAAAAGAGACACAACCCACCCACATGATATTCTAAGTCTGGAAAACTCCTCTTACAAGTGGTACGTGAAATAGTCCTTCAAAAGAACTGAACAAAGTCTACTCTTTTCAAATACACCTTGAGGTGGTGGCCTTGGTTTCCCTTTGACGTCATTGCTTGGTCATTAAACATTCACTGAGGGACCACATTCATCCCTGGTGATTCAAACCTGTGGTTTACATCTTCCAGACTGCTGCTGCTATCAGTAATCCCCAGGATGGCTGCAGTGATGGAGAGCATCCCCAATTCCTACTGAGCAAGAATGAGGCAGCCTGTGCTTGAAAGACAACAGATATGAATGAGTCTGTAACTGAGGGGTGTCACCAGTCCTTTGGTGGGTGGTAATCTTGGATTACAAGAACTGAAATTTTTTTTGCATCATGTAATCTATGAAAGGCCTAAAGTTCAGTTTTTCCCCATCAGTACCCTAACCACAAGGTTACTGAACGCAACTGGGATATTTTTGCTTCTACCTAGATTATCTATAAACATGTTGAAGCAGCTAAACATTCTCATCCCTTCTTTAGTTCAAAAGTAGCAGAAGATACACAGCACTGCTAATGCTACTTTAGTGACATGCCTATATAGGGACTAAAGTGACTATCAGTAACCAGACTAGTCCTGAGAATAAATTCAAGTATAAAGCTTACCCAGTTAAGAGGTTTGCTCTATGTCAGCAATAATAAGAAAGAAGAAAGCATGAGATGGAAATATTCTAGGAGGCAAGACCTTCTAGATGGCACTCCTGTCAAGGTAGAGTGACTCTGTGTGCAATTAATCTCACCAACTGGAAAAGCACGTACAATACTGTCATTCATAGTTGTGTGATTTCAAGGCTAATTAAGCCTATTCACTGTTTTGAGTCTGCTTAAATACATTAGTGAGATTCTTCTAGCTTCTGCAGATTGCCAGCACTTTCTGCTCAAACTGTCTCAGAATGTCTCTGGTATATGCAAATTTACACTGAACGTATGGCTATAAATTATAGCAGGATTATTCTGCCATTTGAGGGTACATCCACCTGAGATGAGGTTAACAACCTTGCAGGTAAACCAAATCCTCCCACTTTAAGAAGGCAAATGATACAACTGAAAACTGTAAAAAGAAGCATTATGGCTTCATTTTGAGTTCTTGCATTTGATTGTAAATTTTATCTCTATATGTATTGAAAATAGAGCTAATTTTATAAAAGTTAACTACTGATGAGGTACTGAGAAATAATATTTTATGAACTGCCTTATTAATGCTCTGAGGCAAATTTATTCTGTATTTGGACTGTACTGCCATAACTGATTTCTATTTCTTAACTTGTTAGGCAGTCAGTGGGAGAAGCTCAGCTCCAGTGTCATCAAAGAAGATTACGTTTGAGAGCTTTGTTCAGTTAATTATCAGCACAGCTTTGCATTCATTTCCTCATAACATGGTTTTACCTAAAGGGCTGACATTTATTTCCTAACAAGCTAGTACCTGAATATGATGGCAGCATGAAAAACACCCTGCAATAGCAAGTCTGATTTCCAAGGAAGAAGCACTGACAAACTCAGGGGCTCATACCTCATGTGCCGGTGCTGTGGTGAGAGAGCTGTTCAGCCCCTCTGCCTTGGTTCAGTCTGTAAACGCCCTCACACAATTTTACAGTGCACTGTGCTCCCCTGTCAGGGTACTATGGGAGGTAAATTGGTCAGTTGCCATTGTTCCTTGTAAAGAGTTCAACTGCTGTTTATCGCAGCCTACTCCTAAATGCTCAGAGTTGCATTATGCCAGCATTACATATATTATTTATTAGCAAATAGATTGTTGTTCTGACTCTCTTGCTGGTGCCAGCAGTGATGCTACTGACTACTCTTTATAGCTATCCAGAGAAGGAATAGGGATGTACAGAAGTCAGACACCTAAGTCACAGCTGATCTATCATTATGGCTAAATATAGATTTCCTGCATTAGAAACAAATAAATTAAAAACCCCACTGATTTTAGTGGCCTGAGACTTTTCTTTTATTGTTTCCCTATTGTTCATACCATAATCCATGAAGAAGTGTGTTCAAAATAATATTCTTTGTTTTCTCATTATGCAGTTAACATCATCATACTTTCATGCTGAGGAACAAAAGTAGTTTAAGAAACTCATCCTTTAAGAAAATCATCCATTAAGAAACTCCAGCCCTCCGGACTTGGAAGAAGGAAAGTACTGCACAGCAAACAAGTGAAAACTCAGGAAGATGCTAATGTGCAGATTGTGAAGAAATTTCTGCGTGTGCTGTAGCAAGCACTGGGACGGACAAAAAGCAAAATAGCCTTTGCTGTCCTTCCAGGTTTTATGAAGAATACAGGCAGGTTTAAGCTTAATAGATTTTAAGTATCTCGACAGATGCATGCTCTCTCTAAAGCTTTTATGGTATCTAGTGGTCTGGGAAGCTAAGTTGGGACTGACTTCATACAGTAACTAAGATAAGAAACCACCAAGTTCTGTTCAATAAAAACTTGTTAAGCTTCTCTGTTCAATGTTTTTTATTTAGTCATATACTAGATGTAATTTGAACATGACTGAGCAATGCATCTATTATAGCATGCAATATGATACCCCTAATTGCATAATAGTGAAGAAAAAATTCAAAATAATGAAATTCTTTCCATATCTTTTCCATATAGCCAGAGAATTATAGATTAAAAAACATAGAAAGCTATGGGATTGCACAAAAATCTACAACAGGATTAAATCTACTCTGTGATGTCCTAAGCAATTTATTTTCACATTATCCCACAGAACACTATTGCACATCTTTAAAAATCTCCGCAATTTAATATTGGAAAGCTTATTTTGGTTTGAAGTTAATATTGTTACAAAGTAAACGCACATTTCTCCCGACTAAAATGCGAGCTAAAACAACACATCCCAAAGATTTATTATAAAATCCAAGAAATCAAATACCCAGTGCTACTACTCCAGCAATAATCCTGAGAAAAAGATGCCTACTACAGATGGGAAATCAAAAATATTTTCTCTTAGAGTGCTCATATCCTGATAAGATTAGAAACAGCAAAACTCAACACAGTACACTACAGCCAGTTTTTTATTATGCATCCATGTTTATAATATTTAGACACCTATTAGGTAAAAAAAAAACCTTATTCCTAAAAATGATGAAACTTACTATAGCAATACTAGACAAACATGTAAAGTCCTTTCAGAGGCAATTATTGCTTAATTTCAACAGCTGTGAGAATTGCTGGGTCAGAAGACATTATGCAATAACATGATGAATTAATACATGTGACCCCTGAAAAGATATAAAACTTCATTTTTAGACTGGATGTAAGTCTACTCTGATGAAGCTGAAGTGGCTTACAACTTCAAGCTTTCTGGCTCCCTTTCTGGCTCCCAGCTGTGCCTGTGGGGAGCAGCAGGTCTGTACTCTGCAAGAGCACTTCAGGGGGGTCTCCAGTGGAATCCCACTGCACTGAAACACTTCCAATCACTGCCCCCTTCACCAGATATCTCAGCTTGCTTTCCTCCTCTGAGCTGAGACCAGACAGATCCTCCCCAACGTGCTGTTTATATAAGAATGACAGACGGAGTAAAACACTAACTGAAATATCCTTCAGCAGGTAGCTTTAAATACAGTAGCATCATGGAATATATTTTACCTGCGTGTGTAGTTACATGAAGCTCAAGGAAGTCAGATAAGATCAAGATTTTTTTTCTAAAAGTGACAGTAGCAAAGCATTTGGCAAAATCCCAAATGTTGGCAAGAAAGCTATTGCAAATCTTGACCTCTTGCCTTGCTTTGAATAGCAAGCCAGAATTTGCCAATTAACTTTCACTTAGGAAAAAAAAAAGGCTGAGTATGGATAAATATATGTGATATGGCATCATTAAGGCAATGGGACATTTCAAAATGCTGAAGCGAATGGAGATGTTCAGGCTGAACATCCAAACAGCAACTCTCCCCTCATCTCAGGCTGAAGATGTTTTACTGTCTGCCTATGTCTGAATGAGGGCAACCTGCTGAGCTCCAGCGACAGCGTCCAGCTGAGAAAGGAGGCAACAGCAATTCGAATGCTGTGGTGAGAGCTGCCTGCAGAAGCATTCTTTGGAAAAAAAAATTGTAACAGGCCAGCTGCAAGTTCCACTAATGCTGAACAAAGTCAGAGTTTATCAGTTGTATCAGATTTATCAGTTGTTTGAACAGAATAGACAGAGGTGTTAAGAACCAGAAACAAACTATTTTTTCTGTACTGCATCTCGTCTCTCTGAGAAGGACTTCCAGAGTTTTGCAAGCACATCTCGGTGATCAGAGAACAAACAAATCTGACAAGTGGCATGTACTCACTGACCCTGCTCCCCTGGAAGTTTCTACTAAAACTCCCTGGAGGATCACGGTCCCAGGCTTGGTGGGATGTTCAGTTTCACAGACCTTGCCCAGCGTCTAAGGCTCGGTGCTAGCTCTGCTCTTGGACAGACTTGCCAGCTGAGCAAACTTGAACTCCATGTGTTTTTAATGATAAACGTTACCAGACAGGCTTCTCCCCCTCCCAAGCCTGCCCAGTCTCATGGCTATTCTTCCTCTTCTAAACCAATCCTGACACCTCCTCAGAGCTACAGGATGGGGTTACTGAAATCCTTCACTTAGGTGTCCTTTTAATAGCAAGGTCTTGATAACTATGCTAAGGAACGTTGTCTCCACCTGATGCTATGGACATTTCCTTTCTTACACAACCATTGAAAAAGTGACAAATTTTGGCAGTGTTGCTAGAGTCAGTCTTATCAGCAATGAGTTAAAATGTCCAAGAAACTGCATATATACTGCCTATTGTATCTTAATCATTATGTAACTTGAATTGAATGAAGTCCAAACCCTACTATAAATATGGACAGTACATACATAGGGTATAAACAAATGTCTGCCTTCACCCAGGCAGTGAAATTCTGATAGAAGAAACACACTGAATGGTTTGTAGAAACCATGCAGCCAATGAACATGCCTATTCATAAAGACATTTAGATTTTTAAATCCAGGGGCCAGCATGCTACCTACCTACAGAAAGCATACATGACAGTGTATTTTAGACTACCACCATGCTACATGTATTTTCTTCTATAGAGGGGATTTTTCAGTCCCCGGGTGGATGGAGTAATTCCAACGAGAGCTACCGAGAAGGCTGAGGTTTTGTATCATCAGGTTTCCACAAGCACTATTAGAGCATCGGAAACAAATGACGAGCCTTTATCGCTAGAGCACACCCACGGCAGGAGGCAGAATACTACGAAATGTCATTCCCTCCCTCCCTGTAGCAGCTCTGAAGGAACAAAAATACAACCCCCGGTTTCCAGAGCGCTCCGGGGTGAGGGTTGTATTATCCTCCCTCAGAGCGAGCCAGGCAGCCGGGGAGGACCCCCCGAGTCCGTCCCGCCC
>VZTZ01013769.1:150309-171883 GCA_013400955.1 Drymodes brunneopygia
GCCCCCGCGCACGCTCCGCGCTCTCCGGGCCGCGCTGGGGCTGCGCGCACCCGGCGCTACCCCGGAGCGGGATGCGCAGCCCCCTCCCCGCGCTGCCCCCAGACAAAGGGGGCACACCCCCCGCACCCTGCCCGGGCACACAGACATGCAGGCACGCACAGACACCGTGCCAGTGCCACAGGCGGGGCACGCGCACGCACACACACACACACACACACCACATACACTCGTGCACATGCATGTACACACACACACACTAACCCCTAAGGCAGAGCACACACACGCGCGCACACGCAATCCACACTTAACCCCCCAGGCAGGGCAGGCACACACCCCCACACACACACAACTCACACTAAGGGCACCCTCTAGGCAGGGGATTCCCCTCTCACTCACGGGTGAATCCCCATTAACATTCCTAGGTATAGGATGCACAGACCTCCCCACACACCGTCCTCCCAGATAGGGAATGTGCAGGCATGCACACAAACACACCACACATACACACGCGCTTCCATATACTGTCCCCTCCCATACACATAGGCACACACCACCTTCTCCTGGTCAGTAGTGCATCCACAGCATCCCTTCCCAGCCCGGGCCGGGCACAGGCACACGAGAGACAGCACAGGACTATATCCGTCCGATGACCTGGCTGGCCCAGCCTTACTGTTGACATGCTGAGGGCCTGCCGAGGGCTGAACCCCACAGCAGAAATGCAGTGCCTGGGGAGCCAGGACCCTTCATGGGGCAGAGACTAATGCATTTTTGTCATCAAATCTTGGCAAGGTAGCAGGCTGCAATCAAGACTTCAGCCACTCCTGCTGCATCTTGCTGCCTCCCATAGTATTTAATAGCTCTTTATTGTTTTTCCTTGATCATTCCTGATAATGGGAGGAAGTCTCTTTCCCTCATTCAGTAATGCTCCACTATATTTTGGGTATCAGATTAGAAAGCTATTCTCCTTTTCAAGCTCTTCTCTGTTTCTCAGGTTTCATAACAGTTCATCTGTAGCTTTGCCCTCTGCATTGTGTTGCTCAGGCTTCATCTCATCCTATAGCTCTGAGATTCAGCCTTCACTGTTGCACATTTTGCTGCTGGGATGAAGGCTTTCCAACAAAACTTTTATCAGCTTCCTTTTTTTTTTTTTCTTTTTAATTCAAAGTCCTCCTAATTCTTTTGAAAGCTATCCAAGAAAGAGATTGGGCAGTATTTGCCACCGTGATTTCAATTACAACCCACCAAAAAATAGGTTAAACTTTGAATGCTCCTTTACTGTGCTGATTTTCACCCGTTTTATGTACTTCCTTGCCCACTGTCTTGGGGACATATAAATCTATAAATTTTTTAAAAGCTTGCCCACCTTCTCCCAGCCTACCTGCCGAAGTTTTCTGAATGACAACCACAGCAGTAGTCCTAGTCAATTCTGAGTTCAAGGCTAGTTTTCTATGGAAAGCTCCAGCAGAATGTCCTTTGTCTGAAACCTGTGGCATAGTCGGCCATGCCTATGCTGCTCAGCCTAGGCTTACTCTTATGGTCAGCCAGGGAAATTCTCTTCCATATCTTACATGTGGTAAACAAAGCTCCATAGCAACCCATTCCTCTCCTCAGCTGCTCCCCAGCTGAAATGTCGGTATCTATGTATTTTATATGTTCCACCCCTTGTGTGTACATGTGTGTATGTGTCTCATTACTAATTTTTGAATGCACCAATCAGTTTCAGCTGAGCAAAACTTTCAAAGACAATTAAATTACAACAAGTTTAAGAAAAAGAAGGCAGGTGGATGAAGAAGCTAACTATGTATCTCTTTGTGCTCAGAGCATGGCAAAGGTGACATTAGGAGTTCATGTGTTGTTACATACCTCAAAATCTGCATGTACATGTGACATAAGTGAGAAGAGTTAACTGGAGCTTCTGTCTTCTTAGACACTGTAGTTCAATAAAACCCATGAGACAGAGCTGTAGGCAACTGGAGTTCATTCCTTCAGATTCTCATTAAATAATAGGTTCTGAGGAGTTCCAGTTCTCCTCTACTGCTTTTCATGATGCAGGGTATGGTTTTGAGGCAGACTGTGTTTTCTTGAGATTTTATTACTTGATTTTTCATTTTTGATAAAGGAAGACTGTCTTATCTCCCTCTCATACACACACCCCCAGACACTAATAACTCTTGCTTATTGGGAAAACTGACAGAAAGTGCAGTTCTTCGGCTACACTGGTATGCATGCTGTGTAGACACTGCTCCAGAATAAGCCATTGATCTGCTTTCAAAAAGGAGAAGTTATTCTGGAAAAAAAAGCTCTTTGTTTTGCTAGTAAGTCCACAGTAAAAGTAACTTTATTCTGGGAAATTATTTTTGCACATAGAGGTACATTATCCTGCCTAGACACATGTTTATATCACTGCATCTTTACTATTCAGTTTTCCTTTATAAACAAATGCTAATAGTTCTTGGCTTGCTCCTTTTCTGGGCTTGGGGCTTTTATGTTTATGGACACTCATCTTCTGCTCTTACACCAGCATGTTTGGATATTGAAGGGAAGCCTTTGTTCGTTCTCTAGTTAACAGAAATAAAATGCAAAATATATGGCCATCCTGATGAACAGTGTCTTTCAGACCATGTGGGAAAGATATCCTTTAGAGGAGTTTAGTCTCAGTCTGATGCGGGGAAGAAAGAAACAGCTTCAGTGAAAGAGGAATCTCTTTTCTACCAAAATTTGTGCTATAGGATTTTTCTCCCTCATTCAGAGTACCTTTCATCCATCAAGACTGTCCTTGTAAACATCCCGGGCCTCTTCCTTCCCACTTAACACCTGATTTGCATAGATGAGCCCACTATGTCTCTGTGAGGCAGTGCTTCCCAAACGCCTCCCTGCAGTGAGAGGAGAAGCTGTTTAGAGGAAGGCATGGATGGAGAAAGATGGGCAGACATTTGGAAGAGTATAGTTAAATCTTGATATGACCTGGAGGATCATTCAAAATCAGCGTCTAACTGTTGCAAGAAATAATTGTCTTCTCCACTGCTGACCATCTTGACCATACCAGTGAGCTCACGTGACCCACTCATTTGCTTCCTTTTGAAGGACGAAGAGTGGGTTTGTGTTTGTCCAGGCCTTGAAGGCACGACCAGGGCTGCTGGCCATGACCCACTTTCCCTGGAGGCTCCCCAGTCCCTATCTATAATCCAGGACCCTATTTCAGCTCAGCACAGGGCTTTCAGTCCCTGCCTCAGAGACACTCCCTGTGGAGAAGAGAATGATATACTTATAGACTGGTTTGATGGCTATTCCTTACTTGAAGGAGCAGATATTATGTTAAGGACCAGCAACAGGAGGACTGCTGTAATCAGCATCAAAGTTGGCCTGTCTAAATAAATAGTTGATCATTTTCCTGAGTGTAATCATCTCAGTTATTGCAATGCCAAAATGTAATGTCAGATGGTTTTGAAATGTACCATAATTTCCCAGCAGCATGTCTAACAAATAGTAAAATAAAGTTCTAGGAGAAGGGTGAACCCCATCCCAGTGCCCTTTGTATCACCCAAGACTTGCAGATAAAAACAAGTCAAACAAAGGCAGCTTCTTTGCCAAGTCCAATATTCTCTTGAAATAAATCACATGGGATATCACATCTGGCAGTAGCATAACCCACCACAGTTCAAACCAAGTCTGGTCTGGATTAGGGACTTCCTGATTATTGGAATAGCTTTTCATGCTTCCTATTGAGTGGTTGAGGTTTGTTTTTCTTTTTTTCCCCCCTCTTTTTTCAGGTTTTGGTTTCCTTTATCATATTTCTCTAGCTCAGAATAATATGTTTTCTATTCTTGTTGCCACAGATTAGGCTCTGACACACTTTTTCCAAGTCTTGGGTTCTAGAGGGGCTTCTGGAAGTGTTTTCAGTCCTTCACAGGATGCAACAGGACAGCAGTATCACTAGTGTTTAAAGGCTGTCTTTTGGACACATCTAGGAATGAAATTCTGCTGTGCACAGGGACAATAGTGGCAGCTTTTCCCTCTCTAGTGCATTCAATGGAAACTTTCAGAGCTGGGCATCACAAAACCAACAACAGGGCTGAGCAAGAGCATAGCCAGGAAGGACACATCATGGGAAATACGCCATTGTCAAACAAGCCATAACTTGGATGGGTTTGAGGGCAGATTTTTGTCTGTTTATAAAAATTGATTCATTGTTCTTTTCTTGTCTGGGTGGATCTTTGTCATGGGGTTTTGGAGGGGTTTTTTTTGTTTGGATATTTTATTTTATTTTATTCTGGACAAATCTGCACAGGAAAATAGTAATTGGTGTCAGGGCTACAATCAGTTCTAGACATGCCAAAATACAAACAGAAACCAAATCTGAGCTAAACAAAGGCATATCATCATGATTGAAGTTGAATTATTATAGTTACAGTTAGAGCTGTACAAACTGACATTTCAAATTTAGGCATCTTCTCATATGCAGAAGTCAAATAGATAAGATTTACTGGTTGGGTTTTATGGCAAGCAAACAGGATGCCTGCTGAGTGGCTTCTGGAGCTCCACACTGCAACATCTGGGTTCTAAGATGTAGGGCTCTCCTTTGCATTACGTAAGATAGTGATGATTTCCACAAAGTCAAAACCTCCTTTAGTAAGCTATTGCAGCTTGCTTTTTTTTAAAAAAAAAAACAAACCCTCTTTTGTAATATAATTTTCATATTTTAATTTTTTTAATAGCATGAGCTGAATGTTAATCCTATCTGACAATTAGAATGTTATCTGGTGTTATTCACAGGCCTTTAAATTGAGATTCCTTATTTTGGCCCTATGCCAGATCACAACCTGAGAACTAATTAAGCTTTGTTCATGAATCTCAGGGGTGGTGCATCCCAGATATAAACTTGATCTGCTCCTGCTTTCTAGAACTGCAGTAGCTTGATCCAAGTTGATGACAACTGAGCAGTCTAGTAAAACCCAATCCTGTCACTACAAAGAGCTGGCACTTGCTGGTTATATTATATAGGGGATGCTTATAGCCAAAGATATTTTCAGCATGAGGCTTGTTTAGGTGATCCAGTGTTGCCTGCTAACTTTGAACTCCCAAAGCTCTGCAATGAAAAAATATGTTTCCTTAAATACCAACTCCGAGGAGATGGCTTTCATGCCTTCCTCTGCCTCTGCCTCTTCCCCGGTCCTTCACTGCTGCAGTGCACACCTTCTCCCCCATCCCTGTTGAGACAGAGCCCCACCAAGTGGGATTCTCCATTCCCGGGAGGGCTGTTGTGGAAGACATCCTTTTCAAGCTCCTTTGAAGTTTTGCAGTTTCTGCCTGGGGTTTATGTACCAGGCAGAATTTTTTCTGCCTTTCCCCAGTCTGGTGAAAAGGGAGTCAGAATTTTCAGGCTTTATATTTTGGATTACTTCTGCTCGATGTCAAAAATGATTTAATGATGGATTAATTAAAAGTCATCTGTCACAATAGTTTAGGCATAAGCAGAAGGTATTTTCTGCACAGGTCAAAGCTGAAGGAAAACAGCAAGGACTGGAAGAAGAGAAATTCAGCAGCTGCTCAGAATAACAAGCAAAATACCTCTCTTTATTAGTAAGGGAGAATGTAACATCTAGGAGCAGAGGATTTTGCAATAGGAAGATGCCAACTGCAGAGAAAGGAGGATGAGATTGTGATAAGCTGTGAGAGGTATGAAGCTTCTAGTTATAAGGGCACTCCCCTGCAGCTGAGTATAAGAGGATAGAGGCTGAGCAGAGAGATAGGGCTAGGCATGTGGGAAGAGAGCTTCCTCCATATCTTAATCTCCAACAGGCTCTTGGGGGAGCTACGGGGAGATAAATTTTCCTGAAAGGCAGTTTGGAGCTTTCCCTGAGCAGGGCAGTTTGGCAGGCACTGAGCTGTGCTCAGGCAGCCTAGTGCTGCCCTGACGTTGGGATGGGAACTGGGAAGTAAGCTTCCCAGAGATTGGACTGAAACTGTTGTCAACACATCTGATAAACTTGTGCTGCAGTTAAATATGATAAATTACATGTGGATAATTTGTTTAAAACTTACTGTACTCACAAGTGAAGTGTTAGGCCTTGGAACTCTCGTTCACATCATTATTTTTCATTTTCAAATTTTTCCCCAGAGATTAAATCTCAGGACTGGAATGCAGAAAACCTGTGGACATTTCCTCTCTTAATGAAATATCTTGATGTCACCAGCAAACCCTGACAAAATAATAAGCCCACATTTCTCCAGCTGTGAATAACACATTGCATAGAACTGTGCTCTGCTCCTGGCTTGCAGCTCAAAACAACCAGCAAGCTAAAAAAACCCTCAAATTGCTTTCAACTATTTTCAGAGGTTGGGGGGGGGGGGGGTTTTGGTTTGGTCTTGTTTTCTTCATGTGGGATTGGAGACAAATCTGATAGAGTAGTAAGTTAATCTAATTGCTTTTTTTTTCTTTAGCATTCACCCCAAGAGTTCCCCACAGCCTTTTTATCCTTTGTAATGTGTGAAAGAGAGACTGCTGTGATGTGTAAATGGAACACTGAGCCCAAGTGGAACTTCCTTGAAGACAAACAATAATGCAGTTGTTGCCAGGTAATGGTTTCAATTTGTAAACTCTTTTTGGGAAAGAACTGTAGTTTTTCATAAAGCCATCTGAAAAACAGTTTCCTGCTCATGAGGATGCTTGCTTTTTCCAACCATGAATGGCAGCATCTCAGCTAAAAACAGTGCCAGCCTCCTGGACAAGCAGCAGATTGTCCTCCTGTGGTGGAGGGTGAGCCCTGCCTGAGACACACTTGCACAGTGAGCCCATATAAGTTTTTTCAGGCTCCAAACCCAAGGTGTACGAGCTTGTAAACTTAGGGAATGGTTGCTTTCACTGGCGTCCACTTCACTGCTGCAAAACTGGAGGAAAGCCCTGTCTAGATGGATGATTCCCAGGTTTCCAGGATCTTGCCTCAGGGAAATCTGAACACAGACCAGCATGTGGGGATCAACTCTAGCATGGGGGACTCCAGAGAGATACAAAGCAGATTGCTTATGGCATGGCAAGCCAGGCACCTGAGCAGGTTTGATGTTTTTTGATGAAGCGGTACTTGAAGAGAAACAAGGTTCCTGGTTCCATGGCATCTGCCAGGGAATGGAGTTGGTTTGAAGCTCAGCTCTGGGATGATAGAAGTTCATCAAAACAAAGGAAATTTAAATAAGCACCACAAATACTAACACACTGGCTTTGCTAGAACATTTCAAGAGCTCTGTGTTCATAACTAGGTTCAGAAATCTCAACCGGTAAACAACCAACTTTCTGAAGTAATTTCTGAGGTCATGCACAGTTCCTTATTACACAGGTATGCTCTGCTTCTGATTCTGCATACTGGCTCTATGGGGCTTGATTAATACCACAGGGTGTTATTTAAGTCAAGGAAATACTAGTTTTTAAAAATTACCTGTTGAGTCCTCAGGTTCCCCCTAAATGTATCAAATCTCAATTGGCAGGTTACACACCATAACCTCTTCTGAAATATTTCATTAGACATTTTTTATACCTACTGTAGCCATTTTTTAAATCTCCTGTAGTGTAGGATGAATGCAATGGCATTATGTTTAAAAAACCCATCTTGGAGGTGTAAATTTACATGTTCACATTTTCCTAAGTTGGCTAGAACGCTTTTCTTATTGTTTCCATTAAAAACCCAAAACCCACAAAAACCCACAAAACATACAAAACAAGAACTTAAAAAAAAATCTAAAAATCTTATTCTTAATTTGCATATTATGTCCTTTGCAAATTGATGAAAGAATGAAAAAAATACTGCATAGAAAGAAAAATGAAATACATTGATTTTGAAGAATATGAACTAACATGGTGATTTGAATGTGCAAGCTGATTAAGACTGGAAGCAGAGTCATGAAACTTCATATTCTGACTGTAGGTTAAACAGATTGGTTTTGAAGTGGCTCTTGTTTTATGTTTTAGTGACCTTTATTTCTCACTACCTTCAATTGTACTTAAACTTTATTCCCACAAGCTCCTGAAATACTCCTTATCTTGCACAGATACATTCAGAATCCTCCATCCACTGTGTCCCATTCCCTAGCTGCTAGCGACATATGCTGTGGGTGATTCTGAATTCTATACACTTAAAGGTCAGTGTTCCTATTAAATTAATCAAATAACAGAAAAGGTGTATTGCAGCCTCAGCAGAGAGATTAATGTGGATTCCTTTCCTCTCCTGTCACTATTTTTTGTGAAAGTTGGTAAGATGGTTTGAAAGGGGCTAATGGATTTAGAAGTGTTGGGAAAGAGATTTTGGGGGAAAAAAATGGACCTGAAAGACCAAGTGATGGATTTTTCCTCAGGAAGCCAGGCTGAGCTATCATATGCCAAGCTGAGCAGGCAGAAGTGTTCAGTGGACTCTCTTTCCCAGTATATCTGAATACTTGTTTTTGTCACTGCAGTGACTTTGAAGCAGGTGAGAAATGCTACCAAATCTGATTTGAAAAATATTACATTCATTTTGCATGGATGGAGATGAGTGCTGAAGATGCAAGTCACAGGAAATTGTGCCCCATGCATTGTTCAGGCACAAACTTGTGTTATTATTATTAAGTTGCTTATTGATTGAATTTACTTGCAAATGACATCAATTTATGACTTGCAAATATCCCAGTTTATTTATTGTTTGCCTGGTGCGTAGTTCTTGCTTTAAATGTTCATTATTCATATTTGCTATTTGGATAGTGTTCTGGAATCATGGCAAGGCTTTGTGGGTCTCATGATATAATTTCACTGCCCAAATAGGTCATTCTCAAACCCACCAGAGACTCAGGATGGCAACCTGACCCCTGTGCCATAACACCTTCTCTGCTGTTGTGTGCACTAGTTATGAAGAGTGAGGATCAGGTTCATTAGAGAACCAAACATGCCATACTATTGCTGCCAAAGCCAATTATGAGGCAGAGAAACACTGTGATAAAGTTAATTGTACATTTGCACTTGGTCTGGATTGAAGACCTGGGAAAGAAAACTATGCTAGTAATTCAGTCCTTCACAACAGAAAAGGCTAAAAGTCTGTGTGTTCATTTGAGGCAAAAGGTGACCATGGCTCTGGAAAAGGAGGATGGCTTTTTCCACCCAGAGAACATGATGAGGAGGGACAGAAGCAAGCCATGTGGAGGATACAGCTCTTTTTCTCTGCTCTCCCAACGTCTTTCTTTCCTGGCTGTTGCAGCGCTCTCTTTTATTCCTTAAGTCAGACGTTAACATCAGCTGTGCTACATAAAGCGTGGCTAATCTGTTAGAGAAAACTCTTGGACTTTTATCTTCAGTTTTGTGGGCAAGCATGAGATTCTTACAATAAATGGGGTTTTCTGTGTGTACTGCCAACTGGATATACATGACCTTCAGACTGATGGATGCCTGTGAGCCTCCAAGCAAGAAACAGTTAGGTCATGAACTTGTGCAATTAAGTTAAGGTGTTCAGAGTGAGCCCCAGTGTAAATTTTCAGAGACATTTCTATCACTCGATGAAGTTCTTGCTTAGAGAATTGGACCACTATACAAACTGCCTTCATTTAAGACATAACCATCCGTTCTATAAATTGAAGATGAACTGAATATTTTTGACAGTTCTGAGATAGAAAAGTACCTTCATGTCTTTCTTCTCTCATGTGAGAGATTGTGTTTCTGTGAAACAAAGAATAAACCCAAGCAGACTGACAAGAAGAGCAGTAAGATCTGTTTCTAATTCTTTAAGCCAAAGGTAATGTTAAAGTACACACTTGTTGAAAATGAGTGGATTAGAAAAAGTAAAAATCTACAATACTGGACCTCTGGTTGTATGCCTCAATAAGTACACAGTCCTTTTCTTCTCTAATTTCCTGGTTATTTAATATGACTAGGAGCAACATTTGAACCTCTTTATAAGGGGAACGCTTCCCAGAAATTATTTTATCTTTTTCAGCTATTACTGTTGAAAATGTCTAATGGTTTTCACCACCTGAATATTTTAAGCAGGTTCACTTTGAGTACTGCAGATCTGCATTATTCTATTTAGCTCCTTTTAGCAGAATGATCCTTCAGTGAGTGAAAGGCCCTAAGGCAGAAGCTGGTTCCAATTTTAAAACAAAATCTTGTGGTTTTCATCAGGTAGTGGAAAAAAATATCTGTAACTATGGAAAAAGCTGCGGTGTGAGCTATTAGGTACCAGAGAATTCACCCTAGAGAAGCCCCTATAAATATCCAGAAAAGGCTTCTCATGAACACTAAAATTTAGTTTTCATACTAACACTCAAATACAGATCTTGAGGAAATTAGGCTTCACTGGTTCAGAGAATTGCTGTTTGCTGTGTTATCTCTAAGTAAAAAATGTGCTGAATGCCACTTGTGCTTTTCTTTCAGAAATGGCTCCAGTTGTCTCTAGTAGAGCATTTACAGATCCAATTTGTGTGATGTACAGGGATTTGGCATGGAGACCTACAAGACATCTGGAACTTGGATGTTGCAAGGACAGTGTCCAAGGATAGAAAGGTGCCTATAACTGAGAACTGTAAGAGCAGGACAAAGCATATAAATGGAGAAAAAATTAATACCTTGGTAAATGAACTTGACGTTCATCATCATGATTAATGTTTATCTAAGCTTTTGAGAGTGCCCAAATAATGATGTATTAAATCAAGAAGACTTTTTGAATATGCTATATTGGCAGGTGTTCATTAAATGTATGCAATTATTGAGGATGTATATATTTTCTCAAGATCTTTAAAGATTAATGGTTGCACATACACATCTCTCTCCCTACAGAAAATAAGCATCGTCCTTATACAGCAGTAGTAAATATTGTTTTAGCGTGCTCAATTTTTTAGGCTTCTTGAGTTGGCCTAGACTCGTTACTGGGCTTAGTGTTGTTGTGGGTTGGCAAACTCAAACCACTACAAATATACAGAAAAGGGTTATGCTTTTCTATAACTAGATAAGCAATTCTTCACCAACTGCAGATTACAGATTGCAGATTACTCCTGGATTACATGTGCTATGACTCTTTTGAGTTTCCTTATTATGTTATCAGTCTAATTAACTGTACCAGTACATTGGTTTAACGTGACATTAAATCAGTGCAAAAATTTGTTAGTTGGGGCCTGAGCCCATGTCTGTGCTCCGTCTGAGATTCATCATGCTGTGCTACCATCTGTGGACAGCTTCCAGGGAGAGAAGGCTGCCGTGCTGCAGGCTCTGAGGGCACTGTGACATGCATTAGACACACCGTTGAAGGACTGAGAACATGTGTACACCATGATGAGTCACAGCTGTCTGGAAGCTTTTGATAAACCACATAAATGTTCGTATGCCTTAGCAACTCTGACTTAGTAGAATCTGGAAGTGTGGAAGTTTCAGCTCCTAAAATTCATGCTGGCAGGCTCACACATGGTTTTGCTAGAGCTGGGCAGTGCCTCGCTCCTTAGGCATAACTGGGAAATGAGCTCAATGCATTTCACTGGGCATCTACATACACTAGCATTAAACTTTTTTCAGTATCAGAATCGAAGGCACTGCCCACTTGAAACACATTTTCTGGTATGTTTTTATGACATAGGAAGCAGTTGAGATATATTAGTATAAATTTATGACATATGATATGGTTTACAATACCTAAAATATTTGGGTAACACAGGAAGGAGCTGAATCAGACCTTTGATTCCTCTGAGTGTTCAGTGAATGTCCCCTAACCTGCTATAGATAGTTTAAAATTCCTTTTGTATTCAGGAAAGACTTATGTTAGCACCGCTTAGGACGTTTGGACTTTCATTAAGACTTATAGCTTAGTCCATACTATTGCACTCATTTTGCCAAAGGATTGATAGACAGTATTAGAAACAAAGGCTCAGTTACCGACAGTTTAATTTGCAGAATGAATCTTTTTGGTCTGAAAGCCGAATAATTTGATTAATTCCACTATTAATACTGTGCCCTTACATGTACAATTTAGATGCAAATACAGGTACATTCTGTGAAATGTCAGGTACTGATAAAGATGTCAACTTCATTAATCAAACAATCTGAGAGTTCAAGGTTGGTAATGAATCATTTCCACCATCATCCTTCATACCCACTTAAAAATTATGAGGAAATTAGTCTCCCTTTCAAACAAAAAAAGAGGTCACAAAAATAATCCTCCAAGATCATCAAAATTCAGATTTTTCCCACTGGTTCTCAGTAAGAAGCATCTCCTCCTCCCATTCACATATATTAACAGGAATCAGACATTTATGTATTGTTGGGGAGCAGGACCTGCTGCCTCTGTGCCCTTCCTGGGGGTGTTCTTGTTACAATTAACTTTTGTCTTAATGCCTTGGCCATTGTTGCAGTCAGAAAGCTTAGACTGAGCTTTAAGGTGTTAATCATTTTATTGCAGTTGCAGGGGAACAGTTATACACATTTTCTTTCTTTCTCTCATTTTGAAGTCCCGAAATCAGACTGAAGGCAGTCAGATGAATTTACAGAGGCTGGTGTGGTGTGCATCTACGCTCATGGCTCATTTTCTCCTAATTGTGGGAGAAATCCCTTTTGGGTTCACTTTATAGGATTCACAGTTCTGTCTCAATCTCAGACATAAGTAGATCAAAATGCAAATGTACTTTTTGTGTTACTCTTGTCATGTCATGAATTGGTTGGAATTACTGGTGCTGCAAATCAGGTTCTGTGGATCAAAATGCCAAGAACAATAACAACAAAAAACCCAAAACCAAAACAAAACAAACAGAAACCAAACAAAAAAAATCCACAGGAGAAAATCCCCATACCAAAAGAACTGCAGTATGGTATTTTGTGTAATTCCTAGGAAGGAGGCTACAAAAAAAAGAGATATGGACATTTTTCTTTTTTCCTTTAAAACCAAGATGAGCTTCAAATATTTCATAGGTTATATGTTTTCCTAGTTGCTGTGAATATTTGCTCCTTTCCAAAGGAAAGGGGTGATACCCAGGGAAGCTGTGTTTTCAGATTGTATGAGGTGATTGGACTGTTACCCCTGTAATAAAATTCAGTACATCAAGTGAATGACTTGTTGTTTAGTGAAACATGGCACAACATCGATTGAAGCTGCCCATTAAGTCAAGACATCAAATATACCCTTGTGACACTGTACTGGGGATCACTGTTGAAATTGCAAAACTTGCTGGTAATAGCAACTGAGCTCAAGATAAACATTGCCCTTAACTCATGCCACAGTGACATTAATGGTTCATGATATCATGCAGTGATCAAAACCTTCTAGGAAGACATAGATGCAAAAAGACAATTTTCTTGGTGATCCATATCCACTTTTTTATTGAAGAAAGCACACTAGATTTGAAATTGAATAGATGTTTGCTTTAAAATATCCAGAGAAATTCTGTTCTGTAAGCTCTTTTATTTTCTTTCCAAACTTGGCATAAACCTAACCACTGATGTCTCAATATGTAAGAACCATCAGAGTGTTTTGTCAGTTAAATATATCAAGAAGAGCAAATAAATGCATAACTAGTCATTGTCTCTCAAACTGCTAGAGTTTTTCTGAACCTACACTAATAAAAATACACTCATAAATTCAGATTGTGGTCATGGTCTTCATCTTGAAAGTTTTATTTGAATACCTTTACACAGAGTTTCTTCTTATAGTAAATATTCTTGACAGGATCAATAAAAAGCCAAAAATCTCGGGTCCAGTTCCTTTCATGTGGATGCCACCAAAGTGCTAACTGCCCTGTTGCTCCCTTGAGGTACTTATCAGATTGCTGATGGGCTACGCTATCACCACCTTTTCTCCTCTGTCATTTTTTCTTGTCAAGAAAAGTCAGATTTAAATATGGCTTGGGACTTGAGGACTTTGCATAGACACCCTGCCTTTCTCCCTGTCTGGCCATCACCATCCATCTACGGGCTATGCTTTTGTCTTGGGAGTGTTTTGGCAGGCTGGCAACCCACAACAGATACTCCATCCATAATATACCTTTGTTAAAGTTCTTGCACTTTTCTAAACCAGACAGAAGGGATTTCTCCCCACCCCAGTGTTTTACATATAAATGGAATAAATGTAATTTTGCCATGATTCCTGTGGTGATCATATTTGACCCTTCTTTTGTTTATTGTGTACCTAATACGCACTTCTGTTTGAAAGCAGAGATTGTAGAATTGTCACATGGTAATAGCAGATTTAGTCACAGTGTTTTCTATATGTCTGGTTTTGCTAGTTGGGTATAAATTAATACTGTTTTGAGGCCTTCCTTGTAGCCTTCAGAAGCAATTTACTTCCCTCAGGGAATAGTACTACCATTAAATACAGCTCTGCTTCTTTACAGAAGTTATAATCCTTTGGGGAAAAACATATTACAAAGGGACGGAAACATTGTCTTTTTTGTGCAGGAAAGACATTCTATTACCCCCTTACACTTACTGAATTCAAAGTTGTTTGAAGTAGGAAGTTTTATTTTTTTGGGCAGATACTTCATGATGAGTCCAAATTTTCTATTCATTGAAATATGTGATAGACAAATTAAGGCTTAAATTTATTGGAGGAAATAAGATAAACACAGGATTCCATTGTTTAGATATATATCTGAAACTATTTAGAAAATTTAACTGTCTCTAATACGTTCATAGAAGTGCTGAGCACCGGACTTGTCTGATGGTGGCATTTTAATTTCTAGGAATACTCCAAATCCTTGATGGTAGTCAAATAATGTCATATTTATGTTTTCAGTCTTGGCACTCTTCATCCCATTTGAATAGCTCACTAAGAATAAATACTGCTATTTATTAGCATCATCTGAAGAGCAGTTTTCTGAGGAAGGTCTTAGAGGTCTTCAAAATACTTGATTTCCTATTGCAAACTGGAAATGCGTATGTTTGCCAAGAAATAACAAAAGCAAGCTGTAGGGAAGCACCACAGTAACACCCAGCAAATCCTGACATTTCCTTGAGTGGCTCATATACTGGAATAACCACTCTTGTTTTCCATGTGCAGCTGAAGAGATGTCAGCAATGAAACCACAGAATGGAAATGCCATCACACTGCCCATCCAGAATCATGCCTCAGTACTGGACCCTGCAGGTTACATACAGGCCATGGAAGGGTATTCCCAGCTTTGGAGGAATTTGTCTTGAGATTATACCTGTCTGCATTTTAACTATTTCCTTTAGTGTCTCCCCACATCCTCCCCACATCCACACACACACTGAGGTTAGCAACAAATAGCTCCATCCTATTGTTACTCAATCAAGCCATGAGTTTAAATAATAATTTATTTACACCTGCTTCTTCTTTTCATGATTTTCCACTTTCACAAATAGTTTTCTTATTTTAATGCACACATGCTTTAATGTACTGAAGCATTTTGAAGACCAAATATGAAAATGACCTGTACACCCACGTAATTTCATCACCATGAGATACCACAGCGGTAGAAAAACCTTATCAACCACTCTTTGCAGTTTCCATTTTTCTGGACTTTATCTGGTTTGTGGTGAAGTCATTGCAAATATATCCATTAACACTAAGTAAACTGACAGTCCAAAATATCATCTGAGAGATGCAAGCATTACTTTTGGAAGGAAAAATTGTATATATTAGTTATATAAAATGCCTCCAATTTGCAATGGAAGAAGAAATGATAGAAGTGCTAGAGATTAACATATCTGGAAGATGTCTGATTCTTTATGATATACAATAAAATCCCAGGAAAAAATGAAAAGAGATTGAGAACTAACATATTTGAATAGCAAGCTGCAGATATAAACTATGACACATACACAAGATGCTGAAGTGTTTTATGAAGCCTTATGCTTTCTGAGTGTGCTTTATTTAATGCCACATCTCAAAATTCAGGCTAAAACAATGGGTGTTTTAGGAGGTGTGATTCTGCATTGACTGATAATTCATATAAAAATATTAATTTCCATTCTCTTCTTTAGTGTGCAAACTTTAACAACATCCTTTGGCATTAGTAGGAATCAGCTGTAGCCCTCCTAAAGCTCAGCCAAAAACCTCATTTGTTCTTTTTTCATTCAAAATCAGTAAGACTTTTGTACCAAAAATTTTATATACATTAGAAGGGATGGTAAGTTTCTTTCGTTTTTCCCTCATTTCAAAGTCTTTTGATACAGACTCAAAATGGCTAATTTTGAAAATGTTAACACAAAGTCATATAGAGGTTTTGGTTCAAATATGCTGGTCATACCTATACTTTCAGTCCTAGAAAAGAGGCTGTCTTGATGGACTCCACTTTCCATAAAATTGTGTCCAACCTTCCATCTTGCTAAATTACTCCAGTGAATTAACTTTCACAGTGCATTATGGGGCCTGGGCTGCTTCAGCTTCACTTTCCAACAAAACAGGCTTATGAGATCTCATAAGTATGGGTTTTCGTGGCTTTGTTTATTTTCTGGTTTTGTCTGAAAGTCATATTTTTCCACACAAAATTGTGAAAGATGAAATTCAGAAAAAACCCTACATTTTCCCTAAAAATCATTGATGAAAATTTCCAGTTGAATTTAGCATTCACATCATCATGGATCACATTTTGGTAGAGAACTTGATGTGTGCTATTTACTCTGAGGGAAGCGAATAATACTTTTTGCTAATGGACATAATGCATCTGTAAAATATAAAAAATGCATTCCAATAACTTCAGGTTTTCACTTGCTGAAACCAGACTTGAATTTGGCCCATTATTCTTTTCGGCTGAAGAGGAGAATAATGCCTTATGTTGTCATATGACAATATATCAAATTGTTTCTTGCTATCAACACCAAAATCGGTTGCATCCTCAGGGATTTGGCCCTGTGCTTATACTGCTGATACCCTGACAAGTCACTGGAATGAATCTGAAGATTCCTAGCCATAACACAATCCTATTTTAACCTTGGTTATTTTTAAAAACCCAGTGTAAAAAACATGACAAGCATCGATGCTTAATGCAAATGCCTAGCAATGCGTGTTACCTGGTAACCAAATGGATGGTATGTTGGAGAGGGAAGTGGCAACAGCAAGTGAACATATGCCAAAGCAGCTCCTAGCAGATATAGAGGTGGTCACCATGGATTTTGCCACATTGAAATAAAAAGTTGTCATGACCCAGTATAAATTCATGGAAGAAGAAAACAGGTTTTTCTTGTTATGCACTTCTGTGAAGGCAGAGGACGTTCGTAGCCTGTGGCATCAGAAGCTGCTGGAAGTGTCACTTTTGTCCAAGAGGGACAAAATTTCCCACAAACAAGGAAGAAAATGTCCCACATTTGTCCAATGAAACAAGGTTGAAAAACTTAACTGCAGCATCATAGGACAACCTGGTCAAAGTCTAAGTTTCCTGAGTGACTGGCAAGACTCCTGCTTTGTTGGCCAAAACAGAGAACTGTTTCTTGGAGAGATCAGGATTTATTTTCTTACTGTAAGTTCAAAGATTTGCTTCTTTGCTTTGGCCTTTCCTCAAAAATTCATCCTGCTGGAAATTCATCATCTCAAAAACACAAGACATTTCTTTTGATTAGGAGAGGCAATCTGAGAGCTCTGCCACAGCAGCATTCACCAGAGGTCAGAGTCTAAAGCTACAGTAAAAACTTGAGGTATGGTCATAGTATCCAAAGAGATTGCTTCCCGTGAAAAGAGAAAAACCAAACAATTTCTCCAAATAAAAGGTCTTCTTTAAAATTTTTTGAAAGTATTGCAGAAATAGCCTAGAAATTAAATAGAAACCAAAATGATGCACATAGAAACTAAAATACTGGAGCATCATGAAAATATTTCTATTTGGGGAGGTATTGGTGTATGTTTTTTATTTCCCAGTGATATACAGGACAACCACAGTTTACACTGCCTTTGAAGTGTTTGGGTTTGCAAAGCAACTTTGGAATAGCTTCCAAAAATGGCTGTTTTTCTGAAGTTATTCTTGGCTGATGCCTTATGTTGCACCACTTTAGACTGATGCTGGGAGTAGAAACGTCAAAGGCCTATGTGAAGGAAAAAACTACGAGTGCCAGACAGTCTGCAATACCTTAACAGATGTGACACAGAGTTTTGGGCTCACACAGTTCATTCTTTAAGCCCGTACAGAGTAGCACACTGCACTTTCGCAGGAGCTGCAGAATCCAGTCCATCCCATATTCGATGGTAGATTTCAAATTATCTGTGTTACTGAGGAATGTGCTGCAAATAGCCAGCTTAGCATCTGATTTCATCTATGAAACTTCAGACTTCAGAAAAAAGAATGAAGTCCAGCTGTTAGTGGAGAAGGCACAAAAACAGATCACTAGCACAATTAGAGGTAATTAGAAAAAGGCCGAAGCCTGGAAGGAAAAACAGTGCCCATTCCCCAAGGAAATGCATCTTCACAATGGATGCTTTCTGCCTCTCTCATAAGACCATGGCTGCACAGTTTGTGCTTGTACAAACCACAGTCAGAGTAGCTTTCTTCGTTGTGTATCTATCTGTTCTCTAGTTACCTTTCAGATTTGTCAGTCTGTCCTGTTTATTAAAGATATCCCAAATAACTAATCAAAAAGCTTTTAAGAATGTTTACATGCCAAGATGAGGAATAAATTATTCAGTATCTGAAGTCTGATTATACACAATTTTCTGGAAAGTACTTAACTACATCCTTCCTCAAGAACACAGTCGTCATTCACCAAAGAGGCTCAGGGCTTGTGCCACCTGGCCCTGCTGTACTGACTGAGCTACTGCTCCAACCTGGGAATGGTTTTCATACTGTTAAGCTGTGAATGTCCAGATAGGCTCTGAAGGGGGAGAGAGGCTGCAAGGCTTCAATTTGCAAGAAAATGTTCCCCCTACCCCTTCTGTGGTGCTGCAATCCTTCCATGGTTCCCATCCAGTCTCCCCATGTTCTAGGAGCACTTCTGTCGGGGCCACGCTGCCACTAGTGTTCAAGGGTCCTCTCTTGAACATCTGTGTTACTGGTTTCATCACCTGATTTTCTTGTATTTAGGTGTGGTTGGCACCTCAGGCACCTGAGTGATCAACTAAATGCCTTTCTGTACTTATTTGAAAATACTTAAGCACTTGAAACCAAGTTTGTGTCTATGTCAAGCCCTATACTATGGGAAATGTTGTCTGTTCTTGGTTTTAGGAGGGAGGTCTGAACCACAAGCCTGCCAAAAGATAAAGGCTGCTATTGGAAAAGCATATAAAAACAAGCAAAAGAAAAAAAAATTGGTGTTGCTTTTCAACAAGCATTTGGAAGACCACACCAGTATTTTGAGCTAGATATGTTTGACTAATACTATGATGGCAGTCCTACAAATGCTTACAATAATAAGGGAAGAGTATTTACAAAACCTTTTTTGTCTGGAATCTGTGGGCAGAGATCTCAACCTGGTAACTGTACAGGGAAGATTTATGTGCATGAAGCACAGCAGTTTCTAAACACGTTTCCAATGTTATTTCAGGAAACTGTTATAGCTCCACCATGGTTTATTAATATCCTCTATAGATTGACTGATTTTGGCGTGGGGAGTATTTTGTCATTGCATGTTAAATGAGTGGTGTTGCTTAACATTTTTGCTAATGAGGACACCAGACGTGTAACTTCCCCTGGTGCCCTTGGCTATAGGGATTTGTTTCTAGCAATGTGTCATCTTCAGTTCTCAGTTACATCGAAGGCATTACTCAAGTGACAAAAATAGAAAGATTATTGCTCATGTATGTATGCATTGGAGTTATTTGCATGAGATTGACAGGGAATGCCTGCCTGTCCTTACAAACAAGCCAAAAAAGGAAAATGCCGTATGATGTTGCAAAATGGCACGTGAATTACCTCACTTTCTCATCTCAGTCTGTCTCTCACTACAACTCATGTTATAGACACAGTGAATACTCTAAAGCTTGAAATGGATCTTCCACTTACAGCCAGAGGACTCTTTTAAGCTTGCTAATCCACTGGAAAAATAGCTCATTCCTTTGACCAGGGGACACTATCAACTGGAAACAGTATCAACACTGACATTTTATAAAGGAAAACATAGATACACATACAGAAATATACATATTCATATATATGTGGGTTTAAATTTTATGTTTATATATACATAAACATACTTATGTATATATATTTTGTGATTGTGTAGGTATCTCACATATACCCATATATCTAGATACAGAAACCAAAAGGTATTCTTACAAAATAATGTGACTATGAAGAAAAATCACTTCCCTGCAATAGATCCAACCACGAATTATGGAGCTGCCAGAAGGACAGTTAAAACAACTACATAGAGTTAAAATAATTTACTTAATTTTAATGACTTAAAGTGTATAAAAAGCAAGGGAGTAAAAAAGCAGCAGAAATCAACATATACGATCTTATTTTTTTAAATACCTACCAGCTAAATAAAGTTGGGCTTGCCATTATGTGAGATATGTATAGTCCTGCCTTCTAGAAGGCTGAATATCATCTGCGAGAAGCTCACCAGATACAATTTTTAATGTCTAACTATAAAGGGAAAAGAATGTAACAAATTTCAAGCATTAGTGGAGTTGGGTGCATGCCTACGTGCATGTGTAGGGGTGTGTGTATATGAATACACATGAGGATGAAAAGTAGGAATCAAAGAATCAGAATGATCTGGATGAAAGAAAGAGCAAATTAGCCCATTACTTGTTTAATGGCAGATTGCTATTATCATAATTTACTGATAGTTTTTGAAGTTAGAAACTAAAGGAGTTGGTGCATTACACACTGAAGTGAGAGCTGAAGGCTGGCCTCTCTCCCTCTGTGAGCTGAATTTCAGTTGAGGTCATGAGAAACCCTAGCCAGTAATGAGTGTTAATGAAAAGCTTGCTGGATGTTTATGACATCAATTTCGCAGCAGTTGAGGGGAAGTCAGAAGGTGTTAGTACAAGAGTTATTTACCAACTTCTCAGGCAGTTTCTGTTGTGGTTCACTTCTGAATAGCCCTGATTCTTTCCATGTCATCTGTGATCTCAGTGTGCAACAGAAAAAAGTCATGTACCTCTGACTGCCAATAAAGCCCCTCTCTTGTGTCTTTCTGTTGCCTTGTGGAAAAATGAGACACACAGAAGAAATAACGAGCCTGGATTAATGCTTCTGTCCCCCACTAATCAGAGTCTCTAGAAGGCTATTAAGAGCAATGAAAACTAAATGTGAGGTTGTCTTTGGGTGTAGTGGTTTTAGTTTGCCAATTTAAGTGTCTGGCCAAACGCCAGCAGATATACTAAAATTTACCTGATGTTTGCGGTGAGATGAGGGTTAGGAGCAGGCAAAGTAGGCTCAAACTTTAGGGAATATAAAGAAAGTTTATTAATGAACCAAGGCTAAAGGGAAAAAAAAAACAAACTAAGAAACACCAGAACAAACTTTTCGGACCACCCCTCCCCCCTGACCTTTCTATTTCTGTCCCCTTGACAACACATAAAAAGACAACACTTCGACCTCTAGTCAGTTTACCACTGCTGAGATAGCCTTTGTCTCAGTTTCTTTAGGGAGAGAAGTTTCTTTTGCTTATACTATGGGTTTTCTGTAAGAAAATACAGTTTTTTATGGGTCTTTAGCCTCACCACCAGCCACCCACCCGGGAGAAGAAATT
>VZTZ01013787.1:0-28237 GCA_013400955.1 Drymodes brunneopygia
AACTCCCAAAACATTAATTTCATATATAACAGAACTCTACAAATAATCCATGTGGTTAAGGAGATCAGTAAATGCTTTGGATGAGTTGGTTATTCACAGTGGTTTGTTGGTTTGCTTTAATCTGGTTTGGGGTATGACAGGTTGATGTTAGGCTTTTCCAGGGATCCCAGGCGTACACTCCTGAAGAAGTGCCTTCCTTTTTAGCACATCCAAGTGCAGCTCCTTATAAGTGCTCTGCTTTTGTTTATAGGAAGCAGCAGCCGCAAATGGTTTCGGAATAATCAGAGCATTTGCATCCAACAGAATTTGTCTACCGTAAACCCATATCACTGGAGATGGAAGTGAGAAAGATAGGCAGGGAAACATAGGATCTGGTTCTGTTCCAAATGACAGTTTGCCAGTCTTGAACTTTGCTGCCTCAGCCTCTTCCCCATGGAGAGATTTATATTTATAGGAACTTACCATAAGCAATTAAATGAAAATATATGGTATTGAGTGCACTGAAACTTCAAGAACTCCGCAGTCCTTGGTGAAACCTCACTTCTGCATGCCTCTAGCGTTTGAGCAGGAAAGAGGGAAAGGAAACTTTGTGTTGCATGGTTGTTGCCATAACTCCCTTCCAACTCAATGCTTCTCTTTTACTCCGTTTTGCTCAAAATTACAGGAAGTGTAGGTCACTTTATTCCAGTGGTAAATAGGTTCAGTTGTTAGGCCTATAAGCTCTGTGTACATGTGCCTTTCCAATCCCATCACAAAGAGAAGCTTTTTCACCTTTTGCCATCTAAATTCCTGAAAACTCAGGGGTGGATATGAGGCACAATCTTTGCACGTAATAGAATTTATTGTGCAAGAGACAAATCAGAAGAATAACAAGGAGACTTTTGGGAGATGATTTTCCTCTTCATGAATTTCCTGGTATTTTTATTCTCTCTTTCGGTTACTTTTCTGTCGACAGCTTTGTGCTGGCCATCGCAGGTGGCACTGCAGCACTGCTGCTCTACTCAGCGCTTGGATCACTCTGCTCGAGTCACGGCCTTGGTTTGAAGCTGTGACTCCCTCTCACCTCTTTCACTCTAGTGCCTGGTGCACAGCTGCTGTTGTACTGCAGTGTGCACTGCCCTTGCTTTGTGCTGGGGACGGAATTATTTTTCCTCTGGTCTCGTATCTGGCTCTGCAGAGGCGTTAATCAGGTATTCGGAACAGGGGGGGTGCTGAGGACAGGGAGGAGACTTGTATTTCATGATGGTCAGAAGTACTCCAGGAGATTCTTCTGGCTCTTCTCATCAACAGCATTGAGGGTAAAAAATTGCAAAATGAGGAACACATGTTTTGATGGAATTAAATGTGAAATTGGAAAAGGAAACGTGTCTCAAGTATAACAAAGGCTTGCCAGATAAACCATTACACTCTAGAAATCTGCTGCTGTTAAAATAAAAAATGTTTTTGAAAGAGTTCCATGTGGTATTGTTTCCATTTTCCCATGTTCAAAAAAGAAGTATCACTTGATTTCAGTTGAGTAAAAACAAACACGTGTGCAGCTAAGAGATTCTCTTATACCTCACCTGCGTAGTGACTTCTGCTTTCTGCCCTTAGGGTTTTCTCTGTGGATTCCTGGATGCAACAATCCTTCTGTCTGCTGGTTCTTTTTGCTTTTTGAGTGGGGTAGTGTGAGATAAAGAATTGCCTTCTGCCGACCTATGTCTGTTCAGCTGCCCTGCCCTAATCAGTATTGCTTTTGGGCACAGATTTTGCTCTGCTGTTTGTTTGCTTGTATTGAAATTATCAGATTTTTGCTCTGAAACTCTTTGGCTGTTAGGACTGAAACAGCACAGGGATTGTCTTGCAAGAGAGAGGGCTGGTTGAAGCCTGCTGCACACTCCCATCAGGACACAGAGCAGTACGTAGCAGATACAGCCTGGCACCTGTGGAAAAGCCTTCCCAAGTGCATCCTTATGGGAGTCTCCTCTTCCCACCGTTTAGAAAGTAAGAACCATCAACAGCCATGTGCAGTGTCATGCACAGTCAGGCTCCTGGTGACAAGGTGGAGGGTATGGAGGAGTTAACATGCTTCCTTCATTTTCTGAGCGCGGTTCCTGTAAATCAAATCACTGCCAAACCTCCGCTGTCGAACCCTCAAATGTGTTACGGAGTGCGAAAGCAGGATGGAGGGTTGGAGGGGCCAGGGTGACTGGTGTGAGGCATCTGGGTGGTTTGTTCAAGGGCCAGTCAGCAGGGAGAGACACAGAAATGTCTCAACACACCTGAGGTGGGAAACAAAAATACGGATTTTGTGCTTTTACATCTCAGTGGTGAACAGAAAATTGTTGTTTATGACTGGAATAACAACAGGCGTGAACATAACATTGTGTCTGCTTTGCATAACTAGTTCTTTCTACATATTAGGATTTCATTAGTTGCTCATAAAGAAGCCTTTTAAAATCCTTGGTGTCACAAAGGGGAAATGTCCCCTTTGTATCCAGTAGGCATGCTTAGTCCTGGTTGCTCTAAGTAGCAGAAGTCTCATTTCATGTATGCTTCAATCACTTTTACCATTCCTTGGATAAAAACTAGGACATACTGCAAAGGTCAGCATGTTCGTCCCTTCTAGAGGAAGAATGTAGGTTCAGGTGATGTTTCATTTAACTTCTTTCCCAAAAAAAGTGGAGGAAGGTGGGGGTAGAGCATCTCCTGTATCTGGGGTTTTATAAATGGAATGCAGCACATGCAAAACTGCCTTTGAACCTTCTCACTGAACATAAAGGGACAAAGTGCCAGGACAGCTTGTTTGCTTTATTTATGTGTCTGTGGGCGCACAGTAGTTACTGAGGTTCCTGTAATATTGAGAAAGCTTTTGGACACATGGAGGGACAGGAATGAGGAAGCCCGGGAAGAAAGGCTTGGCTAGTACTGGACTGATTTAAAGATTCATGTTGGCAGAGAACTTACCGTGTTCCCTGGAAACCTTTTTACTGAGTGGGTAAAAAAATCCTGTTTCTTGGATCAAGCCTTAGATGTGAAGCTTACCTGCTGGATCCAGGATTTGTAGTTGCATGCCAGGTTAAATACAGCTGGAGGATTAGACAAGTTGTAATTCCATGGGCTGACATCAAAACTGTCTTCAGCCATTCTTTAGTAAGCTGAAAAGCATTTGCTTACAGGTAATTGTACAGTGCTGTTGTTCTCTGCCTGTTTTCTAACCAGCCCCTTCAAAATGTGTCCAGAATGCTTTTGCTAATGGCATAATTGACTACTTGTATAACTTTGTGCCTTCAGCCTTGAGTCCCTTATTGAGCTCCGAATCGAAGTATTTTTCTTGTGATTTTCTTCCCTGGATACTTACGCATTTAGGCAGGTGTAAAAAAACCTGACTAGAGATAGCTTGTCTGCTTCTCAGGCTGAAAGGCTGCGCAAGTATTTCTGTCAGGATGGGTTGTTCCTGAGAGCTGCCGTAGCAGGTTCAGTTGTTCCCCAATGCTGCCTCCCTAAAGAGCAAGTGTCTGGGAAACTGCCTTGCTCAGAGTGCTGTGAAGCCCTTGCTCTTGGTTGTGCTTACTCTGAGTCACTTGGCAGACTGTAGATCTTGGATTTTTCAGGAGAGGTTTGTATGGTGTGCAGAGATATCAAATTATCTTTTCAATGTGGAAAGGCATACTTTGCTGAAACACATTTTTTCCTTGGCTATCTGAGGCTGTCGGAAGATATGAAACTTGGTCTCCAGTTGAAGTCTTTGAGTCAAATTCTTGTTCACAATACAAAATAAAAATACTGAACAATGAAGTTTATGCGATGGTCATACTTTAAATCCAGAGGGTAATATCAGACACTTTTGTATTTGATCTACATGATTCCTCTGAGTATTTTTGCCATTTTATCGCATCTCCCTATCAAGGGAGCATTATTTCTATGAGATAATCCTCATTTGGTTCCAGTTTATTAAATTAATGGAATGTGTTAGGCAGTCAGTTCTTAAGAGGTCTGGAATTTGGATTGTAATTGAATCCATTCCCTCTCAGCTAATTTATGTAATCTGATGAGAAACAAGTGTAGTACAATTTCTTCAAAGAAAATGGAGAATGTTCACTTCATTGAACCGTACCAAAAAAAGTTCTCTGAATGAAGCAGCACAGCAAAAGACAAGGCTTTGGTTCCCTCATCTGATCAGCCATACTTGGAGCGTCTTCCCTGGTGAAGGAAAATGGAGGGAACGTCTTGCAGTGGAATCATACTCTTTAGGTTTTGTGTGCACTGCCTGGTTTATTGGTTTTCCATGGCAGTGTGCTGGGTATGCTGTTGGTGATACTGAGAGCTGGGCAGCATTGTGTCCTCATGCTCAGCTCGTGAACTGCAGTGTTTTCATTTATTCTTACTGTGTGCACATTGTTTTCTAAACCAGAGCCAGGTAAGGAGCTGTTCCACTGCAGCACCCTGGCTCCTAGATTTTCTCCTGGACTAATGCTGTGAAGTCCCTGCTTTATCTCATCAGCAGTGAAACTCATTTACTTGGGGCACTGCATCAGGCTGGGCAGGGCTGTGCCCCGTCTCAGATAGCAGTGCATCGGGATCCGTGGGTGCTAGGGAGTGGCATGTTGGGCATTGTTATCGCAAGAACCATCCCATCTGCTCCTGCCCTTCTCCTCTAGCACTGCTGCTGTGGTCTGCTCACTGCAGGTGGGTGAGCACTTGGCAGGCAGGCACTGACTGGGATTGGAATTCCCTCATGTTGTATTCTCAGGTATATTCAGAGATACAATCTCATAATCTGTAAGGACCTGTAGGCCAAGTCATGGCCAGCAACCCGTTCCCAAGTGTGGGGCATAAGGCAACTTCTCCCTTCCCTGCTCTACCCTGCGGATTTAAGAGCAGTTGACAGAGGAGATCTGCTGTAACCCCACACATCCAGGCCAGAGTGGAGAGGGAAGGAGCGTGGGCACTGGGAGCCAAACCAAACTCCAGCTGTGCTCCAGCGATGCCTCTGGAGCACAAAGGCAGCAGTGACCCCATGCACTGAGAGGGATGGTAACCCTGGAGTCCAGCCCAAAGCCTCTGGAAGGAGTGGGATTCTCAGTGGGTGCCTGTCAGGTATTTAGTGACAGCAGGTAGAGGTCGGAGCAGGATACGGGTGACAGACAGCACATGCCTGGTGACAGCTGTCACTGTGATCTACCAGCTTCCAGGGCACAGGATCTGCAGGGGGTTTAGATGAGAAAAGGCTGTTTGTTACGGAGTTTCTCTTTTGTTATCAGCTGAGGTTTCTTTGTAAACATAACAGGAGTATGTGCTTATGCTGAAAGATCCACAGCTGGCCCTTCCTCCAGAAGCCCTGAGTGGTGTGTTTGCTGCAGCCAGCTCTGGAAGGGCAGCCCCCACGGCACCTCACTCTGGGCTGTGTCCCTGGGTCCCAGCCATCACACCAGCTTGTCTGGCTGTCCTGGCTGCTTCAAAGGAAGTCAGCAGTTTTCAATGTGTGCGCGTCCTTGGCTCAGTGATGCCCATCAGGTGCTGTGAATACAGACTATGACTTAAGTCTGAACTTCATTTCTGGAAAAGGTCAAAACGTCCTGAGTTTCCAAAATGTGAACTCTCCAGTCGTGGAGAGGATTACCCAGACTCCAGCCCCTAATTTGCAGGGATTATGACCATATTGCTCATAATATTGCAGTGTGAAAGAATTCAGGGTTGAGAAAAAAATGGCCATCTTCAACATCCCAGATTTTTATGGACTTTACTGTGACTGATAAACTGCACAGGATCTCTTAGGCAAGAGCTACAACAGTGTGAGGAGGGCAGTGCTTTGCTTTACAGTTCATAAAAAGTAGATGCATTTTTTTCCTATTATTTGGCATCATACTTCATGTTTATAAAACCACTTGGCCCTTTAGTTGCACCTGAGTTCTGGATTGGCTGACCAAGATACTAAAAGTACCAGGCCAGTCACTGTTGAGAGTTTGGGGAAATAGATGGCAAAGGGATGAAACTGGGGAACCTGATGAGAACGAAGCCAGGGAAGGCTGGTGTTGCTCCCAGCTTGTGGCTGGAGCCTTATGGGGAAAAATATCTTCACAACATTTATCTGTGACTCAGAGTCTTTCCCTTGCATAGTGGTGGTCCCCGTGTATGAGACTTGATGTCTGCACTCACAGATAGTGTGCCGTGACTTTTGAAGATTTTTAGTACCTGCACTGTAGTTCCTGTCAGTATTCATGGCTCTGTCAGTCATCCCTCAGTCTCCTGATCATGCACGTTGCTGTCTCTCATTTGGCATTCAGGATTTTTGTCCTAGTCTTCACATCTTTTGGAGGTGAAGCCAGGCCGCTGTGCTGATGTGAGGACTTGCCATGCAGGAGTCCAGGGGATAATCCCTACGAATGCAAGGCCACGGGGAGCAAGTGTTGGATAGATGCATGGGGAGGGAGTAGACTACATTCAGACTTGATCTTTGCATGTGTGAGAAGTAAAAACCATTGCTGCCAGCTCTGTAAATGTTTAATTTGGAGATGCATGGTTCCACATCTGGCTTGTCTTTAAATACAGTAAACACTACTTTTCACTTTTAATTTCTCTCTTTTTTACAATTTCAACTTCAATCTCAGATGGGCTTTTTACAGCTTTGGAGAAGATAACCATTTATATTTGCAATAGGGAAATGGAAACTGCAAATTACTAAAATTTTAGAGGAGAAAGGGTCGTGACTTAGTGAAAATGCTATCCTGCAATCCCTGTATTGTCTCTAGAGAGAACAGAACAAAAGGAAAAAATAACTCAGAAAGCAGAAATTTGCCAAGTGGTTGTCCGGAATGTGATTTGGGCTGAAGCTTCTGCATGCAGTTTGGGGATCAGGAATGATGCACTGCTCCTTACAGGTGAAGACAGCTGTCATGATGCACAGATAGATGCAGAAGGCAGTAAACACAGTAGCTCCTTCTCGTCATGCTGATTTCCCGAAAATAGAGGCAATGCATTTGCAGTACTTCCCCATGCGTTCGCTCATTCTGGGGCAGCTCTGCAGGCCACGGGGTCGTATCCTGGGATTAGTTGCTCTGTGTAGTTAAAATTTATGTTAGCTGACCGAGCATGTGGGGTGTGGAGGGAGAGGGGCAGTGGCAGTGCAGAGTCCAACATGGTGCATTGCCCACCGAGGACAGTGACCACCCAGTGCCGCACACCTGGACACGTCTGCTCCGGCTCGGCACACACGGCTCTGGATTGCGTGGTGGTGGCTGGTCTGGGCATTACCTGTTAGTCACAGGCACAAAACGGGTATTTTTGATGGGGCTGCAGCATCCCATAGTTCTGTTAGTACAGTCGGGACAGTCTGTGCTGGGGGTTTGCTGTCTGGGCATCAGCCAGAGGCCTGTGCGCTGCTCCTGGGGCTGCTCCTGTGATTGCTGCCATGCACAGGTGTCTGAGGAACCGCTTTCCCTCTGAGTTCCACCAGGAAATAGCTGTGGCTAAAGGTGGCCTGTCCAGATTTTTTAGTGGATGGCTGAATGGCAAAACTAGTACTTTCTTCAGCTGCCAGCTGTATCCTAGCGAAAACAATGGCAAACTCCTCGAGGACGATGCTGGTCAGTGCTGGTGTCACTCGTGGTGCCAGAGGCTGCAGGTACAGGTGATGTTGTGGCAGACGAGGTGAGGGTCTCTCTGAAAAGCCACCTCTTGCCATCAGCAGAGCTGGTGCCTAAAGCTTGGCAGGGCGCAGGCCCGGCCTCCACGAGAGAGAGCCTGTGCCCCTGCCTGCACTCAGGAGACCAGAGGCTGTTTCTTGGGGATTAATTTGCAGGAAACAGAATCGATAGGGAGGGGTGGGATCTGCTTTAACTCTTTGTAAAAACTTCCCCTAAAGATTCCAAACCTGTTATTTGGAGAAGACTTGGCATCTTTAAAATTCTACGGAGTGGGAGGAGCAGGAAGAGGCAGAGAACAGCCCCTGATGAGCTCAGGGTGGGTCTGTGATTACTGGCTTTTGTGGCTGTATTTTCCAAGCTCTGCTGTCTAAGCTATGTCAGTAATTAAAGATCCAGTGAAGGATGGATATGCAACTGCATTTCCCACATCCTTTGTGAGGTCTGAGCGATCAGGGTCTTGAAATAAACATTTGGTTGAAAAATTCCTCAGTACCCTGAGCTGAATCTACTCATCTCCTGTGCTGCAGCAGAGGCCTGCAAGTAATTTGCTCGCATATGAAACAGTATTTCAGTTAAAAGTTCTTGTTCAATATTGCCGTATTTTTCCTTATTTTGGATTATTGATCTTTTCTCCGGTGTGATGCCAGTTAATTGTCCTTGGTATGGAAATGTCTTGTGATTAATAATTTCACTGCTCATCCTTGGATCTCTTTAGTAAAAAGGAAGTATTTTTTAAAAAATCATATGTGTCTTACAGGATGTTCTTTTCTGGTTGCACTGCTCATGGCAAAGATGCATCATCAGCACCAGTTAGTGTAGTGGCAGTCGTGCTCGGTTTACTTCCACACAGTCTTGGAAGGGCACCACACTTGATAAAAGCGGAGTACACAGCCTGTGCTGCTTCTCCACATGCAGCATCTGAAAGCCTTAAATCTGACTGATCATCACTGACTTGGGCAATGAACGTCATTGGAGACAAAATGTGAGCTGCAGTATCTGCAATGAAGGAATGGTAGTCAAGAGTAATTCACAGGGTTGCTGGCTGCTCAGGAAACCCGTCTGCTTCCTTGCTCACCTGTGCTTGCATGCAAGCTGTCCTCCTAGTGTCACGTCCCTTCGGACATCCCAAGTGAAGGACCCCTGAGTGTTACCGCGAATGGAAGCTCCCAAGTTATGTCCTATAATCCTTTGCCAATACTAACTGGAGGAAGCTCTGGCCTCTGCCCTAACTGGATATCTGTCCCTGAACTCTTCTATGGTCTGGCTTGCATTCTAAAGGAAAGGCTGATTTTCTTAGACAAACAGAACAGTGCATAAAAAAGCAACTTAGTGGCCTTCCACTCCATTTCCCTGAAATGTCACTGGGTGTTGTTCCCAAGATCTTGTCACTGTTCAGCCCTGATCAGACTCAAGTGAAGTGGACATGCAAAATACACGGTAATCAGGAGAGAAGCGGTCCAAGGACTTGATAACCACATGAAAGCTTCCTGTGTATATTCTTAGGCCCTGTGGCATTTTAACAGAAACAAATGCAAACTGTCCAGCCCAAAAATACTTCTTGCCGAAATCGTAAGGTGCATGGAAGTGTCTCAGTTTTTTTCTGAAAGGAGATTCTGATATCGTTGCTGATTGTGACATTTACTGCAGGTACAGGGTTTGCCCGCTGCCATAAGGGAACTGATTTTGAGTATTGATGGACAAGTGGATCCCTGGAAATCTAGATTTTGTACTGGTGGGGAGAGTTGTGGGTGTTTTTCCAGCGTATCTGGACTGTGTGCTACAGTTAAGGTCTGCAGGTTGTATTTGCCTGTATATGTTTTCAATTATTTTCTATTTCTTCAGCATCCCACCAAAATCACAGTTTTGTTCTTTTTATGTGGAGTCTGGATCTTTGGTCTTGCAACAGCATTGGGATCTGTTGTTGTGGTGGTTGTTTTGGATCATAGAGTGAAGCTGGAAAGTAGCAGGAGATTGGTGCTGAAGAGCTTCATTCTACTGAGCCACCAGCACCATTCAAAGCAGAGTTGTTATAATTTAATACAAAATGTTTGGTCATTAGATGTTCTCCTTTTGACCATCTGTGAAAGAGGCAATTGAGGAAACTGTACCCTTAACTCTGTTTCCCCACATACAGAAATCAGATTACAGATGACTAAAACCTTTGGGCAGTTCTCTGCGAGGCAGGCAGGGACAAGCAGTGCAGGCCAAGCCACAGTTCCTACTGCAAGGAAAACAAAAACACAGGTGCTGAACAGGCTGCGGCCATGCAGATGAGCTATGTGTACAGAACACAGCTTTGCACAGAAAGGGAACATCGTTCTTGTTGTTTGGCTGTTGTTCGCTCAAGGTGCGTTTTATTTCAGCTCGCCTCCAGGCAGAGCTGTTACAGGTCCTGTAGCAGAAGTTCTTTGTGATGAGAGAAACGTGATCCCAGGGCCCAAGAGAAGAAATTCTGCTGGAAGGCCCCTCCAGCGGGAAGGCTGCTACTGGCCACCTGAGTAAACACGCAGCCCAGCTGGCGAGCCTTGAAAAGCCAGCACGGGGGATTCAGGGAATGACTGCACACAAAAGTGAGTTTGCTCTGGGCTTCCCACCTCGGCCTGCCTTGTGAAAGGCTGTTCTCTGTGTGCGTCTCTGAGGCTGTGAGCGGGACATTCCAAGGAGCATGTGCCATCTTGTTTCCAAAAATGAGAGAGGCAGCATGCTGCATTGCAGTCCCTTAAGCGTGGTTCCAAGCGTTGCTGGATCCGTAGTGTCATTCCAAGCATGGCTCATCAGGAAGAACGGTTCCAAGCACTGCTGGATCAGGAAGCATGATTCCAAGCATTGCTGGATGAAGTGCTGCTCAGCGTTCCCATTTGTACCTGGTGTACCTGGAAAGCGTGTGTGTCAGGGATGCAGAGAAGTGATACGGACCAGGGTATGGTGGTCCTGCAGAGCAGACAGATCCCAGGGAGAAGAGACAAGGTCCCTGGATGCAGGACAGCGCACCTGAACCATGGATTGGGGGTCTGGTGAGAGTGGGGGTGACCTCGCAGGGCTGGGGACGCACCGCTGGGGCAGAGGTGGTGTCACTGACCCAAAGACTCGGTGTCAGGAGCCCTACCATAGCAGAGCACACAGAAGCCCATCTGAGACAGCCAAGCAGATGTGCAGAGAGCTTGTGCAAGGCAGCCGAGGCAGAGCTGCAGTGGGGAATTCTCCAGATGACAGCCAGGAGAGCTGGATGCGGGAGCCGCAGCAGCAGAGGTTACTGTGCTCAGTGAACTCTGCAGTGGCTGAGAGCCAGGCAAATAGCAGCACGAGTGTGGGGTTAGCCCTCACATGCTGAACAGCTTTTGCTAGTATCACTTTGTTATGCAAATATGTAATTATTTCATTTCCCCCAGAAGGAGTATTTGTGGTTTCCTCTTCCCTGGGACTTCCGAGTGCTTGTGTGAAGGGAACAAATAATTGCAAAGTTAATGGGTTGTGCACTCTGTGGCAAGCTCTGAAAAAGTGAAAACCATGATGTTTTGGTGGAAGTTTTCAATAGCACTTTTGAAGGGGCTGCCGGATGGTGGTGAGGCTGGCCTTTACAATAGCACAGGACTTGCTCACCATTTAACAAACTTAATTTGGATTGAAGCCTGCTATGTGCCCGGGGCTAAGGAACTAAAAGTCCAGGTTGCTGCACAGACTGGAGACTGGTGATCAGGCTGGAGTTGCTCAGGCCCGATAGGGCCTGGAATTGTGCTGTCTGTAGCTGGAGGGGAGGGTATGTGTGGATGACTGGTTTGCAGCACTTCTGTGCAAGAAGCAGAAAAGGAATAGCAGAGAAGCGCTGTTCCCTTAGAGGTCAGGTGTGAGAGTTTGTTGGCTGTGGAGAGGAGCTCCCGACATGGTTTGGTTTGGTTTGGTTTGGCTTGGTTTGGTTAATGTGGTATGCTCAAAAGGCTCTGGCATTTAAAAATCTCACAGAATGCAGAATAGCTTTAAACTTTGGAAGGTGCAGAACTCCGTGTAATGAGTGTCCCAGTATGTCACAGGGGCAATCCATAAAGCGAGGGATTTTTGAAACCCAAGTGTGTGCCTGTGTAACATGCTCAGAGAACTGCGGTAGCTGTTTGAAAAGGGGGATTCAGAGAAGGCTCCTAATGCCCTGAGAAGTCCCTTTTTCCTTTCTGTTTCACATCCAGTGTCCTCTTTCTCTCTCCTTGCTGGCTGTAACAGGATTGTGTAGGGCTAACTTTGTATTTTAGACACTTAGCTGCAACCAAGTGGTGGGGTGAGGTTCTGGGAGCTGAATTTGGATTTAGTTTTGCATAAATAGGGCTTTCTGCTAACATTTAAAAGATTTTAAATAAAAGCTCAGACAGGATGCTTGAGCTTGAGCTTCCCTGTTGAACTTAAAGCAGTTCTTATCTAACCCCTCTGTGCTTGAGAATGGTGTTAGAGATACACAGTGTCTCTGAGGGTTTATTTTATTTTTTTTAAACTCAGGTTATTCTCGATTTACAGTGGCCTGATCTCAAGAGTCAGGAAGCTGCTCAGAGGATGTGTTGGAGATTTGCAAAAAATCATATTCTTTCAGAAAATCACTTGACACTGTAGGTATAGGACAGGATTCAGTTATGCCAGTTTTTATTTAAAGACTTGTGGTCTGTTGATGCTTGGAGTTGGTTTTTTTTTTTTTAATGTTGCTTCTTTCAACAGTAGGAAAAAACATGACTGAAACAGAAATGGTAATTTCCAGTTGCATAAAGATTCTTCTTTGGGATTGACAGTTCTGCCATGGATATAAGCCAGGGACTGCTGGTTGTGCTGAATTTTTTAGCCATCAGTTTCAATAATTTTGTTTTCTTTCTGCATGGATCTGCATTGGTTTTATTAATTGTGTCCAAAAAAAGCAGTCACACCATAAAATTTTAATTATGAACTTATTAATTATGTTCATTTGTATTGTTGGCTTTTATATTGCACTAATGTGCATTTCTTCCCTAGAGAAAAGTAGAGGTAATGGTACTACTTGCATTGATACTGATGTGGTGTGTGCTTCCACATCTATGGATAGTTTTTGGAGATGCTATGGCAGCTTCAGTGCCTCAGCACTGTTTGGAGATGTGTCACTGCCAGGGGTTGTACTGAGCCCTCAAATGTAGGAGCATATGAAAATCATTACACTGCTGTTGAGAATCTTCACTTTCCTCCCTACCTGCTGGTGGGCACTTGCCTCTTGTGTAGTTACAGATGGGCTTACTGTAACTGCCTAACAGTACTTGCTACCGATCCTAATTTCAGTGTAATTCGAGAGGCAATACACAATATGTCCTAGTGTTCTATTCAGGTCTGGATAATGATACACTTGCTGTAGCCCGTGGAAAATCCGAATGCCCTGTGCTGAAAATGCTGTGTACTGAGCTCCGTGCGCTGATCTGCAGACCGATCTGACTGTCTCCCTTCTTCCGGTTAGAAACCAAGCTGATCTTGGGAACCACCACATTTATAAACTGCGACATTGCAGCGACGCTCCTCTTCCGCCTCCCGTGTGTTCCCTGCCCTATGTACAGATGAGGCCCCCTTTGTGTTGCAAAGCAGATTTTAAGGGACAGTGTCGTATATGCTGGGCTGCTGTGGGATGCTGCAACACTGGCAAGGGAGGTGAGACGTTTCTGTCCTTTACGTGATGAAAGGCCGTAATTGCGGGAGGCGCATGGAATTGTCTCAGCCGAGCAAGAACACCTTGCCGTGCCCTGCTGGAGTGGAGGAGTCTTCCCATGCAGTATTCCTCTGGGTGCACGTCTCTTCCTACGGGCTCCAGGCTGCTGAAGGCACGTTTGCCAGTCCCGGCCGGCCTGGAGGAAGCCGAGGGTCACTGAGCAGGGCTGGTACTCAGGAGAGGCGGGCAGAACTCCAGCACAACCCGGTGGGCATCGCTTTCACCTGCCCGCGGTGGACTGTGCTCCGCTCCCAACCAAGCCTTGAGACGTTCAAGGGGAGAAGGGTGAGTGCGCTGCGACTCGTGATTTTTTTTTTTTTTTTATGCGATCACGTTATTGTACGGTCTTTGGGTGGAGGCGTGCGGGAGACCATCCTCCGCCTCGATCGCCGTCCGCCCAGGGGGATGGAGTTTGCAGAGCATCCCCTCCCTCTGTCCCGCCGCTGCGCTCCCCTGGGGTGGCGGCTCCCCGCACTTCGCCCCCGCCGCAGCGAGGGCGGGCGGGGCGATCGCCGCGCTTTCCCCCGTCTGTACACGGCGCGGGACCGCCCGGCCGCCGAACGGGAGCGGCGAACAAGCACCGGTCGTGCCGGGAGCAGCACCACCGCCTCTGCCTCAGCAACAACCTGCGCGGCTGGGAATAAAACCCCTCTCACCCCGGCGGGAAGGGAGGGTGGTCCAGACAGCGGAGCTTTCCTCCGCCCCGCTTTCTTTCATTTTTTTTCCTTTTCNAGTGGCGGAGCATATGCTACGGCTCTACGAGCAGTACCGCGGCAGCCGGGACCCGCCGACACCTCCAGGGCCCTGGCTTCGCCGGGGCAACACGGTGCGCGGCTTCCGCCCGCTGCCCGCAGGTGAGTGCGCACCGCGGCCGGGGAAGAGCGGGACCCCGGCGGGGAGCGCTCGGCCACCGGACCGCCCCGTGCCCCTTGAGCCGCGGCGTCCGAGCCTCGCTGGGATAGTGCCTGGAGAGCTCGTTGGAGGGAAGAAATGAGAGAATTAGGGAAGTATCACTTCCTGCGGGGACTGTCATATTTTATGTTATGCCCTGTACTTTAATTATTGCCGTACCGCTCCGGCTCTGCTTCAAGCATCACTGCCATCATGATGGCTGAGTACAGTTCGAGGGAGATGGAGTAATTAGCGGATCTTCTCCCGAGTCGCCCGGTAGTGGTGTTCTGCACGCGCAGCTTGTTGGAACCAAGGGCTGATTTGTGTATGACAGAGCCATGAGATGGTTTGGGGATCCTTCAGGCTGTCTACAGCGTTCTCACATTGACAAGTGGTGATGGTACTGCAGTGAGAGGCAGTGGCAGATGAGTTCAGTTGAAGCACAACTTGAGTGTGGTAAATACTTCATCCTGGCATGTTTGGAAGGGGCACTTACATCTCTGTGTGATTACACACTGACATGCACAGGTAGATGGGTGAAAATGTAAAAACATTTTCTGTAAGGGGGGATGACGTGTTTAACGTGCCTGCATCCCAAAAGAGCCATGTTCTACCAGAAAGAAAAGAAATAGCTGTCTTGGTGCTGCATTCCCCCCTTCCCTCTTCTGCTTTTTGTGCATGTAAGCCCCCCAAGGGCTAAATGGAACTGCCAGAACCCAAAGATCACCATTGCTGGGATATCCGTCCCTTGTCTACTGTACACCAAAACCTTGCTGCATGTGGGGCAGCTGTCATGCTACACACAGCAGCCGCATTTGCCAGTCTCTTACTTTTCATTACACCAGTGCACTGATCCAGTGGCTCTTTCTTAGACAAGCATCAATCAGTAAAACTGAGAGCAGTTTCTGAGCTTCAGTGACTTTCCTCAATCCCTTCTTGTCCCAGGAAAGAGAGCTGGGTGGCAGGCTTCCTTACTGCTTCAAAAGCAACAATTTATTTTATAAGGCAGCTCTGCACAGAGATTAAATAAAATCAGGAATTGAGTGGCTTTAGTGTCTTAGGATTCAATCCTGCAAGTATTTCTGTCCACAGGAGAGGCTTCAGAGGAGTTATTACCCTGAGTTTGGAGGACTGAGAGCCAGGACTCCCCAGCTGCTGCCCTTACTAAAGAGCTCTCTTGCCCTTCTAACATGACTTGTTTGCCATATGAAGTCTTGTGTCCACGACTGTCTCTGAATTAAGCCCACCAAAAGAGGGGAGGATATAATATTCACTACAGCTCCCCTGCAAAAGGAGAGGTTGTTAATGATCCCAGCAGAGCGATATTTGCTCTCTTACGCATATCTGATTAAAGCCATTTATTGTTCTAAACCTAGAATGTTGTTGGTTGAAATCTCATCTCTGTGGTCTTTCTGATTATATTTGTACTCTCACTTGATGCTGGGTGGCAGCAGTCCTGTAAACACACTGCTTGCTAATCCCTTTCCTCCTCCTCCAATACTTTCACAGATCAAGTGCCAAAGCAATAAATTGATTTTAAACCTTTTTTGACACTTTAGTAAGTATTTATGCAAAAGACTTAACCAGTTAGCTGTTATCTTTCTCTTGCCATTGGCAGCAGCAGCAGCTTATTTTGTGTGGTTACTGATGGCAGAAAAGTCAGTTTCCAGAAAGCTCTTGTATCAGATGTTCCTCAGGGTGGTGAGTACAGTGGGTGCTTTTCCTGGGTTCTTCCTTGGGCCCAACTGCCTGACAAACCCTGCAATGAATATAGCACATCCAGTAGTATTCCCCTTTCAAGGTACTTTGTCTCTAGATCCTCTGCTTTGACTGTTGCACTCCTTGGCCCCAAATTTCAGTCTCCCACGGGCTTCCCCTTGTCCTTAATAGGACTGCATTAATTAATTTATGATGTTGCTGTTACTCCTTCACATCTTACCATTCCTTCTGCCAGCCCTTTCAGGACTCAGTTTTTTGTCTGCTAGGAGCAGAAGTTCCCCAGGAATCCTCCTGTGTCTTGTCTGTGTACAGCCAGAGGTCTTGAAGCAAATCTTCAGTGGTTTCATTTGCAGTTTAACTTTACAACTAAGTTTGACGTTTTCAGGAAAGAAACTCTTCCTTTTCTGAAACACAACTCTCAAATGTAGCTGTGAAACCTTTCTGTCCTTGCTTTTCTTCTGCAGGGGCTTCTGCTGCTTCTGCAGCACATGGGAAAGGCCTTTCCCAGGTAACGTAGTAGACAAATTTTTGAGACCCTGGAGTGTTGTGTGATGAGACCAAAAGCCGGTAGGATTTGTTGAAACTCATCCTTGTTTGTAGTCAAAGAACAGTGGTGTCACATGTGGCAGCTGCAGCCCTGTTACCAACAGCCAGCAAAACCCAGCTAAGACTGACTAATCAAAACAAACATCCTCATACCTGTTGAAAGCAAGTTTCCCTTTCTCCAAGGGGATGGGACCAGAGCTTCAGTCCCATGTGTCTCCTCTCTGAAGCCTCCCTCCCATGCTACCCTCAAATCTCTCACGCACCAGACTTGACAACTAGGCTGGATGGTTGCTTGTTTGGGCTGGGGGTTTTGGCCATTTATTGTGATGACTGTTCATGTGATCATCTATTTGGGCAAATTTGTTTCCCATTAATCTTGCTAAATTACCTGAGAGCACAATTGTTTGAATCACTCAGAAAAAGGAACCCTTGATGCCTGTGACAAAGCTGAAAAGAAACCCCAGGCCTGAAATCCATGAGGAGTGCAGTAAGGAGGTACATCTTTCACAGAGCGTTTAGTTATATTTCAGCGCCATTCTCTCTCATGGACTTTACTGCTCTAATTTGTTTCTCTCTATTTCAGTCAAGGGATGTTCAGCCTGTGATTTCTGTGGCAGCTCTTCTCACTGTTGCAGGACATTTCTGGGATGACACTGGTAGTCTTTGTGTTGCTTTGGACAGGCCTTTTCCAGTTCTTTACCTGTGCGTGCCACAGGAGTGAGTGGTTTTCCATACGTTCTGGTTCTAAAAGACACACAGGAAGAAGGTCAGGTGATCTGTGAGCCAGAGTGGAACACTTGGGAAGTTCTGGCAAGGGAACAAGCTGTGGTCCTGTCCATGCAGCAGTGTCTGTACATTACTGTTCCCTCCTTCTGAAAGAGACCTGACCTCTGGCTGGCAGAAACTTGCTTACCTTCAGCACTGCCTCTGGAGGTGTGCTGCTCGCTGCCCAGGCTCAGAATCTAGAGGTTAGATGCAGCACAAAAAAATAAAAGAGAGCAGAAAGATAAAAGCCTCAAGTGCAGATGTGGTGTGCTTCTGAACGCATTTTTAATCCTAGCGTCACTTAAGGAACATGGCTTGCAAATGAGTCCCGACTTTAATTGGAAGGTCCTCCTAATGGTGTTATAGTAAAGCTATACAGTGAGAAATTACTTTAAGCTCTTTTTTATTGACTGAAGTTCAAGTAATTTCAGGTATTACACCTGCCCCTAGGCCAATTCTTGTGGGTTTAGAACTATGTTCTTCTCCCTTTCAAAGGGCCTTTCTTTCCTTTGTTGTGGTGTAAAGTGCCCACGAAAACGGGGGAACCGGAGCTCGCGCAGGGAAAGCAGTGCCTCACCTGCTGCCTGCAGAGACCAGTCCAGGCCAAATGGTCACCCCTCTGAGCACTGGTGGCATCAGGGGTTCTTTGCAACAAGAGCTTTAAAAATATTCTGTCAGGAGACTTTTTTTTTTCCCCTTCTGTGTGTTTCTTTGGTTTGGGTTTTTTTTGCTGCACCCTTGTAATACAATGCAGGTAGTAACATCCCAGTGCTGTTTAATATCTAGTTCCTAGCTGCTGTATCTTACCTGCTTTGCTAAAAGAATTAGTAAAACTGGTTTGGCACCAGGTCCTATGGTCTTTGAAAAGGGAGAACCACATCCTATCTTTTCCTTTTGCACAGTACACAAATTGGTAACTGGGAAGCAGCAGCCAAGTAAGAGGAAAGGTGGGAGAAAAGAGAAAATCTGGTTTCCAAATCTGTTTCTCTTGAGGAACCTGTTCCTATTTCCAGCTCCGAGTGAACTTTTGTATCTGGGCTGTGAACTGACGAGAACAACGTTTTACACTGGAAATGCCAATACGTTCTTAACTGGGCCCTGGCACAAGGGCACCTCTTTAATATCTCCTTTAAACGGTGGCTCATGGTGACTGTTTAACTAAATGGTCCTCGTTATTGCATCCTTTTTCAATCGTGGGATAGATTTGGCAGTCCATAAAAATGTCAGGGTATCCTCTATCAACACACCACGTTAGCAGACTTGTTCCAGCTTATTGACGCCTGAAATCCCCCTTGTGACAGGAATTTATTTGTGCCTGCCATGTCAGTCCTGACAGGCCTACTGCACTTCCTTAAGAATACTTTTTTAATGCCAGTCACAGGCCATCCTTGCAGCTGTGGGTTGGTGCAAGGAGGCGAGGAAGCATTACCCATGCCCCTGTGATTCAACATGCCTGTTGAGTATCTTTCTGCCCAGCTCGAGGCTGCTGCTTCAGCGCTCGATGCTGTAGAAGTGAGCAGTGCTGGTGTTGCAGTGGTGCTGTGTCTTACCTACTGTAATTCAAAAGAGCTCTGTCATACAGAGCTTAGTCTTAAAAACTCCTCATCAAGATGGCAGTAACAGCTGGTGGAGGGGAGCAGAGCTTGCTGTTAAAATCTGGCCTCACGGTGTCCGGAAGGCAGCAGTATGTAGCTTGGTTCCTCATACTTTTTCTCTCATTTTTTCTTCTTAAAAGTTATTCTCTGGAATGGTTTCCAGCAGAGTGTGTCCTATGGGCCAAAAGACAAAGTTTTATTTCAGTGAAATGAAATTTTCCTGAGCAAAAGATGCGTTTGTAATTATTTTAAAGCTGCATCTTCCTTGACATGTCTGTCATTTTTAAGGGTAATTTCTAGCCCAGGGGACACTTACTTCAGTGCAGTGCTCACATCTCGGAGTCAGGTATCAGTGTCACACAATGTAGTGGACCCATTACTCCCAAATTTTGATGGAACTCCAGGTCATGCAGTTGGGTTTCTCAAGCCGGAATCTGGTGAATCCACAGATGTCTGTGCTGGCCACTAGTAGCTGTTTCAGAGATGATTTTGCAGATGAGAGGTCTGAGAACTCAGAGCTGCTGAAGCTTGGGGTGGTTGTACAGGAAAATAGCACCATCTACTGCAAATGCTTTGTCTTGGCTTAGAGTTACAGGCCAGAAGTGGCTGCTGGAGTTTAGCTTTTAACCCAAACTATAGACTCCTTCTATGTCTGCCCCAGGCTGTCGAGAATTTCTTTATAAACAAAAGTAAGCTTCTTTTGTCTTCCAGTACAATATGCCAGTTTCAAACAGGCAGGATTTTTTAAGTGGTATTCATAATACAAATTAAGATCAAAACTTGTCATTCAACATACAGCAATGATTTAAATAATAACTTCTTAAACAGGTGCTCATGAGACACCATGAATTCTGGTCAGTGCTCTGCCAAATTATGTATTAACCTCATTACATTAGTGGTTATAAACCAACCAGAGATCAGGTCCTCATGTACACTTAGTGTAGGTGTAATCAAGAGCTGGTTTTTGGCTTGAGGAATAAAAAGTGTGATGGAATTCTAAGTAAGTCTAGTTCCCTAGGCGTCTGTAATAGCTGGAATTTGGATGGATTTGGTACATGGGTTTTCAGCGCTTGGGAACTTACCTACGTGTTCTGCCATCAGGTTGGGCTGAACGTGTAAACAAAGGTGTCTTTCTGAAATGATTTGGCTTTTCCACTGTTTTGGCCCTGTTCCACTGAAGAAAACGTGTAGGTTTTTTCCCTAATTCCATGAAACCGTGACTTCGCTAATTTCAGGAGAAGGGTTCTCTCTTTCTAGTGGGACCAGTTCCTGCTTTTTTACTGTATTGTTTGGAATATTATGACCCAAAAATGTTCTGAGGAGGAGGAAGCTGCTTGGATTGTTGGGGTAGGGATGGGGCAGCACAGGGAGAGTACAGGCTTTTGCCACACTCACCTGAATGGCACTGGACATTGGGATATTGCAGACTGGAGACACACAATGTCACACAGAACATGAAACTTCCAAATTCTGTGAAAGAGCAGTACTAGAAATAATGTTTTCACTTGCTTGGGGCAAGCTCGCTTTGGTCTACTGAGGATGCTCTAGTACTGTCTGTCTGCCTTCAGCTATACTAGTAAATACCTTCTAACTCTGGCATGAAAACTGATGAAGTGCCCTGGATGGAATGACTAAATGTACTCACTGTAGCTGATTATTCTAGAGGGAAACTTCAGGCATGATTAGTGTCTGACTTAGCCAGAAGGCTGTCAGAGCAGCCTGTGTGACCTTTTTAAATGCCCGTATTCTTATGTAAGTATTTCTTTTCCTAGGGAGCCCTGAAGGCCAGGAGATGTACATCTTTAACTTGACATCACTCACAGAGTCTGAAAACGTCTTGTCAGCTTCAGTGTATTATTATATTGGTGATCTGCTGCATGTGAAGTGGAACTGTTCCCAGTCCAGTGGCTGTTCTCATCACAGGTACAGGAAACCTGAAATTCAGATGCGTCTTTCAGTTTGGACCTTTCCTTCAGTTGGGAACCCGACTCGGAGCCTGGGACATTTCCTCATAAATGTCTCCTCTGCTTACCAGGACATCCTTTCCTGGCAGTGGAAGGATATCACTCAGCTCCTGCACAAAGCAAAGCAAAATAACAAACTGCTGATCAGCATCAAAATGGATCTGACCGACCCTCACCCCTGGGAAAGGGCATCATCTTCCTACGAACCCTACATCCTGATTTACGCCAATGATTCTGCCATCTCAGAGCCAGAGCGCATTGTCTCTACTTTGCAAGGACGCCACCACTCTCTGGCAAGGGTCCTTCCCAAGCCAGAAAGCCACACAAGGAGCAGTGTCAGGAGTCGCCGGAGAAAGCGCTCTTCAAGCATCCTGTTGCCATTGCAGAACAATGAGCTCCCGGGAGCCAAGTACCAGTATGGTGAGGACGAGAGATGGGAAGGCAGAAAGCCCTACAAGACCTTCCAGCCACAGCTGGCAGACCAGGCCAGGAGTAAGAAGAAGCTGAGGAAGCCTCACCTCCAGAAGAGCCAGACTCTCCAGTTTGATGAGCAAACGCTGAAGAAGGCGAGGAGGAAGCAGTGGAACGAGCCAAGGTTCTGCGCCCGGCGCTACCTCAAGGTGGATTTTGCAGACATCGGCTGGAGCGAGTGGATTATTTCCCCTAAGTCCTTTGACGCCTATTACTGCTCAGGAGAATGCCAATTCCCAATTCCAAAGGTATGGTCTCTATTGATTCTTTTCCCTGTCTGTTACCATAAACTGGGCATTTTGTTTCCCACGTCAGTAAAAGGCAGCTGGTGCTAGAATGAGTTTGGATCTAGGATCTACCTGGTACCACTGCCCCAGCCAGCAATGGGCAGTGGTTAGAACATCTAGTAAAGAGATAAGCTTGCAAAGGTAATTAAAAAAGCCTGACTTGCTATTTGTTTTTCATTGAGAACCCAAATTGCCATAAAACATTTTCTGAGTAGTGCTTATGATGTGTGACCTTGTTATTAGCCTGTTTAACAAACAAAATACAAGCCAGATCTGGAAGACTGATTTGTAGGCAGCACTTGTGTCCGAAAGGAGCCCAGAGCCCCACCACAGACACTCCAGGAAAGCCGTGCACCATGGGAGGCAAGGCTGCCCCAAGGGCAGAGAGCTCCGGGCAGTAGCAGGCGTGGTTGAGGTGCCCGACAACCAAAGAGTCGAGTGAGTCACTTCTGTGACGGACCAAGGGGATCCAAAAGCAGTGGATCCAGGCCCACTGACTTTCAAAATATTCTCTGGTTTGTAGGAGCTGGTTGCACGTGAGTAGCAGGTGAGGCTGATGTGCCCCTAGCCCTGTGACCTAGACAGATGAATTCTATCCAAATGTCCAGTGTCATTCTTAGCAGCATGTAGCTCCTGGAGGCTGCTGAAACTTGAGAGTAGAATGTGGGATTTGAGGCTGGCATAAAATGAGGGGTATGCACAAGCAACACCTGCAGGAAACATCAGTAAAGGCAAGACTCTTGGACTCACTGCAGCATTTAATTCCAGTCTTTATTCCTGCCACAGTGAAGCCAGAGCAGTTGGTTCCAAAATATACGTGGCATTTCAGTGGCTTAAGGAGCCAAGGGAGTCACCCCTTTAAAGTGGTGGGTGGAGGAATTGTACCAAATGGGATGGCGCCAGACAAAGCGAGCTGGGGAAGGCGGGGTCCTCTCCTGGAAGGAGATGCTTTGCCCACCTCCAGCTGCAGAGGCAGGCTTTAAAGCCCAGCATCATGGGATCTGCTACTACTAAGACTGTGTTTGCAGAAGGATGCCCTGACCTTCGGGCAATAACAGACTAGTCTGTGCAACATGTGGGTACATAATGTTCCTGTGCTGAGGGCAAGCTCCGAGAGTTAACAGCCTGTTGGGTATTGAGAACAGATGTGCCCCCCCCTTCACCTCCAGATGTTCAGGCCTCACCCGTGGCCTGGTACTAGTTAGCTGGTGTGAGTGCTGTCAAACCCACATGTGTTGGGAGTGTGACATGGCTTAGAGCTTGTGGGCTCTCCTCGTTAGGAATGAGAGCTTGTACCTGCCACTGTGTGCCCTGCTCATAACCCAGCTGTAAGGACATTCTGCAGGGCAGCCTGAGGGCCATGCAACTTGGCAGGTGTGGTGGTTTGAAAATAGCTTGGTTTTCGGTGAGGAGGAGAAAATTTCAGCCATGGAAGTGTTTTTCCCTGTGAAGAACATTACGGCTTCCTCTGAGCATGGAAGTCAGTTTGATGCAATTTAGCATTTTGGGGCTATGGATTCCGTATCTGAAGGAGAAGGTTTATGAGGAGATGTGACATATTTGAAGGCTTGATTTTAGTTTCAGTACTACCGGCTACAGAAAATAGGATCTCAGTAGGTGTTGTACCTTTTGGCCTGTGATCAGCAGGCTCAGGACAGCTGCTGGGCTCCCAGCTCTTTTTGGGGAGAATGCTGCCCAGCAGCTGAGTAAGGAAACGTGGCTGGGTGCTACCACAGATTTCACTTCCCTTTGAAGGCAGAAATTATACAGAAATCTGAGTTGTATGATAATTTAAGACATGTTTTTAAATCCCATTCTGTTACTGCTGAGAAGTATAGGTACTCTTGAATTCAAAATAAACCAACAGAAATGCCTTTGATCACAAATGTCTTTGACTTACAATTTCATGTACTTATGTGCTGCGCAAACACATGTGATGGAATTTCACAGTTATTCCTGGGCTTTTTGCAGGTCCATATCTAACCCTTAAGACTGACCATTTTCCCAGAAACAAATAATCTCTCGTGGCAGCAAAACTGCAAATAGAACGAACATTTGGCCAAAATGATCTTGTTCTGTATAATTCTCAGTGATATGTGATGGGGTGCACACTGAACTGTGTTGATTCCCAGATTCTATGTGTAAGAATAACTCTAAAAACCAAACCAAAAGTCCCTGGCTAAAAGCTGTATCTTGTGCAGTTCTCGTGCCCACCTATCTCTTGTACAGATACTTGGATCTGGAAGCGTTTCAGGGTTCAGCGTAAAACTTCAGGTTTTTCATTTCTCTGTGTTGTTTTTTTTTAATTTTTATGAGCACCTTAATGGTCTCTGGTTTTGTGACCAAGCAGTTACCTCACCAGGCAGATTTGCTTGCTGTTCAGAGCAAACCCAAGAATGTCCCTTTTTATAAATGTAGGATACTTTGTCCTTTGGAATTTCTTCTGTGGAGGAAAATGTCACTGTAGTATGAGGTACAGCTGTCTTGGAGGTTCAGTTCCACAGCAGTGCCATTAGCTACAGATGTTCCAGCTGAGAGGTCTCCAGAGGGTCCTTTAGCAAAGCAATTTTATTGTAAAGTGCATGAATCCATGGCAATGTGGGTGCAGTAACATGTTCTGCTGTGTCTTTCTCTTGCAGGCCCTGAAGCCATCCAACCACGCCACCATCCAGAGCATCGTGAGAGCTGTCGGAGTCGTCCCTGGCATTCCCGAGCCTTGCTGTGTTCCTGACAAAATGTCTTCTCTCAGTATCCTATTCTTTGACGAAAACAAAAACGTGGTTCTCAAGGTGTACCCCAACATGACAGTGGAGTCCTGCGCGTGCAGATAATGCCTCGGGGGGCCTTTTGGCAATCCTGGGGTGATCACTTGCTGTTTGGGGAAGGGCGGTGGGCGGGGGTCTCATCATTCCTACTTTGTGTTTGCACTGCCAATGCATTTCCTTTGGACATAAAAGAGAAAATGTAAAGAAATCCAATCAATGAGAATGGGAACGGAATGGATTCCAAATAGCGCTTCCAAGGAAAGTGAGTACGAGCTTCACTCATCTGTGATTTTGACCAAGACATGAGGCTTGGGAATGGGACCTGACTGTACCTGTTGGAATCGAGAAGTGAAAGAAGAATCTGCAGATTGCTGGGACTGCCTGAAGGATACAGTGATCTATTTTTGTACAAGGTTTTGGAAGCAGCACAAGCTGGTAATTCTTATCTCTGTTCTAATGGTGACTAATGGTGGGGGAAGGTTAGAAATGCACTAGTGCTCATTTCAAAGCTACGTTTCTTGCCTTAGGTTGTAGAGTAGTACAGCAAGGCAGCAAAACAAATCTGACATCCTAAAAGCCATAGATAACCCTAGTGGAACGTGCATCTCCTTGGTACAACATTACCCACCTTGTGTGCAAGTTCCTTTTCACTGACGTGTGCTCTGTAATTCAGCTCCTTGGAGCTCGGTGGCCCCAGGCAGTGGAGCTCAGGACAGGAGTGCTGAGTGCATCACTCTGACTTCTGCTGTGGAAATTCAGCAGGGCAGGGCTATGAGAATACCACACTCAGTGAAGTGTCTGAGTGACTCGTTCACCACATGTTCTAGAACAAACTTGCAAAAAACCTGTGGGTTGTTTGCCTGCAGGGACGTTATAGCTGGGGTGTGGAGCGGTCTCTTCTCCCAGGTAACAAGCAAGAGGACCCGAGGTCACCACCTCAGACTGCACTGGCAGGGGGTCAGGCTGGACATTAGGAAGAATTTCTTCATGGAAAGGAAGCAGGCAGCAAAAGGGGCTGCCCAGAGAGGTGGTGGAGTCACCCTCCATGGAGCTGTTCAGGAAAGGACTGGACGGGGCACTCAGTGCTCTGATTTGGCTGGCAAGGTGGTGATGGGTTCTTCTGTACTCTGGGGGCTCTGAACTCCTCAGCAGCAGAGTGTCGCTCCCAAGGCAGGGCTGCTCCCAGAGACTGGCACTCTCCACTGCGGAGAGACTTGTGAGTTTGCAGGGTGGGTTGTTCAGTGGCTCCTTTTTCCTTGTAAAACCAGCATTTTTAAATGATTTATGGTGAAAGGTTTATCTGTGTACAGACTGTCAGTTTAAAAAAATGAAAATCACCCCCAAAAAAGAAGTTATTTTGTATATGGAAAGAAACTTTTACAGGTGCTTCTAATTTATTTTATATCTGTGGCCCTCCTAATGTATTCTTCTTTATCTGAGCACCCTTTAAACCATTCCATTTTCTGTGTCAGGGCAAAGATGAAATGCCGGGACTGTAGTGGAGCTCCAAAGGACAGGTGCACCCACAGTGTGAGGGGCATGCTTCATTGCTGATGGATTATCTTGTCTGATCTGTATTGTTCTCCTGCAGTAGTACAGACATTCTGCTCGGAACTCTGAAGAAATGTAAAATAAAATCACTTTTTAAAATTAAAATCCACGTTTTCCTGTGTAGCACTCAGATGTTTCCAAGAAAACTGAAGTTTTCCCCGTGTTCATCCTTCTGGCACCAGCCCAGTGCTCATTCCTGCCCTTTGCCACGTGGCAGAGCCAGGTGGGAGCAGGCGGTGGGGGCTGCATGGGGCAAAGGTGTCCTAGCACGGGCACGGAGCCTGGAAGGAACTGGGGCCTCCTGGCAGAGCCTTTCCTGGGAAACAAACACGGGAGTTTTCTCTCACCTCGGCCCCATGGCGAGGGGCAGCGCAGCACAGGGGAGCAGCACCTGAGCAGGTGAGGCAGTGCAGGAGTGCAGGTAAGATGGCGGCTGGGGCTGGAGGAAGAGCTTGCAGATTTCTTATATTTAAATGAACATGGAAAGCAGGGAGAGAGGTGGTGTAAAAGCCCTGCAGGTGGTCGAGGGGAGGGAGTGGCTTTCCTGAGCTCCTGAAGTTTCACTTGCCTCTCTCATGAGCAGTCGTGAGAAGTTTTCCATTTGGAGTTGGGCTCCAAAAAGAAGGAACCTGAAATTGCTGCTTCAGATAAATCTGTAAGTATGGGAGGCCATATGAAGCTCGCTGCTGTAAGCAGCCAGTAACTTCCACTGACGTTTTAACTATTTGAAACGGTGACTTTTATTTCCTCTGTGCACAAACCACTTGGCTCTCCCATGCTTTTCACTGAGGTTGTGAATTGCAATCCAGAGCATCCTCAGGCTCCTGGTGCTTGGGGCTGCAGTGTTTGGTGTGCAGAAAACATCCCAGGCTGCCCAACTCAGGTCTGGATGTGCATTTCCACAGTTTCTCAGTGGGAGAAGGTGGTGGGAAGGGCTTTCTCTCAGGCCCTGGGCATCCTCAAGACACCTCAAGGATGTTTTTCAAATGTTTGTTGTCTTTTGTTTCCCAGCCCAGGGCTAAGCTGGAGAAAAGGTGGAGAGAGTGGCAAGCGGGACCCCCGTGTTCAGATCAGCCCCTAGATTCCAGTTCCACCCGGTGGGTCTGTGCTGCCCAAAGTACAAAGGAAGGGGGTGTCGGAGGAGGTGTTAGTTCACCTCTTGAGCTTGGAAGAGACGCTAAGTGTGAAATTCCAGGGAGGCTGCACTTGCTGTAGCGACTCGAGAGAAGCACCTTGCCTGTCTTCCCCTCACCAGCACATGCCGTGGTCTTTTCCTCTCTGGGTCCTTGTTTCCCTCTGTCTCCATATCCCTCTGTCCTTGCTGTGTATTTAGCACTCTGTCTTTTTCTCTGTCCTTCTCCGTGCCTCACTCGAGTCCCTTTTTTATTCTCTGTGGCTCTGTGGTGCTCCCGGTCCCATTGTTTCTCACTGGATCCTTGTGTCTTGTTCCCTGTCCCTGTTGTTTGTTATCCCTTTCTGTTGTGCTGCTCATCCCAGTTTATTTATTTTATTTCTTTTTTCCAGTTTCATCCTGTACCAAATTCTTCCTTTTCTTCCCATGTCCTCTCTGCTCCCACTCCCTCTTTCTGCCACTCGCCTGTGAGAGCGCAGCTGGGGAGGAACTTCAGCCCTTCTGGGGGCTGCCCCCCTTTTCCGTTGCAGCAGAGCCCCTTTTTGGGGGGATGTACACATGGAAATGGCTTTAATAAAGCACTGCACTGGTGTCTGGGGCAGTTTGACTCATTTTTTGCCTTTTTGGGGGGTGAGGAAAAAAAGCCTGGGAGAGGGGGTGGAGACTTGGAGGTTCTGATGTCATTTGGGGCACCCCAAGGTCCCTGGGAGAGAGAACCACGCTGTGATGGAGGAGCAGGTGAGTGGGGAATGGGGGGGGATCATGCTGGGTGCCCTCCCTGGGAGGATCCCAAAGCTGCAAGAAAATTCACAGGGAGGGGTGGGTGTAGAATACTAAAACCTGTCCAATTTTTTATTTTAATATGAATTTACAAATAACAGGAATTCATCTATAAATTCATTTTGAAATAAGCCCTCTCTATCTACTCTGTTATATACAGGAATATAAGAAACTGAATAGAGATCTGTAGGTTCTGAAAATAATGAAGCGTTTTTATCTAGGAATGAATCAATCAAATCCCTGAAATGCGCAAGAACAGATGCTGGGGCTGATGGAAGTCGCAAGGGCTCTCTGGCCGCTTCTGCCTCCCGCTCTCTGCCTGCCCCAAGGCGTGTCCTGGGCTGAGCTCGGCGGCGCTACTGCCGCCACCCGGCCCAACGCCCTGCCCCNACTGCCGCCACCCGGCCCAACGCCCTGCCCCTCCCCGCCGCTGTCCCCTGCTGGGTGC
>VZTZ01013986.1:0-23858 GCA_013400955.1 Drymodes brunneopygia
GCATATAATTGTCTTTTCCTGGTAGTGTCCTAAGTAGTGACTGAATAGCTCCCAGTTTCCTTCATTCTGCTTCTTCTATTTCATACAGTAAAGCCAAAGTACAGGTTTCTGCTACTGATGACCTCCATGGTGACATAGAATATAGCCCACATTAGGGGTCCTTGGAACTCTTCTGTGAGGTGACTGGATCAGCATTGCCACCAGAGGCATTTAAACTGTATGTTTGAGTAGTTACCTGCTCCTTTTTCTTTCATAAAGAAATGGTAAATAAAATTAACACCAAACTCTAGAAAACACTATTTATGTTCTTTCCGTTTGTAGATCTGCCACCTGAAGCTTCCTTTTATGAGATGAACAAAAATTCTTGGAGAAGAAACGGGGGCTCTGGAGTGTGAAGAAAGTAATCCATCTTTGAAATGTTTCAGACGAGTTATTCAGCTGATCTTTTTCATCCTCTCACATGTTCCACCACCTTTACTTAGATCTTTCTCCCTTTTAAGGATATAGTGCTACTTTCTATTGCCAGGATGTCCTCATTGTCAGTTAGAATACAAATGGACAGCAAACAAAGAAACTGTCCTTGAGTTCTACACTTTAGAGACATTCCTCCTTTTTTGAGTCCTCAAAGCTGGAAGCTGTTTTGCATTCAAGCTTCTGCAACATACAGTACTGAAAAAGTACAGTTCTCCTTAAAATAAGTAATTCTCAGCAACTTAAAACAGAATTAAAATTTTATGTGTTACAATGCATCAAAAATCCATTCTCTTACAAAGACCATGAATAAGTATTTTTTTGATTAACATGATGTGTTATGATCCAAAATTCTGTTATGTCTTTTTAGAAATTGAGAAAGAATAAGGCAATTGAGCACATTCAAATGGTTTTTTCTTGATTCCAGTTTGCCCTTGGAGTCCACTGCCTGAGCTCATTACTTCTGATAAAGCAGGTTCCTTCAAAAGAGTGGTGTGGCAGAACTCGCTGTCTTTATTCTAAAGGTTTGAAGCTCTGTATTCTTTCCGCTTTTTATATTTTATAATTCACCTAGTGCCAGTTACTTTTTCTATATACCACTGCACTGCAAATAGGTTTTGACACATGTGACAGGCAGAACAGGTGTAGCTCTAACATTTACCTAGCAGTAAAACAAATCTCAGTTAGTGCCCTGTGTACAAGTGCTGTATGGATAGGAAGTTACTCTGCCACACTATCATTGCATTCTTAAACCTTCAGTCATTCCCTCACTCCCTCCATTAACAGTGAGGCAAGGGTGTCACAGCCCAGTGCTGTGGCTGCTTCAGCTACTTGCATGATCATTGGTGGCACAGAAGGAAAAAATAACATAAACTCTGAATTCCTAAAAGGTGGCAGATAATGTGTTGGTTTGAGCTGGTGATGAATATATGAACATGAGCCTTGAAACTCTGAAACACAAGCCCAGTAAATACGAGCTGCAACTGATACAGGCTGACTGTAAGTTTTTGCAACACTTGGAAAATACTAAATAAAACTGACATTTTCTGAATCCTCCAATTAATAAAGAGACAAAACCATAATCTGGGTGGCAGATCATGCATTGTACTTCTGCACATAGAGTACCTGGATTCAGAAAGCTGACAACTTGGGGATCTAGAAAGAAGAGCTGGCTCCAAAAAGAAGGGATCCTGAATAGAAGTGATCTCAGAAAGTGGAAAGGAGCTCTGAAAGAAGAAGTTGAATTCGTATGTGGAGGAAAGATCTTGAAAGTGGGACAGATCCTGGAGATCAGAGAGCTGTATGGAGATGAATGCTGTAGGATGCCCAGTGACTTTGACCACTAATGCCTGAGGCTGGAGGCTACAGGAAGTGACACAGCAGGAATCAGCCTGATTTCCTGCCCAACTATGCCAGACCACCAGCAGAAACCTTCCTGCAGAGGACACAGGTCGAGACACAGGAATGTGACATGAGGGAATGATTGTGCCAGATAATCAGTCAGGGTAAGACATCTAATCTCCTTGGTTCTGTGATAAACTCCAGAGTCTAGATCCCTTGTTGGTTGCCATTTACACCTGACAACTGGACAGCCAGTACATACAGGCTCATGACTAGGTCCTTAGCCAAGTTGGAAGGATGACTGATGAGATCAGGCTGCAGTTTTTCATTCAACAGTGTATGTCAGTCTGTCTGCTGTTCAGCTGCTGATGTTGACAGAAAAAATGTGCATTTTTTTCAACTAGGCTTCCTCCTTCCATCCCCTTGCCAAACACAGTCAAAATTATCCAACAGATTAAAAAGTGGCTGGACAGACAGACAGCACATCTGCATATGCCTCAGTCACTTAGAAAATTAGTGGCAGGAACTTAGTAATCTCCAATACTGTTTATTTTTACTCTGCTGTCTGTAATTGTGCAACACAGGAAAGGCAACAAAATTGCTTCAGACAGACCTAACATATATTTGTGTGAAAGGTTTTGCAATTATACTTAATATTGAGTCTAATAGCAGACCTGAAGCTTGTTTTTTCATTTTTGTGGTATTACAGAAATGGCAATTACTTCCCCTTCCCCATGCTGGAGAGTGGAGAAAAAATACAAGGATATAATTTTCATATCAAAGAGAGATTTTGAGAAATGATAGGTGCAGACATTAAAATGCACAGAGAGTCAATGTTTAGATGACTAAAATATTTATTCCGATCACTGCCCATTCAGATCCTTTGTAATCATTAACTGAAAAAACTGTGTTATACAGTATATGCGGACACAAATCATAGGCAAGGGCTAAAACTGTAGTCACACAGATATGAATGTCTACTTCTGACAGAGGAAATGAGAAGTCCTCCAAATATATTCTACAGTATGTGTTGTATGTCGCTGTTCCGGGTGGATGGTGTGGAAGAAAAACATCTGTGGCAATGCACAGACAGACACATAGACACACCTTGCACATAAAGCACACCTCGAGACAACTCTTACATGCTACTGTGCCAGTCCATCAATGAGGAATAGTGGAAAGACTGGGCAATGTTTGAAAAGTATAAATTAAAAGGATTATCTGTACAAACACTGACCCTTGTTCTGAAGTGTTGTCACAAAAGTTACAGGAATCCATCAGCAAAATTTGGTTAAAATGTAACAGTCTTTAGTCTCATTCAGGAACATCTATTCTATACATCTGGTTTGGTTCTACATTCAAAGAGAAAATACAATTGTTTCAAAATAGGAGATTTGGAAAAGTCAGAGTAATTAATTAATCAGTTTGAAAACCATAATACATTCTTAATATTGATTTCACAGAATCACAGTATAGTTGAGGTTGAAACAGACCTCTGTGTGTCTGTTGCCTCCAAGCTCGAAGCAGGAGCAAACAGAACTGCTTGCTCAAGGTCTTGATCGGCTGGGTTTGAGCACCTTCAAGGATGGAGGATTCACAGAAGGTTTGCATGCCATAAAGACAAAATACTGTAGTCCTGACAGCCTCTATATTTTCCTCTATTTGCAGTTAATGCACGTGGCTTATAGCACCCCAGGGTGTTAGAATTATAAAATATCCTGGAACGGACCCACAAGGATCATTGAGTCCAACTCCTGGCTCTGCTCAGGACATCCCAAGGGTCATACCACGTGCCTGAGAGCATTGTCCAAATGCTTAACGAGTTCTGTCAGGCTGGTGCTGTGAACACTTCCCTAAGGAGCCTTGTCTAATGCCCAATCACCCTCTGGGTGAAGAACCTTCTCTGGATATCCAGCCACATCCCTCCTGATATAATTTCAAGTCATTCCCTTGGGTCCTGTAAGTGGTCCTGTCATGGTGAAGAGATTAGTGCTTGCCCCTCCTCCTCCCCTTGTGAGGAAGTTGTAACTGCAATTAGGTTTCCCCTCAGTCTCCTCTTTTCCAGGCTGAGCAGAACAAATGACCTCAGCCACGCCTTGTATGATTTCAATATATTCACACCCAGTGGACCCCTTCTGCTGAATGCCTTTTGTGATCCTGTGTGACCCCTAGCAAGTGAAGGGGAGACATCTTTTGCCATCTGGACTTCAAGAGGCATCATCCTTCTCTTATTCCAAGAAACACCAAAAATAATATAACCTTTAATGAGTAAAAAACATTTACAGTAACATTTGGTGTAAGAACTCAAGACTTTAAGAAATGTTAAAAAGTAGTAATTTAGCATTGAAGCAGAAATAGTTTTCATTTATACATGCCACTTTTCACTTTTGTGCGTATGTTTTTAAGAACAAACTTCCAAAAAATTGTAGATTTTTCAGCAGTGATCAGCATAGATATTACTATGTCATAACTCTTCTGTTGTAAACAGAAACACATGAAGGTTTAAATAAGTGCCCATTCTTTTGAGTAGTAGAGAACTTCACTGCACATTGAACAGAATTATTTAATGACAGTTTGCAAGTACTGGAAGCAATAGATAGGCTGCAGTAGGCTCTGTTTAGTCCTATATATATCTTTAGCATGCCATGTTAACAGGATGTGAAGCAAGATTAAGTTGGAAGTTAAATGCTCGTATTATAATGTTCTTAGAATATTAAAAAAACCCAACAGTTTCCAAGAAAAAATGCATTGATAGATTACCATGTCAGTTTCTGTCAGTTAGAAAATATAACACTGCTAAATGTATTCAGTTTTTATACCTTTGGGGTAGAAAGACCTCAGTATGAAGAAAAACAAGAACTTCTCATACAAATATTAATGTATATTCTGAACTTTAGAATAGAAACCCCATACTCAAAACTAGAGCAATTTTTTTTGAGCTGACATCTCCAAAATCTGAAAATTCTACCTTGCATAATCTATTTTAATGTTTTCAAACACTTCCACTGAAAATGTTTAGACTAGGCCTTCTTCACACTATTATATATTATATACTTGTAATCAACTTTTCCCCCAGTGTAAATCTGACTATACACTGGAGTCCAAATTATAAATATCTGATCTTTTTGTGTGATACAGTCCATTGGCTATGTTTCAGGTTTTTTCCAGCTTGAGAGATTTTGAGTTAGGTCTCTTGTAAATTGTTTGCAAGTTAAATGTGTGATAAAATGGCTAGTATTTACTGTGTGCTCAAAATTATTCATGCAGTAGCATGTGGTACCAGGAAACTTTTCCTTCTTCTCTTTTCTGCAAATATTTACTTTTTGCAGATGAATATCTAAATCAAAAAAAAAAATCAAAACTATTGTAGGCGTCTGTTTTTCTTGCTAGTTTCCATGCCAATAGTTATACACAAAATATTTTTTTAGTAATTTCTTTGATGTTTTTCTCTCTATCACTGTTTTCTAGAGGTTGTTGCCTTTCAAGATAATTTAATATGGCATATTAATTTTAGTTAGAAGAGAATTTTGAAAACCTCTCCTGTAATGGACTGAACCTAATGTTGCAACTGTACGGATACAGTTATTGAGAGGAATCCATGACCAATGGAATACATTAATGTTGAAGCTTAGAAAAGAAAAGAAAGAAGGAAAGAAGGAAAGAAGGAAAGAAAGAAAGAAAGAAAGAAAGAAAGAAAGAAAGAAAGAAAGAAAGAAAGAAAGAAAGAAAGAAAAAGAAAGAAAGAAAGAAAGAAAGAAAGAAAGAAAGAAAGAAAGAAAGAAAGAAAGAAAGAAAGAAAGAAAGAAAGAAAGAAAGAAAGAAAGGAAGAAAGAAAGAAAGTGTGAGATTGAGAAAGGGAAAGGGAGACATAGGTGCCAGGGAGTAGGGATGGGGCAGGCAGTGTTGGAAAGAGACAGAGAATGGAAAATTCTTCCCCGTGGCCAACCTACAACAGAAGTGTGCAGGGTTGCCCTCCTCTGTTTCACTTCTAATATGGCAGCTTGGTAGTTTTCATCAGGGTCTGCACAAAATTGTCTTTGAGTTTTTCTGCTGTTAGTGATGTTATTCCTGATGGGACCAATAAAACAATAAAGTTTAAAATAAACTGTAAGTGTTAAGGTGGAAGATCAGCTGCAATGTAGTTGCATCCTCAGTATTTCTGTGGCTCAAGTCACCCATATTGTACCATTTACAATTAGCTTTTTTATATGTGTGTGTAGCTGCTGATGGTGTATGTTATTATTTAGCACATTATGTCCCTACAGCTGCTCCTTTAAAATAAGAGATTGTTCTGTGCTATGGCTATAGGGATGGCATACTTAAACCTGGAATTTTAACTCCTGGCCCAGGTACATGTGCAACCTGCAAGCTTGGTTCATGTGATATGCACACTACATTTTACAACCAGTATCCATCTGCTCCTTACTAAAAAATGCAGCTGCAGCAGCAGCATCAAATCTTGACTCAACTGTATTAAAACAAATTAAAATGCTTTTTACCACATGACACATTTTTCATTGCATTTGTCCTTGGTGTGGTTTAATCTAGAAGGCAGCTAAACAGCTGTGGGATCACTTTCCACCATCACCCTCTCCCTGTGTCCCCTCCAACTGCTTGTGCCCCAGTGTGTTCACTGGTGTGGCAGTGGGAGAACCTAAAAATTCCTTGACTTAGTGTAAAAATCTAAAACATCAGTGTGTTGTCAACATTATTCTAAATCTGTAACTCAGTACTATACCAACTAGGGCAAAAATTAACTCTGTCCTCAATAAAAACAGAACCATATCCACCCTTTATTCTGTATCATTTATGTCATGCCCAGATTCCACTCTTCCCAATGCATTATTTCCTGTCTTTTGATACATACACACAGATATCATTCCCTTAGTCTATGTGTCATCTCTCTAAAATGTTCATTCAGTAAATTTAGTCCATGGTTTGGGCTTCTTCTGTCATAGCAGACCTTCAGGACTGGAGAGGTAGTGCATGCCACTCATTGAATAATGTCCATGGTAAGTCCATCCTTCACTCACAAACCCATTTTTATGTTGATCTCTTCCTCATAGGCCCACTGAGCTACCTATCTTCCTCATCCTTTTCTTGTGATAACCATGTTTTGGAGTAGTCTACTTCCTGATCCCTCTAAGAGGCAGCTCCTTCATCCCTTATTAAATGTGTCCGCTTCTGCTTCCAGTGTTTCTCCTTGCATACAAGGGCAGGTAATAATGCACAGGTTGGTTCTCTGGTTCAGCCATGGGCTCTGTCACTTTGCTCTCAGTCCCAGGAACCTTCCATCACTGCCACGGGCACTGAGCTCCGCTGTACAGGGCTCCGTCAGCCCAGGCCAGGCTCCAGCACATTGCAGTGATTCGTGTCTCTCTGCAATTATCTGGTGAAGTCTCATTTTCCAAATATTTTAATAAATTCTTCAGGGTTCCGTCCTTGTTCTGAGGTCAAGTTCCAAAACACTGGAAGGTGCCCACTGTCCTAGGCACTTGCCCAATCTATCCCACACTCCCTACCACTCATAACTATCCAGCCTTAGGGCAGATCCCTGGGTAATGTTCTTTCGTAGTTGTGTAACCTTACAGAAGACCTGAGACACACTCATGAGTCATAGCAAGGCAAAGGTGCTGGTTTGGACAGCCTGGGGATACTTCCCGAGAGCTGTTGTAGCTATCCAGGAGGAGAAGGGAAGGATGGCGGAGGATGTTATTCCCATGGATTTGCTCTCGGAGGTCATTTCCAATAGGCAGCTCCTGCCGTGTGGGCACAGCAGTTATGCCAGGTGCACACACTGCTTCAGTCCTGCCAACTGGCATCTTATCTATCAAAAACCATGTTACAAAGTACAACAACATCATAACCTTAACCCAGAGCTGAGAAATGACACAACAGGCAACACTCACAGCAAGGTGTTACATAATGCAACTCTCAGAACACACAACAATGCTGAGATCAAATAAATAACACTGTGACCAGCAACTATTAAAACAATGTAACTAATTGTGTATTAGAACTTTGTTTTAACATGTTAAAACAGTGGTTTTCTTAACCCTTCACACCCTGTGGGTTGGGTGCCAAAAGGGACTGTTGTGGTTTAACCCAGCAGGCAGCTAAACACCACACAAACCACTTGCTCACTTCCCTGTCACCACCCCAGAATGGGTAAGAGAATTAGGGGGGAAAAGACTATAAAATTCACCCGTTGAGATTAAGATAGCTTAGTAGGCCAGAAACAGGAGGGGGGACAAAAATAGCTATCATTAAAAAATTAGAATACACAAAACAAGTAATTCACAATGCAGCTGCTAGCTGATACCCAGCCAGTTCCCAAGCAGTAGCTCCCAGCCTTCTTTATCCCTAGCTGATATTACTGAGCTTTACACCATGTAGTAGGGAATATCCCTTCAGTCAGTCGCAGTCAGCTATATCACCTGTGTCTCCTCCCAGCTACTCGTGCCTCCCAGCCTCCTCACTGGTGGTGTGGTGTGAGAAACAGAAAAGTCCCTGTCTTAATGCTTAACACTTCACCCATCAGTATGTTATCAACATTATTGTCATGCTAAATCTAAACCACAGCATTACACCATCTACCAGCATGAAAATTAACTCCATCCCACACAAAATTAGGACAATTGTGTATCAAAAAGACAATCTTACCTCATGCCATTTAGAAACTTGCCCACATTTTTCAGACCATTTGAGTAATAGACAAAGGCTTGAGATTTCGAAGTTTCACATTGCTTTATCACTAAATATATGTTTTAATAAAGTCTTTCTGCTGACCTGACACATTGCCAGTGTCTGGTGAGGGCTTAGAAAACTAAAAAAGACTTTTCCTAAACCAAAACACAGGTAAAATATAGAACTTTCTTTACATAGCGAATGAACTCTAGATAAAAGCAGTAGCTCCTTGATTGTAAGAAAACTTCATTAAAAAAAATCAATGTAATTGTTTTTAGAGGATTTTCATCATTTCAGTGAGGTAAATAAAAGTGTGATTCACTCCTATAAAAATGCAAGGCTCACTAATTTAAAAAAATGTTAGATAATATGAATAGAGAGGACTCACCAACATGTGAGTGAAGGGTTAGAAATGTAAATACATTGATAGATAAAGCCAACTGAACATGCTAAATTTTATGATATAAATGTACGTATTACCTGGTCTTCATGGGCAGAGAAATGTATCACATCCGCTTTTACCAGTTCACTCATGTCACAAGCAGTCCAAGTACTCCCATTGATGCAATGCCAGCAAAGCCCATTTGATAGCTGGGTCAATGTTTAAGCAGTAAGTTATTTTGAGCTCCCTGAAACAGAGGCTACACTCCCACTTTTAATATGTCCATATTACTGTAAACCCAGTATCTGCACGTGACTCAGCCTTAGTAGAATGACAGATAACAAGAACAATATTAGTGACATAAAATATAGGAATGGCATCACAAAACTAGTGGCTAAAAATTTGCATGCAGTCCTAGGCAGAAGGGCTTCCGTTGTATCTTATAGAAACAGACATTTAAAAGTTTGTTCCTACAATTTCCAGCCCTCTTGTAATTCCAGGAGTAGTTAGAACCATTGGAATGTTGGTATAATTGGGAGCATGTAGAGATCTAGAAGATTAGGTCCACGTCAGACTTTTGTTTTATTCAGAGGTTTGGCTTCCTGCCCTCTGTTCAGGCAATAAATTGGCTGTAACAGAGCTGCTTCTAGCATTCTGTCCAGCAGAAGTATCCCAGCAGAGACAAAAACACAGAAAAAAAGGTAAGCAAGAGTGGAAGAATACAGCAGGGTTAAATAATTTAAGATTATATTATTAGATTGCTTATTGAGATTCTATGAAATAGCCATTTTTTCAGTTGACTTTAAAGTTTTCTTAAGAAATCTCTTTCGTCATCTAGTTTATGTGCATTTTTGTGTATTCCTGTGTCTAGTTTAGATGATAGATTTTGTAAAGTCTCATTTGAGAGAGACTACAAACTCATTTTCATTAGCTATAGGTTGCCAAAAATTCTTTGTAATTCACTGTTAAATTTGAATAAACTTGGAAGAATTACTTACTATCTTTGTTAGCAGGACTGACAGCTGCAACCCAATACACTCAACAAAATTAGTTCTGACCCTGTAAGAATCTTAGACATATCTTGCTATAAATTTACCAATACAATATGAGATAATATTGAGAACATACCACCATATGAATGAACTGCAAAATTCTAAGTGTTGTTTTCATGTACTGAATTTTATTTAATTTAATTTTATGATCACATGTGTCTTGGGGTTAAATGAAAGAGAGAATGATGGCTAAGAACAAACGATCACTATGGGAGCAAGAGAGGCTATATAACAGATTTTCTTGCTGTCTTTATATCAATGAATTCATATAACCTATGTAGGAGGAAAAAATTTCAAATTTCCTCTGCTTTTAATGTGATTTTGTTATCATTGTCCACAAACATACTCACTAGTATCTGGTTTCAGCAGTTTAAAGAGCCTTAATTCCCTTATACTTAGCTTAGAAGCAAAATGAAAAAAATCAGATCCGAGTTTCCAAAACAGTGGTTGACAGGTCTGCAGCCAAGAAAAATGTCCAGATGTTCCTTATCCTCCTCGATGTATACCTTACAGAACAAAAAACTGAAGAAATAGGTATAAAAGACATTAAGATAAAGAAATCAACATAGGGAGATATACACAGCATAAAAAACTATGACAAAGAATGAAAAACATGGGTGACATCTATATAAGAACATGTAATGACAGGAAAGGTTTTTTGAAATGGGTGTATTTACATGTCACTCAGTCTTAAGGAATATATGTGGCAATTCAAAGTGTGAAAGCTTGTTTTATTTGTTGTAGGGATCTTTAATTGTTCTGAAGAGCCACTTGAGGTGAATTTCTACTGTAGACTTTTCTATTTTCTACTTGTTTAAACAAGACAAATAATCAAACTTCAGTACAGTCCTTCAGAACATCAAGGTTTCCTGTCCATCATTCATCATAGTAAGTTTCTTAAGAATTTATCCACTTCCTAAATATGTTTCTGAAAATGACTCTGTACTGGCCTGCCCTCTTCAGGAATTCTTCTGAGTCCTGACTTGTGGGCATTCTCCTTCTTTTCTTGCCATTGTGAGTGTATGTAATGCATGTGCAAGACTCTGAACATAGTTCAAAATCAGGAATTGGGATCTTCAGAACTTCTGATCAAGTACAGTCAAACTAGAATGACACTTATTTTTAGCAGGAATCTTGAGTAACTGATGGTCTGTTTTTGAGCCTCATAGACCTAGCAAAGTCTTAGTGCTTTGTTAGTGAGCACCTAGAGACTTACATCTCTCAAGACCCATAAGGTGGTATTACTGTCCACACACCACAGTGCCCAATCCAGGTGGAAGTTTCCAGAGACCAGATTCCAGTTAGGCTCTAGTGAAAAAACACAAAAAATGTTTTCTTTTGTTTAGAATGTTCAGTGATAAAGCAATTTCAGCAAGATGAGGAGGACCCAGCCTTTTCTTTCTACCTCTGACTCCAAGTTGTCACTCAAAATATGAGACCTATTTATCAGGAAAAGCACTCCCATATAATAAGTGCTTCACTTCTCAGAGACCTAACTGGATGTTTTTATAGCTAGAGCTGAAGAGACTGAACAAGAGCCTTAGTTATCCCTTTTAGTCTAGTAACAAGAGAATTGCCAGGGACAGAAGTCTTTCATTTAATTTAGTATGAAGCTTTGCGTCAGGGAAAAGAACCAAACCAGAAAACAGAACTGCCCTACCCTTCCTCAGGTGAATTTACAAGCCATCACTTGTGTCAGAGCCATGATCTCTCTGGCCTGACAGATATTTAGTTGGTCTGAACAAAGTTGCATGGAGCTAAAATTGTACCCATTTTCACTTGGTTCATTCACCTGGATACCAGACAGAATTGAAGCTCGTTGTTTTCTTTAGTCTGCACTTGGCATAAACACTTGTCATAAACAGGTGACTTCAGGAGAGCATGTAGACTTCAGAATTTCAGTTTCACTTTCTTCAAACCAAAGTAAGGTCCTTAACTTTTCTGAAATAGAGTGATTTAACTTGCAACTTCAGTATACCTTAGTAGCAACCTGAGTGGTTTCACCATCAAAGTAGTTCATACTCATAGACATCAACCTCTCCCTCAGGTATCTAACCTAACCTATCTAACCTAACAGATATTCCTTAATAATTATGATTTATTCCTCAAGTTTCCAAATTCCAGCCCTCACTTCTAAGGCAAGATTTCCTGAACCTTCGTTTAAGATTGCAATATACCTGCACATACCTCTGAGAGTCACATTATGCTGTTTTGAAGTTAGCATCATTTTCAGTCACTTATGAATACTTTGACAATTATCTTAGACTGTATTTACAAAATGAATGTGATTTTTCAATTCAATTAGCAAAATGTAGCTAGCTTCCTATGATTCACAAACATAAATTGAAGCCACAAACACTGCTTATGTCTTATCTAAGGGGAAGTCTTTCAAAATATATTCCTTCAACACAGGCATGTTATCCATGTTAGCGTACATCTTAGTGGAAGTTTAGCTAGTTAACTGATTTACCATCACTGGAAACACACAGTTTTTTCTTTGCAAGACAAAGTCTTGGGTCATGCAAGCAATCAAATGCTTATTGAGTTCATCTACTTCCATTAACTGTCATTTATCAAAATTATATTTCAAAACTTGTTTCTCAATGGAAACACAAAGTCTTGTGACTCCTACTTTAGAACTGGAAAAGGAAGTCAACTGAGATCATCGTCATCAGTATTTCTTCAGTGCCTCTGCAATGCTGCTCCGCTCAGGACGTGAAAAGCCATATCAAAGGCCCCTCCAAAGGCAGCCTGTGGAGAAGAAATTTCTGCTTACAAATAGGAGAACAACTCCTAGAAAGCCAGGTAAATTTTACCGGAGTGACAGGTATGTTTGTAATCTTGAAAAGAATATTCCAGTCCAAGGCAAAATCCAACAAAATTAAGCATGCGGAATAGCTTTTCTATAATGCTGTCAAAAATAAAAATATTTGGTGAAAACTAAACCCCAAAAGCTACCTTCAAAGTAACCAGAACAGAAATACTCCTTAAAATACTGACTTTACATTTTTCACACCACCATGTTCAGATCAGTAATTCCTAATGTACAAATATTCCTCCCTGGAAAAGAGTGAATGATATAAGCAGACCTGACAATCATTTTAGTTTGGGCACTGTACTAGTTCTTGTAATTCTAGTTAAAAGTAAAATTCTTACACTACAGTTACTTCAATATGAGGTTTTTAAAAGATTTGCTGTATTGATTATTGTAGTTGTTGTCCTGTTCCTTTTTAGAACTACCTATTTTTTTTCTGCAAGCCTGATTGCCAGTTGCATTTGAAGAGAAAACCTTTGTCCAGCCAAAATGTGATATGCATGTAATCAAAGGTCCAACACAGAATATGTCAGACTGGCCACTTCTGGAGGCTGTGACTCGGGCTGTCAGAATGTGCATCATCCTTCTCTTTCATTGTATGTGCAGAGTTTCTGATCAGCCTACACAGGGTGGAAAGAAAACTTCTTGGAAACAATGCAATTTTTTCAAAATATTTGCGTAAATACAGATGTTTCAGAGGAGGTATCTCATTATGAAATAAGTTACAAAGTTTTTGGTGAAGTCAAGCATTCCTAAAACATTATGCCACTGCTGGTGCATTCTGTGTATCCTGTTGTTTTGCCTGCCTCATTATTCTGGCAAAGATAGGATTTTTTATCTTGCGGCACACCCTGGAGGTCTGTGTGATCTCAGAAATGTCTTAAGTGCATTTCAAAGTATAAAACCTCTTCCAGTAAAACAATGTTCAGCTGAACATAATCAGAAGTGTGCCTTATCTTGTTATTCTGGAGGTGTCTGACATCCAAATGTCTGGACATATATCCTTCTGACATCCAGAACAACACAGTTGTGTACAGGAATGAAGGAGAACAATTTCCCTTTGGGAAGCTTTTAGCTAGAAGGACCTGAGGTTTTTTTTTTATTTTCAGTAAGAGATGTCTGATTCTCAAACTAAATGCTGCTATTTCTGGTAGCCATTAGCACTCTAACCTGAGTCCTGTTTATATCCAGATCCAATATTCAAAATATAAAATTGGGAAACTAAGAAATACAGGAAACTATCAACAGTGTGCTGCAGAGAAACAGTCCCTACTTAACCTCTTCTTTACTTCTTAATGAAACTTACAACTTTATTTTTCACTTCTCTCCATTCAAAGACTCCTGTGAACAACCTTGCTTTGGCTCAGGCTTTCCACAGAGCTCCATAGGCTACTCTAAGTCTACTCATTCACCAGACAGCTGCAAATGTGGACCCACTCTCACAAATTCAAATTCATCCTGTCCCCATTAGTCTTTGGTCTTTTTCAACACAGCTATCTGCATGCTGCCCACCATCCCTCTTTCTTACCCTGTTCCTCAGGCTCTTAGGTTGGAAGCTGTTTTGTCATACTCAAGTTTTCACATGTTGTCTCTTTGAAAGGTTGAGATACATATTTTCTGCTCACTGACATAACCTTCTAAGCAAAGAAATATTTATTTTCCTTCACACCAACATCAAGCCTTCCAAACAGCTGCTTAAACCCACTGGGTAACTTCTAGTACACATTGGCTGTACTTCTCATAGTTCAAATATACATAGATAATCAAGTAAAGATTGTTAAAAAAATGCACTTGATCTTTTTCTAATGGAATGTTCCCATTTCTCTGTTGATAGTCAAATTAATTACAACTCGTTTTCATTAGCATTTAGCCTGCAAGAAACAGTCAAATGTTATATACTAACTGAAGATTCAAAAACAGTGCACTTTGATATAGACGAAGATGGTCATCATGAAATATCTACCAAGGATTCACAATCCCATGAAGGTAGTGTTCTTTATGTACCAAAACTCAGCAACTGTATGTATAGTACTCAGGATGTTTTAAAATGTGCTATTACGTGTCATGTGTCCAGTCCTGGGCCCCTCAGTACAAGAAGGACATTGAGGTGCTGGAGCATGTCCAGAGAAGGGCAATGGAGTTGATGAAGGGTTTGGAGCACGAGCCCTGTGAGGAGCAGCTGAGGGATCTGGGATTTTTAGCTTGGAGGAAAAGAGGCTCAGGAGGGACTTTATCAGTCTCTACAGCTGCCTGACAGGAGGGTGTAGCCAGGTGGGGGTTGGTCTCTTCTCCCAGGTATTGTTACCTGTTGCCTTCCAATCTCGTACATTTCATATTAGGATACTCACTTTCATTGCCAAAGCACTTCAGAGTCCTCTTTAATAGCATAGCAGACTTTACTGCTGGTCACCAACCTCTTGTTTCTCAGGTGCATTCTCTCCTGCAAAAGATAATTAAGCAATCGATACACTTTTTAGGCTCAGCATTCAAACTTCAGGGTACCTGTTCACAAGTCTAACTGTACAGCCTTCCAGGGTTAAATGTACTCAGAGACACTCAAGAAAAGAAATCTGATGTTTGCTGCTATTACACACTCCTTCTCAGATTATGTTTCAAAACAATTCTTTAAATCATGCTTATTATTTTTTAATCTGAGGAATGTAGCTCTCTAACTCCACATATTTGTTAAATACCTTCTATTTTAGATATTGCGTGGTTAAGCGTGTTCACAAGAACTGAAGCAGCAGGTAACTGATAAACCTCTTGTGGGAATAAAAGGTATCAACTCTTTGTTAGGGCCTGGTTTTGAAGATACATTTGAGAGTAGGAAAAGAAGGTACCAGTGTTTTATACATAGACTTGACATTAGAAGTAACATATTGTACCAGATTTTTCACTTAGCTCAGGTTACTGGACAGCTCTAAAAATAAAAGAGCCTTTCTGTGTTCCATAAAAAGATATCTCCAAAGTTACAAAATTTGCAAATTAGGAGTAGTGGCTTGGACTGAACACAAATGAGGGAATATATTGTATACAAACCAAAACATACAATTGTTTTTAACAGAAAATGTGGGTATTCTATTGCTGGCCTATGAGTCTTAACTAGCAAAGACCTGTTTTAGTAGGAGAGGAAAACCAAAAAGAAAATAATTTGAACAAAGAGGAGGCACACTTTTGGAACTTTCATATTTTACACTTAAGAAATTATTGTGAATATCAAAGATACATTAGTTCAGATATTACAGTGGAAAAAAAAAATACACTCCAATTCCAGTCATCAAGGACTACTGTAACCAATGAGAATAAATATCCATCTGGTCCAGTTCTGAACTCTGAAGAAGGGCCAAATGAAGATTTCTAAGGAACAGTATCAAAATACTGATATCCTCCCAAATCCCAAAGCTTTTCATTTTAGAGATATCCCAAACAAGAAGTTATTTAATTTATTTAATTTCAAGGCATTTTCTTTGCATGGATTTTAAAATTGCCCCTTAGACTCTGGTAAGGTTTTAGTGACCAGAGAGACAAGGTAATTCATTCACAAGCCATCCAAAAGTGGAAGTATCACTGAAATGCAATCACAGAAACGTTCCTGATTTGCCTTTCCATTCACTGACTGCCGGATAGACCACTTGTCAGGCCTTTCAGAGGTGATAGGGAAAGTTTGGCTCCTTTGGACTTACTCAGACTAAACAGTATATACACAAGCAAGTCACAATAAACACTATAGATGAAGAAAGACAAGGATACTTAGGATGTAAGTCATGTTGACAGATCTCCCTGGTCAACTGGGTGGACTCCTGCACACCTCTTTTGTTGTCACTCTTACCTCCAAGTGAGAACACTCTTGACTTGGGTAAGAAACCTCTCTTGCCTGTTGATGTGCCTCTGAAATGCTACAACTGAACTTGGACAATTGCAGCTGAGACAATCTAAGGTGATGTCACAAAAAGTAATAAAAATGACAGAATATATTTATCTGAATACCCATATAAACTGAGTAAAGCATACTCAGTTTTGGCTAGCGTGTTTTTCTCAATTTTTTACAAGGATTTCTATGCTATTTTCATGCTATAGCTGCTTCAGAAAAATTCTTTAAGAAGAATAATAAAAAAACATTGCAGTTAAAGGAAGGTAAGGCAACTAAATTCAGGGTCAAGAGCTGCTAAAATTGCTCAGGTGGGATGAATACGTTCTGCTAATTCTGAATATCCTTCACAGGCTAAAAATGCCTTTGGTAATACGTAAAAAAACCCCAAGCTCCTTAATTGCAACTGTTAATGCATAATAATCTAACATCTTTAAAATTTATTTTCAGTAGCTACAGTGTTAAACATATAGATCAACTGCCAGTTCCTTTTATATTTTTTGCCTTAAACGGTACACTTGAGATACTTCTAAAAGCACGGGCAATATTTTTTGTAGGAAGTTTGCAAGTCAGTCAGATAGGTATTGCATCACTGAGTAGTCATTAGTGTAATGGGTTTTTCTAGGTAATGCTCTTGTGTGCTGTATCAGTTGGCAAAGAGTACCTTTATTTACTTTTTGCCGAGGCCTTAAAGTACTAGAAGGAAACAGTGAACATTATCAGTTTATCAGGCTGAAGAATGTCCCATATTATTGATATTGTCTTACTTCCTGCAGCTGAAAAAACAATATTAGCTCAAAAATGGAATTAATCCAATGCATCCACAATTATGACAGTAGAAGGATTTTGATCTAGAGACATGCAGACAAAAAAAGGGAAAAAATGCTACATTTTCCATAGTGACATGTACATAGTCAGGTGTATACCATAAACATGTTTAGTACATATATGTGTTATCTACTACTATATATGTCTTTGTAGTTCATATGACATAGATTAATTTATAACTGATAATTCACACATTACCTATAAAATAGAGACATAAAGTATATATATGGCAGTATATACAGACAAGAGAATGGTATCAAGAGTGCCTATAAATGCCTATATGCCTATACATGATATTTTCTTTTTGTAGAGCGTATTCAGCCCTGCTTCATTTTATAAAGTGATACTCATATTATTACAATGTTCTCCTCTATGTAAAACAGATTCTAAAAATGTGGTGATCCTCACACAGAGATCAAAACTTAATGAATTTGTCCTGTTGTGCACGGGTAAGAAGCATCTCTCTCTGAAGGTAAGAAGTTGTTTATTTTCTTTATTACTTGTGATTGCTTTTTCTTACTATAGGACAATTTCCTCCACAGACCTTTTCAAATTCTCTTTACTTACCACCTTCTACATTTCATAATTTCTGAGTACGTTCCTTTATTCTTTCTTGGGAAATACTCAGAGAAGGTTATTGCAAAAGTTTTTGGGTTGGGTAGTTGACTACTGCCACTAGAAGGGAGTCAGGGATGTTGGGGTCCAGTCTCTGTGGAGGAAGAGGGAGCTTCTTAGCCAGAAAACATGCAGGAAGATAAGAGGGGAGTAAAAAGCAGGAATCTTTCCCTTGAAAGAGATGAGTTTAAGATGGAAATTATTTACTTCCAATGAGCCCACATTACAAGATAAGGAATGTGATTAAAAGAAAACACAGCCAAACATCCTGTTTTAAACATTTACCATCTGGTGTCTAAGCATTCCCCTTTTCTCCAGTCCTGTGAAGTTTTGTTTCTGACAGGAAGAGTAGGCAAGGCTAGTCTTCCCCAGTGAGGGGTTATAACCATTGCTAAAATCTGTCTGAGGAGGAATGCTATGTTGCAATTTACTGTCTAAAACAGAGCAAAGGTCCCAGAAGCTCTGTTTACACAGGTATGTTTAGATAAAGAATGACCCTTCTTCTAATATCAGCCATGCATGATAGTGTAAAACACCAAATGCTTCCTCAGAAGGTCTTGGATGTTTTATATTTGTTTTCAACTAGCAGATGGCTCTCCATATAACCCATTTCTTGAATTTTTCTATGGAAATGTGTGTTTTAAGATACAAAAATTATATTCACAGCCTATTACTCATAGAAAGGGATTTTCTTTTCTGACCCTGAAACAACAACTATTTTTAAGGGATTTTTCTGGTTCAGAGGTTGCCTTTTTATAAATCAATTGTTTGAAAGGTGTTCCACCAAATCAGGAGTAGAACTGAGTGTTGAGCCTCAATGGATTTTACTTTCCAATGAACTATTTTAAAAATCCAGGTCATTCCAGATTATGTTTCCTGACATAATTGAAAGCAGTTATTATCTGAAGACGAGGTGAGACATGCTTGGTGTCTACCAAATATGTAAAAACCTTGGAAAGAGCACAGACCTTTCTTTTTCCAGCACAATACAAATAATTTCCTTAATCTCAACAGGAATTCTGTAATGGAACATGATAAGGCTTCTTACCTGGAATAAAGTTATAGTATCCTGGCACAATATGGTTCAATCAGGGCTGCATTTCTGAATAGAAATCTGGACTTTAAACAATTTGAAGGACTGTCTTGAGTATTTACTTTCAACCCAATTCATCTTGCATTGCAAATGGTAGAGGACAAATATATTAATGGAAGTTTTTCAAGAACTTATCCATTTATTGATTTTGGATTATTTTAATGTAATAATTAATGATCTTCCAGAAAAAAGATATCTTTCTTTGGAATTAAACCCACGTTTGATGGGTTTAAAAAGCAAAATATGAAGAAAAAGTTACCAAATTAAATTACAAAATTAACAAATCTGTATTGTTGTAAACACAGGTCTTAAAAGCATCCTGTTCAGAGCCAGATTATCCTTCAGTGGAGAGATGCAATATGAAAACATGCCACCATGAAGATCCTGACCTTAAACAGGTATACAGTCATGATCAAACAAATAAAAATCTGTGTGTGAGATGTGTATACAAATATAGGTTTGTGAAAAAGGCAACTGAAATCATCCTGTTACTCATTAAGTGACAAATTGCTTACTTTTATTTCAGCTGATTTTTTATATTTTCCTCAGAAAAAGGAAAATAAGAAGTTTTCCCTAGACTTGTATTTATGAGAACATCCTTCAATCTCCAGGAAAAGTATCTGACTTTCAATTAAAACATGAAAGGTGGATAAGTTTCCTGTATTATTATGTTTATACAAAATGGAGGCAGATACAAAGTAGGTTTCATCTGGTACAAATTCTTAGGCAAGACCCAGGAAATCTGGATGAGTATACTAGCAGACCTAGAAGGATCAGATTACAAGTTATGACGTTTTAAGAACTAACAAATTCATCAGTCATAAACTTCTGGGAAGTAATAAAACTCTGTCATATTTTCAGACTGAACTTCTTCCCATCAGATGATTGTAAATCAGCAGGATTGCATTGTGGACAGAAATACAGATAGCTGTGTGGTTTCTTAACATGTTTTTGTGACAAAAACTTGGTTTTGTTGTCTCTTCTCTAGATAGAAATGGTAAAACACCGTAGGAACGTAAAGGAAATGAGCTGCTCTTTAGGATACCTGAACTTTAGTATAATAGACATTATAACCTAGAGAAAATACAAAACTAAGGAAATGTAACCAATAATAGTTTTTATTAGGATTGTAGCCCTGTGGGTTTATTATTCAACTGAAAAGACAATCTTTCCAATTTCAACAGGCAAAATGTGAGCTATCTGGACCCAAATAGTTTCAGAACTTCATAACAGGGACTGTAAAACCCTGAAAACCTGAAATTCCCAGCCTAAAATTTCTAAAATGCTAACCTTTCTCCTAAATCAGAAAGTATAGAATTAACAATTCTGGTTCATTGACGGCTGTCTGAAACAGCTTTCAGAAGGTATGAGCTACGTAACTAATATTAATGAACATAATTAGTTCATTCTGAGCCTGGAAAATCTAAGTGGGTCCTTCAATTAATTTAACTTCTGCTGGGATAGTCATCTGCCACTAATATTCCTTGGCTCCAGAAGGAGAAAGCAACAAAGCTTCTGAAATTTTTAAGGCAACTCTTAGTCTCCTCCTTATATGCTGTAAACTATCACAGTCATATTGAATCTTGAAAATTAGATTTCATACACTTTTTTATTTCCTACAACTTTTTTTGACATTAAAATACCTGCCTTTTCTGTGAAGCTGTTCACAGAGACTTAGTGTTTTTATGCCTGCAAGTTTTGGGAGACATCTGGAAAGAGCTGTAACAACTGCCTGTAGAGACCTATTTATCACTTTTGGATTTTTTAACTAAACATAGTTAAAATGAAAAATTCTTTCTGGGAACCCATTCATTACCTAACAAGACAGATAATGATCTGCTCATTGTGGTTTCTTGCTAATACCCTGAAACAGAAGAAAAAATGTTACTTTTTTGTATGAGGAGAAATCAGAAGCCTACACTTGAACCACATCCAGCTGGGCAAAGAGGCAAAATCATAGACAACTCTGAATCATGAGATTCTTAATAAACCTTCTAAAATGAGTGTACTGATCAGTAAATAATTTCTAGCATGGTGAATAATTCCTGCATTGTCCTTAGGATAAGAAAGTGTGAGAGTAGTGCACTGAGATGGAGAAATACTTTTCATGCATAATGACAAAGCTACGCATGGCTGCAATGTGGTATTTAATCTGCTGGCTTTGAATAGCAAATCTTAAAGACAGGCATTTTCCTTCTTTCTATTTGAAGACTGCCAATGGAATTAGCAGAAATGTGAGAATCTGTTGTTATACCAGGAAGAGTTGCATATAGTGCTGTAAATATCCACTTCTGTAACCAAGGCTATCAAAACAGGGTTCACAATCAATATTAATTGGAACATCTTTTATCACATTTAATAAAAAATATTAATTAAATTGTAATACAATAAAATCATTTTTTAAATTTACAGCAAGTAATAGTTTACAATAATATCTGCTTCTGATTGAGGATTAACTCAGAAAGGCAACGCAGGTGTCAGCCAATATTTACTGAATGCTGTTGTGGTAGGAATGGAAAACTGCACTGTAGACACAACTACGGCCTCAAACAGTTCACACAGTGGCAGCATCCCAGCCAGAGCAGTGGAGAAGCCAACCCTGGCAGTTCATTCAGGAACATTTACTTATAACTGTGATTATTTTAACTCTATGATAGAGCATGCTTATCATAATTAATAATATCATAAAAGAAAATGCAGTCAGCTGTCGCACTGCTTTGCAGGGTTCCATGGTTGTAACTTTGTAGTACAAGTTTCCCATGCATCTTCTGTAAACATGGTCCTTGTTTTTCCTAACTGGCCGGGATTGTTTTGCACTTGTAAATTATTTTTCATTCCTTTCCCCTGGGGTGGAGAAAGATGATTGACCATGTCTTTGTCCTGTAAACTTTCAGAGGTGTTAACCCCTCTCACCAATCCCTGATTGTCTTTAGAAACATATATAAATAAGAGAATAAAGAAGGACAGACCTTTTTGGTTGGTCCTGCCTGGAGATTCAACTACTGCTCTGGAGCCTGCGTGTTTTTTCTGTTGTCAGCTGTGCAACAGTTAACCACACAACAGAATGATCTCAGAGCTGCAGAACAGTATCTCCCTTTAGATTCTCCACTGCAAAGGTTTTCCCAATTCCCTCACCCCTTACTCATAATTCACCCAGTAGGTAAGACAGCTCTAATTTACCATTTTCATTAATTATGTGTAAATTTTTACTATTTTTCTTTCTTACTCTTCTAGCAGTGCAGGAATTAGTGAGTATATACTGGTCATCAAAGAAATACACATCTTCTTCAGTACATATCTGCAGTATCTTACTTCAGTGTAACTTTTCTTCTGGTTCAACCATAATATTTTACTATTCTTGACCCATTACTACCCTCAGACTTTTGCAGATGTATTCTTTACCTCTCAGTTTTTTTAACTTACTAGTAGCACTCAGTTTTCCCTCAGTTTCAAATCTTCATGAATTAACACATTTGCTTAAAAGAATACTAAAAGATAAAATTCAACAATTTCAATTGCTGGATCTAGCTACTTCTCTTCAAGCTATTGCTCCTTGCTGGATAATGCAAGGTTGTTAGGTGATTGTCTCTGGACAGCATTTTCCCAAATTTTGACTGGAATACCCCAGCCTTGGTGGACTGGGACCTGAAGGACTGCAGCTAAAAAAGTTCTGTTAAGAGCTGTAACAGTTTTTGTTCCACAGTCCTCTCTATTTTAGTGAGTAAGTAGTTTGATGAAGCTAAATAAGAGAAAGATTATACCAGGGGCTATGCAGTCTTGAAAGACATTGTTAAGAGACTTACTTTTTACTTCAGTTAAGTAGGCCAAAACAAACTCTAAACAGACAAAATCTGGCATGTGAGGTCCACCAAGATACCTTGGTTCAGGGATTTTGACCTTGTAAGTAGCAACAATGCCATGTTTACTGTGTTTGGCAGCAGGCTGGCAGGGGGTCAGTCCTTTTTGGCACCCAGCATGTAGCTTGAGAGTTTTTTCTTTGCTCCAAAAGTTGATTCATCTGTTGAAAAGCCAAGGAGGGATCAGCAAGCCTCACTCACCCTCCAGTAGTCATGTATGGCCAGTGTAGAAATCTGATGGAGGGTGAAAGTGGACTGGGCTGGGCTGAGCAAAGTCAAGCCACCATTGACGGCTGCTGTATCAGAGTTCCTGCACCTTCAGTGTGAATGTAATCGAAGGTGGCAGAGTGAATGCTACAGCTGGCATCGCCAAAGCGTTTTTCTTTATCACTTTGGCAGCAGTGTGCAGGCCAAAGTTTACTTTCAGTGGAGGGATGTCCAATACACCAGGAGCTGACTGACCATGGGCTGGCACCACAGCCCTACCCTTTGTCAGGACAGGACCAGTGAAAAAAGCCACTGATATGTGTCGCGTCCAGGCAGCATCCAAGACACTGCCCCGGATATGCACACAGAACCACTCCCTGCCAGTGGACAGGGGAGAGAATAGCAAGAGCAAAAGTAGGAAAACTTTTGGGTCAAGGAAAAAGACTCAAAAGCAAAACATGTGCAGATCAGAAAAAACCATATGTGACGCAAAAGCACTTACTCATCTCCTCCCATAAGCAGACCAATGCCCAGCCAGTCTCTGAGCAGTAGCCTTCTCGGAAGCAAACACTCAACCCCTCAATCCCACATTCTCTATCCTCTACATCAGGCTTTGTGACTGGCCATGACATTATTATTATT